>LR738715.1:160940078-160954208 GCA_902687465.1 Secale cereale | reverse complement strand
CCCCCCCCCCCCACCCACATGGTGGATGGTACGTCATCTCCGCCACCAAAAGGACGACATTGTTGCGCCCAAGTTGTGACGAACTTGTACACCCTGTCCATCTCCCCTTTTGGTACGTGCTTTTGATTCTAGACATGTCTACTCTATGGTATAATTGCTATGATCTATTCTTGATAAATTTGATTAGACTTAGCCGGAAATTGATTAATAACCTAGAACTCTTGGGATGCACAATGAGTCATGAGGGCATCTCTAACAGGACCCTCAAATCGCTTCTTATGTGTTCTTTGTGGGAGTCCGGACACTTTTTGTCATCCAATGCTATTCCCAACTGGAGGTATACTGGGGGGTTGCAAGTGTCCGTATATCCGTCGAGTCAGACATATGGACACCCCCTCTCTCTCCTCTACCGCGACATGCATATGTATAGAAGGACATTTAAGGGACATGGTTGGACGACCGATTCCCGCGTCGTGTCCACGGCCCATGTCCGGACATAAAAATAACATTTGGGGTGTTGGTTTAGGAATCAGCTTTGGAGATGCCCTAAACTCACCATTAAGAAACAATATCTCCTAGCTAGCATCTGCACTACTCGTAGAAGGGCTGGAATACACAGACATCAAACGACATCATTTATTTTCGTGAACTTGGTCGTTTTTCATCTTTGGCACAAAAAGAAGTGTCGGGCACGGGGAAACCTACAGAAGGAAGAAAAGGGGACATCTGGTAGGGTTTTTTCATGGGCTGATAGGAATCTACGCCAACCAGCAACACCAGCTAGCTAGCCAGTGACAAATGATGTTTGTTAGGAGCAAATCAACACCATCATTGCGTAAAGAACACGGGAGATTATTTATTCGTCCGCGTGCATGCATGCATGCATGCATGCACGCTAGCTTAAACTAGGTACCACGAGCGCGATTGGCCGGAGTGCGGCTTATTAGTTCCCAGAACAACAAGTTAGGCACATTCTTCCTTGCACTTTGGAGTAGTATCTATCTATTTTCATGTCGCGCGTAGGGCCCTCTACATGGATGGCATGCCTTCATTCATCAGGGACCAGCTCGCACACGCACCTTTCGTAGCGATCAGAACGAATGAGGCCGTAGGGCCAGCAGCTAGCACAGAATTGGAGCTCTGGGCAGCTTTCTTTTGGCCGCTGAAACGCAATCGATTTGGTTTTGGCATGGCGAGATCTTTAAGGCCCTCTGATCAACAGGACGCTTGTACGTCCGGCATGATCTAAAGCTAGCGGACGAATCTAGGATGTGGTTGCAGCTCGCAGGCACGCAGGAGTAGCATGCATGCGGCAGCTGGTTGCGAATGACGCGGGCCGTGGGCCAGGTTTTAGTAGTACGTGAACGCTCTGTTATAGCTAGCTAGCTAACGCATAGCACAATGATAACCCCACTTGGCTTGGCAAACTGCAGCTATGGCGTCTCTTCCTGTAAAGGGCAAGTGGGCTTAAACCCCACCGTCCTTTGAACCGAACTCTTCGAATCTTGAGACATAAATCACTGTGGCAGGTACTACTATTAAACACATCTTTTGTGTTATGACGATGTAACCATGGTACCATGTACTCTGTTTTGGGCTGTTTTCAAAAGGAAAGAGATCGTACTGTCGGCGACCGGTGGGCATTCATTCCTGAACTAATGAAGCGTCACACCTAGTTACAACAATGGGTACAAGTGCATATGCATGCATGCTTACGTTACGTACACATGTATTCTACCACAATTACGATTACAGAAATGAGAAACTGCCTTTTGGGTTTGAAATACACCTAGGTTATGAAAAAGCCTATCAAAAAGGGAGTTTTCGGTCCGTGCCACCCCAAAAGTAGGATATTCGAGTCCTGCCACTCAAACTTCACTATTTTGGTCAGTGCCACTACCGCTTGCGGAAAAATTTAGCTACAAGCCCTGCCCGTCATCTCCGTGAGTTGCCGTCATGTTGTCATTTAATTTGTTCTGTTCCCTTACACTCACTCGACTGGAGGAGGAGACGGGTGGCGGCGACATACTAGATGGAATGGAATCTATTTTTTTCACACACACTCGGGCCGGAAAGTGTCAAATAAGTCTTTTCTCCATTGTCGATGAAATGAAAAACGGTGGGTCCGAGACGATCAACTGAGTCTCCTCTCCTTTGCTGATGACATGGTAATATCGAGGTTCCCAAAGAGCCAAAGGAGTCACCTTGTGGCGGTTGACGAGGCGAAGTGGTGGGTCCCAAATGGAAGGAAACGGCGCAAGGAAGATGACAACTTGACTGATTGAAAATCTTTCACACGTACACACATCTAGCATGATATCCAGTCTAGACGCACAAATGTGAAGTAAAGATCCAATCATACAATAACGACGACAACAACAATTGTGGTGTCATTGGCCCAGGATGTCACGCCTACAAGGTGACGGTTCGGATGCATGCCCGGCCAAATGTCTTGAATGTGTGTGCGAACATCTAGAAACTTCCGTTTGATGATTGTGCATCGGGGATCCACGCCAACCTCGAGCATCGCCCCTGTGCTCTTCTCCACGAGTGAATCCACAATTAGGGCATCTCCAATAGATTGTATGTTAGTCTTGTTGGTAAAATATCCATGTCATCAACCAACAAGCTATCATACAACTACTCCAATAGTAGATTGTATCTAAGCTATCCAATAGATGATGAGAAAATAAATATGTTTGCTCTCTATTTCACCTTGAAGCTTGTGCAAAGGTTGTTGGTTAATCTACATACAACTATGCTCTCTCTTCACATTTATTACATGCCACATCATCATTACGTTCTAGGTGACAAATTTACCAACATCTATTTTACAACTATTGGAGATGCTCTCATAGTGTGCGGCAGCCAACGATCCGACCAGATCCACGCACAGAAGCGCCGCGGCGGTTGGCTATCCACGATGTGCACGCATCCATACCTGGCCAAATGGGCCGTGCCTGGCAGGCCGGCCCATTAGCACGCGTGCCCGGCCCGTGGTGGGCCGGCCCGGCACGTGGTTAATCGGGCCGTGCCCGGCACGTGGCCCGCCTAGGGCCGTGCCTGGGCCTGGAGGCTGGGCACGCGTGCCGGCCCGGCACGGCCCATTTAATTTTTTATTTATTTTTACAGATTTTTTAATATATATTAGCCCTAAAAACAGCTGAAATAGGCTCAAAATAGCCAAAATAAACGTGCTGATGGGCTAAACGTGCCGATGGGCCGGCCCGTTTCCTTACTATGCCGTGCCTGGGCCAGGGAGTCCAGCACGCGTGCCGGCCCGGCACGGCCCGTGTAGTTAGCGTGCCTGGCTGGGCCGTGCCGTGCCTGGCCCGTATAACTCAGGCCGTGCCGTGCCGGGCCGGGCCGGCCCATCTGGCCAGGTATACACGCATCGTCCACCCAGGGATGACGTCTAGGCGATTATAGACGATGTTCACTCTCACACAACGGAAATACTATGCGCCCGACACTTCTGCCCGATTTTCAAACAATACTTGATCCATTGGTTGTGCGAGACTTGCTCCTAACCATGCATGCTGGATCCATAGCATGTCTCAAAGTCGAGCATGAGTATAGTCTGTATAGCAGCGCTGTTTACACGATCCTTTACACGAGCTGTTGGAGGTTCGTTTGGCGTTTTCGTTGTATATAAATCCAATGTACACAACCATACTCCATATAAAGAAGAGCTGTCGGAGATGCTCGGACTCCTCAAAGCCGCCAACGCTGTAACCCCGTGCGACAAGTTCCATTCTGTTTTGTAAAGTTCGTGGACTAAATTAATTAAATACCCCTCGCGACCTATTCTTCTATCCAGTGCAATACTTTTCCTACGCAATCCCTGCATGCATGCATGAACTGTAACGACACGCTTAATCAGTAGCAGGTCGCTGTTTCCCCTTTACGGCAATTGCGTGCTCTGGTTTCCCTCCTAAATTTCAAGCGGCCCGTGTGGAACCGGAATGTTGGGATCGGGCATGGAAAAGCCACCCCGGCTGGCTTTTATCGTCCTCGTCCCCCAACCCCTGACCCTCGCTGGGTCCCTTCCCTCATGATTCCTGGAACTTGTGTGGAGTGAAGGCAGGCGATACCACCAAGAGTCCAAGACACATGTCTTTTTCCGTGTGCAGGAGCTGCCTTGCCTGCGTTCGCCCGTTTGACCGACACAGGCGCCTCCTCCTTGAAAAAGCATCTTGTATCCCCACTACGGGCACACATGTGACTTACAAACCAAACCTCCTTGGTTTTTCCTCCTAGAATAAGAAAGCCACCCGTGCTTGTTTGGTGCTGGACGTATCAGCGCATTTAGCTTCAGTCCAAGTGGTAGCTGTTAAAGCCTCGTTTTGTTGAAGCCTACTCTAGCTAGGGTTTAATCAGTACCTTGGCGGATCGATGGTAGTTAATGCGGGTTGGCTTTGATCGCGGGCTGTTCTGGCATTTGCAACAACAACACTGCAGTGCTGCTCAGCGAGAGAGATGGTACTGTTCCGAACTGGCTGGCGCATTCACACAGTTGTCCTACCGTCTAGATCTATTTAGACCATGTGTACCTGGACTTGTCAAATTCGGCCTCCTATGGGCGCCGCGGAAGTGCCCGGGCACGCTCGCGGACGCATCCAGACTTGTCCTCATATTTTGCTTCGGACATCCACGTCTCTTAAATTCGGACTTTTAAATCCATGCACGCTGATCATAAAAGCAAATGTCACATGTACATAACAAATGTTGATCGGCACCACCGAGCATAAATAGTGTTTACATAAAATTTATGGGTCTACATATGCTCTTTGGTTTTCATTGTGAGTCCACATGTGCCCCACAAGCTTATTGATCAGCTGCGTGTGCACCTGCTGATCACAAAAACCATCGTTTTCCCTAATGAAATCACAAAAAATCCGGCCAGACAATATGTCGAACACATCAAGCACAAGGCGGAGTCAGAGAGTTGTCGGACGTACCGCGGTCGCGTCTGGGCCGACGACGATGTCCCCCGCGGCGAGGACGGAAGAGAGGACTTCTCTGCCGGAGCTAGCGGCGCAGAGGCTGGGAACGGCTGCGGAGTGCGCGCGGAGACGGAGCTGCGAGACGGACGGCAGAGAGAAGGAAGAAGAGAGGAGAGAACAAATTGATCTAGCAGGTCAGGATTTAGTGCAATTTGTGGTACGCTCTATACACATAATCCTCCTTATAATTTCCATAAAACATCCACCATACCTACCTATTATGACATTTCCCTAGCCATTCCGAGATATACTGCCATGCAACTTTCACCGTTCCGTTTTTCTGACATTTCTATTCATTGTCATATTGCTTTGCATGATCATATAGCTGACATAGTATTTGTGGCTCAGCCACCATTCATCTTTTCTATACATGTTACGCTAATCATTGAAGATACTGGTACACTGACACATGCATTCATATAGACTCATATTGTTCTAGATATCGAGTTGTAATATTGAGTTGTAAGTAAATCAAAGTGTGATGATCATCATCATTAGTGCATTCCCCAGTGAGGAAATAAAAAGGGCCAAAATGAGCCCAATAAAAAAAGAGTCCTAAAAGCACCCAACAAAAAAAGAGAAAAAAAATAAGAAAACAAAAAGTGAGAGAAAAAAAGAGAAGTGGCAATGTTACCATCATTTTACCACACTTGTGTTTCATAGTAGCACCATGATTTTCATATAGAGAGTCCTATGTTGTCACTTTCATATACTAGTGAGAATTTCTCATTATAATACTTGACTTGTATATTTCACTGAAGGGCTTCCTCAAATGCCCGAGATCTTCATGAGAAAGCAAGTTGGATGTACATTCACTTAGTTTCCATAGTTAACTTTCATACACTTATACCTCTTAGTGCATCGGTTGCATGACAATCCCTACTCCTCACATTGATATCGATTGATGTACATCTTCATAGCCCGTTGATCCGCCTAGATGATGTGAGACCTTCTCCCTTTTTGACTTCTCCTTATTGATACTATCACCGCATTCTATTCCACCTATAGTGGTATGTCGATGGCTCACTCTCATGTATTGCGTGAGAGTTGAAAATGTTGGAGCGCATTAGAAGTACGAGCCAATTGTCAGGTTTGATACGGGGGTGCTCATGATTTATACTTAGTACTAAGAAGACTAAACATGACATGCCATATGATTTCGCAGGGATAGCGTTCTTTAGCATGCCCGAGTACTCATGTCTTCATGTCAAATTATAAACTATTGCCTTCAATCAATCATATCTTAATACTCATGTCATGATTAGATCGTTTGATCAAGATTATGCTAGGTAGCATTTCACATAAAAAATTATCTTTTTTATCATTTACCTACTCGAGGACAAGCAAGAATTTAACTACTCGTATCTATAATTTTTTATTGTTTCATGCCAATATTGTACAAGTTTCACATACTTTTGGCAATAGTTTATATAATTTTCTTGGACTAACATATTGATCCAATCCCCAGTGCTAGTTCATGTTTGTTGCATATTTTTTGTTTGGCATAAAACCCATATCAAACGAATTCCAAACCCGATAAAAATTTATGAATACTTATTTTGGAATATATGTGATTTTTGGGAAAAAGAATCAATGCGAGACGATGCCGGAAGGACCCACGATCTCAAACGGTGTGCCCCTACCCTGGGCGCATCGGTCAGGCTTGTGGCGCCCCTATAAGTCGGTTGGAGTTGTCCTTTGGCCGCAAGTAAGCTAATATCCAGATAAAAAATCCCCTAATTTTTTTAGCCCAATCAGAATTACGAATCTCCAGGAATTTAAGAAATAGTTTTCGGCCAGAAAACCAGAATGCGAAACAAAAGATAACAGAGAGAGGTCCAATATCGGAGGGGGTCCTGCCCTCTGGTGGTATGGAGACCATGGACTAGTGGGAAACCCTCCTCCAATCTAGGGTGGCACTACTGCGGGATGGTCCAAACGCGACCCTATAATCAGAGACACCTTCGACAAAAATGTGTGCAATGCATTAATCGCAAACGATGGTGTAAGAAAATTGTAAAAAAATAATACAAATAATTTGCGATACTGGTGACATGAAGCATGATTCGAATTATAGTTGCGTGTGCAATACGCGGCATACAATTCACTCGAATTATCTGTTTGAGATCAACATAACAACATAAATGGTCATCCATATGAAGTTGTGAGCGATATACGACATACAGTTCACTCGGATAAACTGTTTGCGATGAGAGAAAACAACAGAAATGGTCAACCAGATCAAGGCGTGTGCGATAAACGGCATACACTTCACACAGACGAACTGTTTGTGATTAGCCATAGCAAACAGAAATTGCCAGACAGATCAAGATGTGTGCACACGTGGGCACACATTCTGATTAAAAGAAGCGTGCGATGGTACTCACGAGCGCTGATACGTCTCCAACGTATCTATAATTTTTGATTGTTCCATGCTATTATTTATGAAGTCTTGGATGTTTAATGGGCTTTATCATTCACTTTTATATCATTTTTTGGACTAACCTACTAACCCAAAGGCCCAGTCCAGATTACTGTTTTTTTGCCTATTTCAGGGTTTTGCAGAAAAGGAATATCAAACAGAGTCCAAACGGAATGAAACCTTCGCGAGAGATATTTTTGGAGGAAATCACGCTCGGGAGTCTTCGGGGCCAAGTCAGGGGACGTGGGACCAGCCCTCGAAGGTGGAGGGCGCGCCCCCCTTCCCAGGGCGCGCCCCCCTGCCTCGAGGCTGGCCCACACGGCCCCCGATGCCCCCTTCTTCCTATATATACCTACGTACCCCAAAAACTCCATACACAGAGAGAAAACCCTAATTCCATCGCTGTAGCTGCTGTTCCCGTGGAGATCCCATCTTGGAGCCTGTTCCGGGAGGGGGATCCATCACGGAGGCCTTCATCATCATCGCCCTCACCATGAGTTGTGAGTAGTTTACCACCGACCTTCGGGTCCATAGCTAGTATCTAGATGGCTTCTTCTCTCTCTCCGGATCTCAATACAAAGTTCTCCTCGGTCTTCGAGGAGATCCATTCGATGTAATCTCTTTTTGCGGTGTGTTTGTCGAGATCCGATGAATTGTGAGTTTATGATCAAGGATTCAAGACAAAAGTCTATATTGACACAAGAAATAATAATACTTCAAGCATACTAACAAAGCAATCATGTCTTCTCAAAATAGTATGGCTAAAGAAAGTTATCGCTACAAAATCATATAGTCTGGCTATGCTCCCTCTTCATCACACAAAATATTCATATCATGCACAACCCCGGTTTCAGCCAAGCACTTGTTTTCATACTCTATTCTTTCAAACCTTTCAACTTTCACGCAATACATGAGCGTGAGCCATGGACATAGCACTATGGGTGGAATAGAGTGGTGGTTGTGGATAAGACAAAAAGGAGGGAGATAGTGTCACATCGACTAGGCGTATCAACGGGCTATGGAGATGCCTATTAATAGATATCAATGTGAGTGAGTAGGGATTGCCATGCAACGGATGCACTAGAGCTAAGAATGTATGAAAGCTCAACAAAAGAAACTAAGTGGGTGTGCATCCAACTTGCTTGCTCACGAAGACCTAGGGCATTTGAGGAAGCCCATCGTTGGAATATACAAGCCAAGTTCCATGATGAAAATTCCCACTAGTATATGAAAGTGACTAAACATGAGACTCTCTTTCATGAAGAACATGGTGCTACTTTGAAGCACAAGTGTGGAAAAAGATAGTAGCAATTGTCCCTTTTTCTTTTCTTTTCCTTTTTTGGGCCTTTCTTTTTTCTTTGTCCTTTCCTTTTTTGGAGGGGCTTTCTTGATTTAGCCTTTCCTCACATGGGACAATGCTATAATAATGATGATGATCACACTTTCATTGGATTACAACTCGATATTACAACTTGATACTAGAACAAAGTATGACTCTATATGAATGCCTCCGGCGGTGTACCGAGATGTGCAATGAATCAAGAGTGACATGTATGAAAAATTATGCATGGTGGCTTTGCCACAAATATGATGTCAACTACATGATCATGCATGGCAATATGACAATATGAAGCGTGTCATATGAATGGAACGGTGGAAAGTTGCATGGCAATATATCTCGGAATGGCTATGGAAATGCCATGATAGGTAGGTATGGTGGATGTTTTGAGGAAGATATATGGTGGCTGTTTTGAGGAAGGATATATAGTGGGTGTATGGTACCGGTGAAAGTTGCGCGGTACAAGAGAGGCTAGCAATGGTGGAAGGGTGAGAGTGCGTATAATCCATGGACTCAACATTAGTCATAAGAACTCATATACTTATTGCAAAAATTTACGAGTCATCAAAACAAAGCAATCAACGCATGCTCCTAGGGGGGAGGTTGGTAGCAGTTAACCATCGCGCCCCCCGACCTCCACACAAAGGAGGACACTTTACAAATGCCTCATGTTCTAACTTCGTCACATAGCGGTTCACCATACGTGCATGCTACGGGAATCACTAACCTTAACAAAAGTATTTATCAATTTCATAATAACTCCACTAGCATGACTCTAATATCACTATCCTCATATATCAAAACAATTATCAAGCATCCAACTTCTCATCATATTCAATGCACTTAGTATGAAAGTTTTTACTACATTCATCTTGGATGCATATCATGTGAAGGCTAGTTTTATAGCCAAAGCACATTACCATGATGTTTTAATAGACTCTCAAAAGGATATAAGTGAAGCACGAGAGATCAACAATTTCTACAAAATATAATCACCACCGTGCTCTAAAAGATATAAGTGAAGCACTAGAGCAAAAACTATTCAACTCAAAAGATATAAGTGAATAACATAGAGTGTTCTAGCAATTCCTAGGCCATATTTAACTCTCTCAAATAGGTGTGTCCAGCAAGGGTAATTGTGGCAAACTAACAAGCAAATACTCAAATTATATATGACGCTCCAAGTAAAACACATATCATGTGGTGAATAAAAATATAGCTCCGAGTATAGTTACCGATAGATGAAGACGAAAGAGGGGATGCCTTCCCGGGGCATCCCCAAGCTTAGGCTTTTGGTTGTCCTTGAATTTTACCTTGGGGTGCCTTGGGCATCCCCAAGCTTAGGCTTTTGCCACTCTTTGTTCCATAGTCCATCAAAGCAATACTCAAAACTTGGAAACTTCACAACACAAAACTTGGACAAAAATCACGTGAGCTCCGTTAGTATAAGAAAACAAACCACTACTCAAAGGTACTACAATGAACTCATTATTTGTTTATATTGGTGTTAAGCCTACTGTATTCCAACTTCTCTATGATTCATACTTCCCAATACTACTCATAGATGTATTGAAATAAGCAAACAACACACGAAAAACAGAATCTGTCAAAAACAGAACAATCTGTAGTAATCTGTAACTCCCAAAAAATGAAATAAATTGGTAAACGTGAGGAATTTGTATATTAATCATCTTCAAAAATAATCAACTAAATAGCACACTCCAGTAAAATATGGTGACCATTCTAGCGGGCGCTAACGATTCTGTTTTTCACAGCACGATCATATAAACTTCACACAAGTCTTCCCAAAGGTTCTAGTTGGCACAAACACAAATTAAAACAAAAAACCACATCTAAACAGAAGCTATATGCAATATTTATTCCTAAACAGAAGCAAAAAAAATAAAATATAAAATTGGGTTGCCTCCCAACAAGCGCTATCGTTTTACGCCCCTAGCTAGGCACGATACATGGATAGATCTAGGTATTGCCATCTTTGGAAGGCAATTCTTTAATTAAGAACTTGTGATTCTTAGGATCTTCTTTATCCCTATTGATGATCAAACTTTTGGGCAAGAAATCAAGAAATTAAATTGTGTCAAAAGGTTTTCTTGCAAAAGAAAGAAAATTAGGATGAACACTTATGGATTTAAGATCTCCGATTCCTTTACTAGATGTTTCACCCTTGTTCTTAGGAACATACATGAACTTAGTGTGACGCCCCCGATTTGACCGTACACTAATCATGCAAGCAAATGTGTACGACCAAGATCAAGGACTTACTGGAAGATATCACAACACAACTCTAGACACAAATTAAAATAATACAAGCTTTATATTACAAGCCAGGGGCCTCGAGGGCTCGAATACAAAAGCTCGAAAACACAAGAGTCAGCGGAAGCAATAATATCTGAGTACAGACATAAGTTAAACAAGTTTGCCTTAAGAAGGCTAGCACAAAAGTAACAACGATCGAAAAGGCAAGGCCTCCTGCCTGGGACCTCCTATCTACTCCTCGAAACCGAACTCCATGTAGAAACATCGTCGGGATCTTCTAGCTCCTGGACTCTATCAATCTGGTTGCATCATCCGAAAAGGAGGGACAAAAGGGGAAAAGGGGGAGAAAAGCAACCGTGAGTACTCATCCAAAGTACTCGCAAGCAAGGATCTATACTACATATGCAATGATATATGTGTAAGGGGGGGGGGTAATATATGTGGGTTAAACTACAGAATGCCAGAATAAGAGGGGGATAGCTAATCCAAACGAAGACTACGCTTCTCATAACCTCCATCTTGCAGCAGAAGATGAGGGTAGCTGGAAAGTAACAAGTATCCTCGCTTCTCGCAGCCTCCGTCTTGCAGCAGTAGAAGGGAGTAGATGGTAAGTTCACCAAGTAACATCGTATAGCATAATCCTACTCGGCGATCCTCTTGCACATTACCCTGTGAGAGAGCAACCACCGAGTTGTATCTGGCACTGGTAAGGGTGTGTTTTATTAAGTATCCGGTTCTAGTTGTCATGAGGTCGGAATACAACTCCGGGTCGTCCTTTTACCGAGGGACACGGCTATTCGAATAGATTAACTTCCCTGCAGGGGTGCACCACATAACCCAGCACGCTTGATCCCATTTGGCCAGACACACTTTCTAGGGTCATGCCCGGCCTCGGAAGATCAACACGTCGCAGCCCTACCTAAGCACAACAGAGAGGTCAGCACGTCGGTCTAAGTCCTAAGTACACAGGGGTCCTGGCCCATCGCCCAATGCACACCTGCACGTTGCGAGGGCGGCCGGTGAGCAGACCTAGCAACCTCCATTACTAAGGAAGTTGCGTTACGCGGTCCAACCCGGCGCGCGCCGCTAAGTCACTGACGTCAAGAAGGTTTCGGCTGATACCACGACGTCGAGTACCCATAACTATTCCCACGTAGCTGGTTAGTGCGTATAGACCAAATGGCCAGACTCAGATCAAATACCAAGATCCCGTTAAACGTGTTATTATGAAATAACCGCGGACAACGACCAGGGCCAGGCCCACCTGTCTCCTAGGTGGTCGTAACCTGCCTGTCGCTCCGCCACAAAGTAACCATCAGGGGGCTGTCGGGAACCCAGGCCCACCACTACCTGGGTGGAACCACCTGCCCCTTCAGCCCCCATCTCCGAATCATCATCATGTGTATGTAAAGTATGTATATAGTATATACCCGTGATCACCACCCGAGTGATCACGGCCCGATGGTATAGCATGGCAGACGGACAAGAATGAAGGGCCACTGATGGAATACTAGCATACTATACTAAGCATTAGGATGGCGGGTACAGGTATCAACAGTTGTAGCAGCAATGACAGGCTATGCAACAGAATAGGAGTAACCGAACAGTAACATGCTACACTACTCTAATGCAAGCAGTAGAAAGAAGAATAGGCGATATCTGGTGATCAAAGGGGGGGCTTGCCTGGAAGCTCTGCAGACGAAAGGAATCTTCGGAAGCGTAGCCGTAGTCGAACACCGAAGCATCAATGGTCTCGGGGTCTACCACAGTATCGGAGTCTACCGAAAATAAGCAACGAAGGGGAAACAAATAAATATCAGAGCAAACAATAGCATCACAAAGCATAACATGGAAATACGCGGTGCTACGTGTGACCTAACGCAGTAGGAGGTGATACTGGCAAGGATGAAAAACATCCGGGAAAGTATTCCCGGTGTTTCGCGTTTTCGGGCAGATGAAACGGAGGGGAAATGTTGCACGTTCGGTATGATAGAGATGTGTGGCGGATGAACGGACCGCGTATTCAGATTCGTCTCGTCGTTCTGAGCAACTTTCATGTACAAAGTATTTTCGTCCGAGTTACGATTTATTTTATATTAATTTTCAAAAGATTTTAATCATTTCTAGAATTTATTTAATTATTTTAAATCAACATTATCCAGAATAGTGCATGCTGACATCATCATGACGTCAGCTTGACGTCAGCAGTCAACAGGGCGTTGATTGGGTCAAACTGACGCATGGGTCCCAGCTGTCATAGACTGTTAGTACTAACTAATTAACTAACAGATTAATTAGGTTGATTAGCAATTTAGGTTAAGCTAATTAAGATTAATTAAGTTAATTAATTCTATAATTAATTAATTATTATTTTATTTATTTATTTATTTATTTATTCTTTTTTTTAATATCTATCTAAACGTTTTTGGGCCTGGCCCCACTTGGCAGTGAGCCAGGGGGCCTAACGGGCGAGCGGGGCACCGTCGAGCGGAGAGCGAGCCCGCCCAGCTACGGGGCGCCTGATAGCCGGCGAGGTGCGGGCGAGGGGGCGGGCGCGCAGCCTGGTTCTGGCGGCCATGGCCGCGCCCGGAGCGGCGAAGGACAGGGGGGGCCATGCAGTGGCAGGGCGGGGCGGACTCGGGGCTACGGGGCGGGCGCGGGCCACCGGGCGCGGTGGGGCGTCGACCACGGGGTGGCGCGGTGGCTGGCGGAGGTGACCGCGGGGCGAGCTGGAGCATCGCGAGACGGGCACTGCCAGCCGCGGGCAGCGCCGACGTCTGGACCTCAGGCTGGCAGCAAGCGACGGGACGGCGACGGCGCACGGTCGAAGTGCAGCAGCAACAGTACGCAACGACGCAGCTCGGCACGGGGACGGCGACGTGTGTGAGCGAGTAAGGTAGAGAGGGGGCGGAGCTCACGGGCGCTGGAGGGGAGAGGGGCGGCGAGGGTCGAGGGGGCCGGCGGGGAGGAGTTGATGACAGGGCGGTCCAGCGGGGAAGTGGCGCCGACGAGGTAGAGGCGGGGCGGCGGTGGTGCCTCGCCGACGAACGGCAGCTGCGTCCCGCGTGAGGAGCACCAGAGAGCCG
>LR738715.1:160915263-160937657 GCA_902687465.1 Secale cereale | reverse complement strand
TGCGTTGTATTCCCTCGAAGAGGAAAGGGTGATGCAGCACAGTAGCGTAAGTATTTCCCTCAATTTTTGAGAACCAAGGTATCAATCCAGTAGGAGACCACGCGCGAGTCCCTCACACCTACACAAAAAAAAGAACTTCGCAGCCAACGCGATAAGGGGTTGTCAATCCCTTTACGGTCACTTACGAAAGCAAGATCTGATAGAGATGATAGTTTGATATTTTTGGTATTTTTGGATATTAGAATAGAAAGTAAAGCGGAAAAGTAAAGTAGATTGATATGTTGAGAATAGACCCGGGGGACATAGTTTTCTCTAGTGGCTTCTCTCATGATAGCGATATTCTACGGCGGGTAAACAAATTACTGTCGAGCAATTGATAGAAAAGCGAATAATTATGAGACTATCTAGGCATGATCATTATATATAGGCATCACGACCGAGATAAGTAGACCGAAACGATTCTGCATCTACTACTATTACTCCACACATCCACCGCTATCCAGCATGCATCTAGAGTATTAACTTCATAAGAACATAGTAACGCCTTAAGCAAGATGACATGATGTAGAGGGATAAACTCAAACATAGTGATATAAACCCCATATTTTTATCCTCGATGGCAACAATACAATACGTGCCTTGCTGCCCCTACTGTCACTAGGAAAGTACACCGCAAGATTGAACCCAAAGCCAAACACTTCTCCCATTGCAAGAACTATATATCTAGTAGGCCAAACCAAACCAATAATTCGAAGAGACTTGCAAGGATATTATAATCATACATACAGAGTTCAGAAAAGAACCAAATATTTATCATAGATAATCTTGATCATAAACCCACAATTCATCGGATCTCGACAAACATACCGCAAAAAGAGATTACATCAAATAGATCTCCTCAAAGACCGAGGAGAACTTGGTATTGAGATCCAAAGAGAGAGAATAAGCCATCTAGATACTAGCTATGGACCCGAAGGTATGTGGTAAACTACTCACAACTCATGGTGAGGCGATGATGATGATGATGTAGAAGCACTCCATGGAAGATCCCCTTCCGGCGGAGCTCCGGAATAGGCCCCAAGATGGGATCTCACGGGAACAGAAGGTTGCGGCGGTGGAACTAGGGTTTTCTCTGTTCGTCTGATGGTTTCGGGTACGTAGGTATATATAGGAGGAAGGAGGGCACCGGGGGCCAAGACGTGGTGCCCACGAGGCAGGGGACGCCCTGTAGGGAGGGGCACCCTCGTGGACGCCACGTGTGCCCTATTCCGTGGTTCTCAAGTCTCCCGTGCGTATTTTGCTCCAAAAATATCTCTCCCGAAGTTTCATTCCATTTGGACTCTGTTTGATATTCCTTTTCTGTAAAACCCTGAAATAGGCAAAAAACAGCAATCTGGACTGGGCCTTCGGGTTAATAGGTTAGTCCCAAAAATAATATATAAGTGTATAACAAAGCACATTAAACATCCAAAACATCATAAATAATAGCATGGAATAATAAAAAATTATAGATACGTTGGAGACGTATCATGTGTACATGAGGAATACCATCTAGTATTGATGTTACAAGATTATCTAGTCTCTATGTGGTATGTCTTCTCATGATAAATTCAAATTCTATTTGATCCATTAATTATCTCTTGTTTGGTTATCTCTTGGATCTTGTTAAGTCTTTCATTGGTATCACATGATGGGGGAGTAATATGCTATGTGTATATTACAAGCCTAGAAAATGTGTAAACTTGAGATATTGTCACCTAGTGTTGATATTATAAATTATGTTGTTCCTAGGTGGCATGTTAGCACTACAAGTTGCAAATTTTCTTTTGTGTTTGGTGTGAAGATGATGTTGGATTTGTTTGCAATCTACCACCGGGAATTATTTCCAAATACCTCTTGTCTTTGACAATTGGTAATCATTTATGTGGTGGAAATTATTGATCATCTTTACATTGTCTTTTCGTTTTATTTGTGTTATCTCTTGCCAAGATTGTGTCAACTCCCATTGCCTTCCATGCCACCTGTGGATATTGTTGTTTTCTTGTTTTTGTCGAGTGTTTTCTAGATATAGTGAAAGTTGTGATCCCACCTTGTGCATTTTGTATTCAAATGCAAATTCTCTTTAAATGCACAATTCGTGGGTGAGCTATCCTATTTTCGATAGAACACTCATCTTGTGATCCATATCAAGTGTGTGTTGATGGAAGGCAAGCCGTTTCTTTTTGGTACTCTGTGCCATCATGAAACTTTGTAGAGGGCTTGGTTTGTTTGGAACCATCCTCTCTTTTGGGAGTTCGATATCCTTCTTTTTGCGTGTATCATTGGATATCTCATTCCTTGATGTATCCTTTAATGATATCTTCCAAGTGATGAATTCTCCATTTGGTATCTTATTTTCACTTGGTATTCCTTTTTCGTTTAGTATCGTTTCTTGAAAGTCTCGAGCATGCATATTTACTTCATGCCTTTTCTTTGGCATGTTTTCTTTCTTTGACCCAATATATAAGAGAAGCTCCACCCAGTCTCAATATGGATGAGATGTGCATGAAATTCATTTTCATATATAAATGCACATATGTTTGTGGAGTTTGTCCTATGTATTGGTCTTTCTAACTCTTTGGTCCCAATGAGATTGGGTACCATTTTGTTTGTGTTGTTGTTCTAGGAACAATTGGAGATGTATTGGATGCTTGGCTCATTCAAAACTAAGGTGTTGTCACCATGTGCTTATTAGAGTCAAGCTAGGATGATCATGTTGGGGAACGTAGCAGAATTCAAAAAATTTCTACGCTTTCACCAAGATCAATCTAAGGAGACATCTAGCAACGAGTATATTAGAGTGCATCTACATACCCTTTTGTAGATTGCGAGCGGAAGCTTTCGAAGAAGCGTGGATGAAGTAGTCGTACTCTTCGCGTTCTTCGTCACCGATGATCTAGCGCCGAACGGACGGCACCTCCGCGTTCAACACACGTCTGGTACAGCAACGTCACCTCCTTCTTGATCCAGCAAGGGGGGAGGAGAGGTCGTCGGAGATCCAGCAGCACGACGGCGTGGTGGTGGATGCAGCGGGAAATCCTGCAGGGCTTCGCCGGCGCCCCGCGGAGGAGTAGAAAGGTGTGACGGGAGGGGGAGAGGCACCAGAGGCTTGGGGTGCAGCTGCCCTCTCCCCCCCACTATATATAGGGGCCAGGGGGGGCGCCGGCCCTGGCAGATCCCATCTGCAAGGGGGGGCGGCGGCCTAGGGGGGAAACTTGCCCCCCAAGGCATAGGGGGCGCCCCCTCCCCTAGGGTTTCAACCCTAGGCGCATGGAGGGGGCCCCAAGTGCTGCGCCAGCCCACCAGGGGCTGGCCCCTTTCTCCTTGCGGCCTAGGGGACCCACCGGGATGGGTGGCCCCACCCGGTGGACCCCCGGGATCCCTCCAGTGGTCCCGGGACACTCCCGGTGACCCCCGGAGTTCACCTGATGGCCGAAACTGGACTGCCTATATATCATTCTTTACCTCTGGACCATTCCGGAACTCCTCGTCACTTCCGGGATCTCATCCGGGACTCCGAACAACTTTCGGGTTTCCACGTGCATGTATCTCTACAACCCTAGCGTTACCGATCCTTAAGTGTGTAGACCCTACGGGTTCGGGAGACACATAGACATGACCGAGACGACTCTCCGGTCAATAACCAACAGCGGGATCAGGATACCCATGTTGGATCCCACGTGTTCCTTGATGATCTTCATCGGATGAACCACTGTGTCAAGGATTCACTTAATCCCGTATGTTATTCCCTTTGTCCATCGGTACGGTACTTGCCCGAGATTCGATCGTTGGTATTCCTGATACCTTGTTCAATCTCGTCATGGAAAGTCTCTTTACTCGTTCCGTAATCCATCATCCCGTGACTAACTCCTTAGTCACTTTGAGCTCATTATGATGATGTCTTACCGAGTGGGCCCAGAGGTACCTCTCCGTCATACGGAGTGACAATATCCCAGTCTCGGTTCGTACCAACTCAACAGACACTTCCGGAGATACCCGATGCGTACCTTTATAGTCACCCAGTTACGTTGTGACGTTTGGCACACCCAAAGTATTCCTACGGTATCCGGGAGTTGCACAACCTCATGGTCTAAGGAATAAATACTTGACACCGAAAAGCTTATGCATTACGAACTATACGATCTTGTGCTAGGCTCAGAATCGGGTCTTGTCCATCACATCATTCTCCTAATGATGTGATCCCGTTATCACTGACATCCTATGTCCATGGTCAGGAAACCGTGACCATCTGTTGATCAACGAGCTAGTAACTAGAGGCTTACCAGGGACTCATTGTGGTCTATATATATTCACACATGTATCGCTGTTTCCGTACAATACAATTCAAGCATGAATAACAGACAATTATCATGAACAAGGAAATATAATAATAATACTTTTATTATTGCCTCTAGGGCATATTTCCAACAGTCTCCCACTTGCACTAGAGTCAATAATCTAGTTACATTGTGATGAATCGAACACCCATAGAGTTCTGGTGTTGATCATGTTTTGCCCGTGGAAGAGGTTTAGTCAACGGGTCTGCAACATTCAGATCCGTATGCACTTTACAAATATCTATGTCTCCATCTTGAACATAATTCCGGATGGAGTTGAAACGGCGCTTGATGTGCTTGGTCTTCTTGTGAAACCTGGGCTCCTTGGTAATGGCAATAGCACCAGTGTTGTCACAGAAGAGAGTCATCGGGCTTGACGCGCTTGGAATGACTCCTAGGTCGGTGATGAACTCCTTCATCCAGACTCCTTCTTATGCTGCTTCGCAAGCAGCTATGTACTCCGCTTCACATGTAGAATGCGCCACGACGCTCTGCTTGCAACTGCACCAGCTGACTGCTCCACCATTCAAAATATACACGTATCCGGTTTGTGACTTAGAGTCATCCAGATCTGTGTCGAAGCTAGCATCGATGTAACCTTTTACGACGAGCTCTTCGTCACCTCCATAAACGAGAAACATATCCTTAGTCCTTTTCAGGTACTTTAGGATGTTCTTGACCGCTGTCCAGTGTTCCATACCAGGATCACTTTGGTACCTCCCTACCAAACTTATGGCAAGGTTCACATCAGGTCTGGTACACAGCATGGCATACATGATAGAACCTATGGCTGAGGCATAGGGAATGACACTCATCTTTTCTCTATCTTCTGCCGTGGTCGGGGACTGAGCCTTGCTCAATCTCATACCTTGCAAAACAGGCAAGAACCCCTTCTTGGACTGATCCATATTGAACTTTTTCAATATCTTGTCAAGGTATGTGCTTTGTGAAAGACCAATGAGGCGTCTTGATCTATCTCTATAGATTTTGATGCCTAATATGTAAGCAGCTTCTCCAAGGTCCTTCATTGAAAAACTCTTATTCAAATAGGCCTATATGCTCTCCAAGAATTCTATATCATTTCCCATTAGCAATATGTCATCCACATATAATATGAGAAATGCTACAGAGCTCCCACTCACTTTCTTGTAGATACAGGCTTCTCCATAAGTCTGTATAAAGCCAAACGCTTTGATCACATCATTAAAGCGAATGTTCCAACTCCGAGATGCTTGCACCAGCCCGTAGATCGAGCGCTGGAGTTTGCATACCTTGTTAGCATTCTCTGGATCGACAAAACCTTCCGGCTGCATCATATACAACTCTTCCTTGAGGAAGCCATTAAGGAATGCCGTTTTGATGTCCATTTGCCATATCTCATAATCATAGAATGCGGCAATAGCTAACATGATTCTGACTGACTTCAACATCGCTACGGGAGAGAAAGTCTCGTCGTAGTCAATCCCTTGAACTTGTCGATAACCCTTAACGACAAGCCGAGCCTTATAGATGGTCACATTACCATCCGCGTCTGTCTTCTTCTTAAAAATCCATTTATTTTCTATGGCGTGCCTATCATCAGGCAAGTCCACCAAAGTCCATACTTTGTTTTCATACATGGATTCTATCTCGGATTTCATGGCTCCAAGCCATTTATTGGAATCCGGGCCCGCCATCGCTTCTTCATAGTTCGAAGGTTCACCGTTGTCTAACAACATAATTTCCATGACAGGGTTGCCGTACCACTCTGGTGTGGAACGTGCCCTTGTGGACCTTCGAAGTTCAGTAGTAACTTGATCTGTTTCTTCATGATCATCATCATTAACTTCCTCAATTGTCAGTGCAGGCACCTCAGGAACAATTTCCTGTGCTGCGCTACTTTCCGGTTCAGGAGGGGTGACTGTCACCTCATCAAGTTCTACTTTCCTCCCACTCACTTCTTTCGAGAGAAACTCTTTCTCCAGAAAGGATCCATTCTTGGAAACAAAGACTTTGCCTTTGGATCTGTGGTAGAAGGTGTACCAAATCATTTCCTTCGGGTATCCTATGAAGACACATTTTTCCGATTTGGGTTCGAGCTTTTCAGGTTGAAGTTTCTTGACATAAGCATCGCCACCCCAAACTTTCAGAAACGATGATGGGCCTCGAACCCCTCGTTGGTTACCCCAAGTGGAAGGTGGAAGATGCAGTATTGTAGAAGTGTTTTCCCCTAGCAAAGATGCCAACGATCGATTCCCCAGAGACTCCTAGCTTCAACAAGTAGGTGTCAATTGCTACGGTGCCAGATTAGTAGCAATCAACGTGGACCTGCACACAGATACAAATAACTTTGCTCCCAACGAGTACAGAGAGGTTGTCAATCCCTCCGGCCTTGTAGTTCACAAAGGATTAAAAG
Organism: Secale cereale; assembly: GCA_902687465.1. NCBI lineage: Eukaryota > Viridiplantae > Streptophyta > Magnoliopsida > Poales > Poaceae > Secale > Secale cereale. The sequence goes on along the minus strand of LR738715.1, from coordinate 160,930,886 downwards.
CAATGATAGTAGTGATAGATAGTTTTTGCAATAGTAAGTAATAACGGAAAGTAAATAGTGGATGTGATCAATGATGGTAATAAGGACCGGAGTCTCATGATGTTCACTAGTGATGTCTCTCTCCCAAAAGACGATAAAACAGCTATGTGAGGTAAACAAATTACAGCTGGGCAATTGACAGGACCACGAACGCAAACCAATGCTGACTACATTGCAAGAAAGGTTGAGGTTCAAAGCATGGGCGGTACACCAAAGTAAGTAGACCGAAATCCATCAATATCTACTACTAATCATCCACCTTGAGATATCTATCCAGAACATCTCGCTGGTATTAAGTTGTGAGTCCCACCCATAGTGTAAACTCAATGCAACAGACAACTGCATTAAAAGAACTTTGCGTAAAGTAAACAATCCTTGCACCCGCGGGCACAAGCACCGTTGTTTTCCCCCTTGTGGCAACAGCACATCCCCTAGACTCATGTTTCTGTCACTCAAGCTAGTCATCGAGGGGCATGAACCCACAATCGAGCATAACGTTCCATCTTGGAGTCACTACCTACTACTCGGCCAAAGCAATAAATAACAACGGAGAACATGCAAGAATTACTTATGAACTAAAATATAAAAGAGGTGAATCAAATATATTACTCAAGATCAATCTAAACATAATCTCATAATCCATCGGATCCCAGCAAACTCAACATAGCAACAGCATAAGGATTACATAGGTGCCTCGATCATGTAGGGCAGCTCACGAGGACTAATTAGTGAAGCACAAGAATGGGAGGAGAACATCATATAGCTACTGGTCATGGACTCATGGTCCAAGGGAGACTACTCACGAGTCATCCGGGAGGCGTCCATGGTGGTGGAGAAGCTCCCGGTGGTGATCCTCCCCTCCGGCAGGGTGCCGGGAAGAGTTCTCCTGGTGCTCCCGATCTTGGAAGCGGCGGCGGCGGCGGAACAGAGATGGGATCGCGAAAAGAAGTTCTTCTCTGAGGGTTTCGGGGGTCCCTCTAAATATATGCCAAAGGGGGGCACCGGACGGGCTTCGGGGGGCCCAGGCGCCCCCCCCGGCGCGGCCCAAGGGGGGGGGGCGCCGCCAGGGCGCCTGGAGCCCTGGTGCCCCCCCAGGCTGCCCTTCGGACGCAGTGTTGTTTCCGGATCGCTGATTTTTTATATAATTTTTCTGGATTTTTCTGGGCAGTTCTCGAAACGTGAAAACCTGAAATATAAAAACAGCCGAAAACAGAAACTGGCACTGGGGTGCACTGGATTAGTAAGTTAGTCAAAATATGATCAAAAGTGTATGGAAGTGTATGAATATCATAGCAATATCACCCAAAAGTGGCATGGAGCCAGCAGAAATTATAGATACGTTTTTGACGTATCAACATCCCCAAGCTTAATTCCTGCTCGTCCTCGAGTAGGTAAATGATAACAAGAATAATTTCTGTGGTGACATGCTATTAACCATATAGGACTTTCTCATAGTCATATGATAAAAGCTTACTGAGACAATGATTCTATAGTAATTAAGTTGTCTCAAGAGAAAATCACAAATGACTGAAAGTTTTATAATATGAAACTGAAACATCAAAAAGATTTGCAATGAACATGATGTGCAAATATGATAAAGTGATATCTAGCTTGCCCCCTTTAGTGATGCAAAACATAAGTGCAGGGGCACCTTCAAGGTTTAAGTGATGACTAGATACAATGATTTCAGAATAAACGATATCACAATCATGCAAAAGACAATGCTACTTTGGGACAATGCACATTACACTCAGAATGACAATCATGCTCTCAGTAGTTTGTGCTTCAACATAAAGGTAAAAGAAAGGTTAAGTGCTAGAGCTTTTTATTTTGAAAACATGGAAGCAATTGTGTCAACGGTAGTAGTACTTCATATGTGTCATGCATAAAACATCCTATAAGTTGCAAGCCTCATGCATCGTATACCAATAGTGCTCGCTCCTTGTCGTAATTAGCTTGGATCCCCATGGGTTATCATTGCATTACATATGTTTTAACCAAGTGTCACAAAGGGGTACCTCTATGCCACCTGTACAAAGGTCCAAGGAGATAGATCGCATTTGATTTCTCGTTTTTGATAGATCTCAACTTGAGGACATCCATACCGGGACAACATAGAAAATAGATGATGGACTCCTCTTTAATGCATAAGCATATTCTCATGAGAGATTGAGGATTATGGTCCAAGCTAAAACTTCCACCATGATGCATGGCTTTGGTTGGCGGCCCAATGTTCTTCTCTAACAATATGCATAGTTATTCAACCCACGGTAAATCACCCTTACTTCAGACAAGACGAACATGCATAGCAACTCACATGATATTCAACAAAAGTGTGACAGTTGATTGCGTCCCTAGAAACATGGTTACCGCTCAGCAAGCAACTCATAAGAAATAAGATACATAAGGAACATATTCTTTACCACAATAGTTTTTAGGCTACTTTCCCATGAGCTATGTATTGCATGGTTAGTTTGCTTAGTACAGGTGGAGGTTAGCAAAAAGACTGGGAGCGACCAACTAAGAGAGCAATGACGGTCATAATCATACAGAGCGACAAAGCAATATTGAATCAGGCATGGTAGTTATATCGCTACTCAGAAACAAAAGATCATCAAGGCTTGACAGACTTTCTTTACAGTCTTAAATATGCGTGAGCATGCGCCAAGTCAATCAAAATAAATTCTCGAAGGAAGATATCACTAAACCATACCATATCATAGGCAAAAAAATCAAGTTGGTATTCCAATAACACATTGGGAACCCCCCCAGCTATTTGAGATTAACCAAAAGAAAACCTGAACTACTAAGCACCATCATGAAAGTATCATCTTTATCATAGACACATTAACCAATGCAACGGAAGCAAACTCTCTTAATAAGGTGAGCATGATAATTAAAGAGAGTTCAAGCAACCAACTAAACAAAAGCTCTTTGAAAAGATAAGCATGAATACTAAGAGCAAAGCACGATAGTAGCTATTTAAAAGACAAAGAACACACACAGCATAGATAGACATGAAAATTCTATGTTATGTTCTAGGTAGAAGTGGAGCGTGTTTCTCTCCCACATAAAGGAATGCTGAGTTCCGACTCGTTATGAAAAACTAAAAAGAAAACTAAAAGCAAGACGCTCCAAGCATAGCACATAACACATGAAGTGATTAAAATATAGTGGAACGAAAGACGAACTGATAATGTTGATGGAGAAGGGGATGCACGGGGGCATCCCCAAGCTTAGACGCTTGAGTCTCCTTGAATATTTCTTGGGGGTGCACGGGGGCATCCCCAAGCTTGAGCGCTTGACACTCCTGAATCTTTTTATCATCTTCCCTCGCACACTTGAAAACTCCCTTCATACATAACTCATCATAATCTGATTAGCGAGGTTAGTACCCTTAATAAAATAATTATACCTTGCTGGAAATAAGGATATTCTTGAAGTTCTACTGTTTCTCAAGATTTCCAAAAGGTTTTTGCAAAGAAAAAGCAAGTTCTTAATTTGCAAAGTGAAGGTAAGGCAAAACATGGCAGAATCTGTGAAAAACAGAACAGAAGGCAGTAATTGATCTGTTCGGGATACTTCTGCAACTCAAATCAAAAAACTCAGAACAGACGCACGAAATACAATTATATAGAGAACGCTGTCGAAAAAATTCAGACCAAAAAGATGATCTGGTGATTTTATACGATTTTTTCTATCCAAGGACAGAATCTGTTTCCTGGACAGCACCTCACAACTTTTGAACTTTCTAGCAATCGGAGGCTATACTTGGCACAAATATGAAAAACAAAGATACAATGATGATGCTACAGCAGTAAACAACATCAAGACATAACAAAAGCAAAATTTTTATTCATGTGGGCTGCCTCCCAAAAGCGCTTTCTTTTATTCCTTTAAGCTAGGCATAATGCATAGATCAAGTTTTATCAATTGAACCATCATCAAGGTCATCAAAAAGCTCTTCAGTAATACAACTAGTCTTAAGAGGTCTCTCAAATAAAGGCCTCATAGAGATACTTCTAGGTAGAAGACTAAAAGGATAAAATTCAAGGGAAGATTCATTTATAAATTCATCACATAGAGGTGTTTCTTTCAAAGTCTTTACAGTTTCAACCCCTTTGGCAATAGGTGGATTACTTTTAGAACGGGGAGCCTTTGGAACGTGAACGAACTTAGGCTCCCTCTTTGCCGGAGTTTCTACCTTTTTGGTTTTGATCGAGGAGAAAGTAGTTCCTAAGGTATCAAATATTTCCTCAATCTTTTCCATCCTAGAAGAGTCCAAGTCATGGAATTTGACGGTCTCCAAAATTTTAATTTTTTTATGCATGGAGCTATCAAGTCTATTCAAATTCCCTTGGATCTTTCGATCCAACTCATTCATCTTATTAATGCTTGGCATCTCTAGCTCTGTTTTTTCAAGTTTTTTCATAATGTGAGCTAGGGTGATGTCCTCTCGAATGCTAACAACAGGGGGACTCCCAACAAGATTTTCAATAATACTAAGAGACTCCCAAACTGGGGCCTCTAGGAAATTCCCATTGATAGCAGTATCTAGAATAAACCTATTCCAAGAAGTAATTCCAACATAAAAATTTCTAAGCAAGATAGTAGTAGGTTGCTTCTTGGTGGCTCTTTTTTGTGAATCATTAATTCTATACCAAGCATCTTTCAAACTTTCCCCACCTCTTTGTTTAAAGGTGAGAACTTCTGCCTCGTCAAAGACAAAAGGACCCGACATAATGACAACTTAAGGAACAAGATAACTATTTTTGTGATTTTCGATAAAAGGAACTAAAGCAAAAATGAAAGGTAAACTAACAAGACTAAAAAGCAAAGGTAAAAGATAGCATGCAACACCCCTATCCTGAAGAGTGGAGTCCCCGGCAACCGCGCCAGAAAATACTCCTTGATGGGCCTCGAACCCCTCGTTGGTTACCCCAAGTGGAAGGTGTAAGATGCAGTATTGTAGAAGTGTTTTCCCCTAGCAAAGATGCCAAGGATCGATTCCCCAGAGACTCCTAGGTTCAACAAGTAGGTGTCAATTGCTACGGCGCCAGATTAGTAGCAATCAACGTGGACCTGCACGCAGATACAAATAACTTTGCTCCCAACGAGTACAGAGAGGTTGTCAATCCCTCCGGCCTTGTAGTTCACAAAGGATTAAAAGCAATGATAGTAGTGATAGATAGTTTTTGCAATAGTAAGTAATAACGGAAAGTAAATAGTGGATGTGATCAATGATGGTAATAAGGACCGGAGTCTCATGATGTTCACTAGTGATGTCTCTCTCCCAAAAGACGATAAAACAGCTATGTGAGGTAAACAAATTACAGCTGGGCAATTGACAGGACCACGAACGCAAACCAATGCTGACTACATTGCAAGAAAGGTTGAGGTTCAAAGCATGGGCGGTACGCCAAAGTAAGTAGACCGAAATCCATCAATATCTACTACAAATCATCCACCTTGAGATATCTATCCAGAACATCTCGCTGGTATTAAGTTGTGAGTCCCACCCATAGTGTAAACTCAATGCAACAGACAACTGCATTAAAAGAACTTTGCGTAAAGTAAACAATCCTTGCACCCGCGGGCACAAGCACCGTTGTTTTCCCCCTTGTGGCAACAGCACATCCCCTAGACTCATGTTTCTGTCACTCAAGCTAGTCATCGAGGGGCATGAACCCACAATCGAGCATAACGTTCCCTCTTGGAGTCACTACCTACTACTCGGCCAAAGCAATAAATAACAACGGAGAACATGCAAGAATTACTTATGAACTAAAATATAAAAGAGGTGAATCAAATATATTACTCAAGATCAATCTGAACATAATCTCATAATCCATCGGATCCCAGCAAACTCAACATAGCAATAGCATAAGGATTACATAGGTGCCTCGATCATGTAGGGCAGCTCACGAGGACTAATTAGTGAAGCACAAGAACGGGAGGAGAACATCACATAGCTACTGGTCATGGACTCATGGTCCAAGGGAGACTACTCACGAGTCATCCGGGAGGCGTCCATGGTGGTGGAGAAGCTCCCGGTGGTGATCCTCCCCTCCGGCAGGGTGCCGGGAAGAGTTCTCCTGGTGCTCCCGATCTTGGAAGCGGCAGTGGCGGCGGAACAGAGATGGGATCGCGAAAAGAGTTCCTGTTCTGAGGGTTTCGGAGGACGCTTTAAATATATGCCAAAGGGGGGCATCGGGGAAGCTTCGGGGGGCCCAGGCGCCCCCCCGGCGCGGCCCAGGGGGGGGGGGCGCCGCCAGGGCGCTTGGAGCCCTGGTGCCCCCCCGAGGCTGCCCTTCGGACGCAGTGTTGTTTCCGGATCGCTGCTTTTTTATATAATTTTTCTGGATTTTTCTGGGCAGTTCTCGAAACGTGAAAACCTGAAATACAAAAACAGCCGAAAACAGAAACTGGCACTGGGGTGCACTGGATTAGTAAGTTAGTCAAAATATGATCAAAAGTGTATGGAAGTGTATGAATATCATAGCAATATCACCCAAAAGTGGCATGGAGCAAGCAGAAATTATAGATACGTTTTGGACGTATCAAACGACAACTTAGGTTTCTTGCCAAACCAAAGTTCATACGGTGTCGTCTCAACGGATTTCGACGGAGCCCTATTTAAAGTGAATGCGGCAGTCTCTAAAGCATAACCCCAAAAAGATAGCGGTAAATCGGTGAGGGACATCATAGATCGCACCATGTCCAACAGAGTACGATTTCGACGTTCGGACACACCGTTACGTTGAGGTGTTCCGGGCAGTGTCAACTGTGAAACAATTCCAAAGTTCCTAAGGTGCGTGCCAAATTCATGACTTAAATATTCACCCCCACGATCCGATCGCAAGAATTTTATTTTTCAGTCACGTTGATTCTCAACCTCATTCTAAAATTCCTTGAACTTTTCAAAGGTCTCAGACTTGTGTTTCATCAAGTAGATATACCCATATCTACTCAAGTCATTTGTGAGGGTGAGAACATAACGATAGCCTCCGCGAGCCTCAACACTCATTGGACCGCACACATCGGTATGTATGATTTCCAACAAGTTGGTTGCTCGCTCCATTGTTCCGGAGAACGGAGTCTTGGTCATCTTGCCCAAGAGGCATGGTTCACACGTGTCAAATGATTCATAATCAAGAGACTCTAGAAGTCCATTTGAATGGAGCTTCTTCATACGCTTGACACCAATATGACCAAGGCGGCAATGCCACAAGTATATGGGACTATCATTATCAACTTTACATCTTTTGGCATCTACACTATGAATATGTGTATCATCACGTTCGAGATTCATCAAAAATAAACCATTGACCAGCGGGGCATGACCATAAAACATATCTCTCAAATAAATAGAACAACCATTATTCTCCGATTTAAATGAGTAGCCATCTCGCATAAGACGAGATCTAGATACAATGTTCATGCTCAAAGCTGGTACTAAATAATAATTATTAAGGTTTAAAACTAATCCCGAGGGTAGATGTAGAGGTAGCGTGCCGACGGCGATCACATCGACCTTGGAACCATTCCCGACGCGCATCGTCACCTCATCCTTCGCCAGTCTCCGCTTATTCTGCAGCTCCTGCTTTGAGTTACAAATGTGAGCAACTGCACCGGTATAAATACCCAGGAGCTACTACGAGCGCTGGTAAGGTACACATCAATAACATGTATATCATATATACCTTTGACGTTGCCGGCCTTCTTGTCTGCTAAGTATTTGGGGCAGTTCCGCTTCTAGTGCCCTGTTCCCTTTCAATGAAAACACTCAGTTTCAGGCTTGGGTCCATTCTTTGGCTTCTTCCCGGCAACTGGCTTACCGGGCGCGACAACTCCTTTGCCGTCCTTCTTGAAGTTCCTCTTACCCTTGCCTTTCTTGAACTTTGTGGTTTTATTGACCATCAACACTTGATGTTCTTTCTTGATATCCACCTCCGCTGATTTCAGCATTGAATACACCTCGGGAATGGACCTCTCCATCCCCTGCATATTGAAGTTTAACACGAAGCTCTTGAAGCTAGGTGGGAGCGACTGGAGGATTCTGTCAATGACCGCTTCGTCTAGGAGATTCATTCCCAACTGAGACAAGCGGTTGTGCAACCCAGAAATCTTGAGGATGTGCTCACTGACAGAACTATTTTCCTCCATCTTACAGCTATAGAATGCGTTGGAGACGTCATATCTCTTGACTCGGGCATGAGCTTGGAAAACCATTTTCAGCTCTTGGAACATCTCATATGCTCCGTGGTGCTCAAAACGCTTTTTGAGCCCCGACTCTAAGCTGTAAAGCATGCCGCACTGAACCAGGGAGTAATCATCACAACGCGACTGCCAGGCGTTCATAACATCTTGGGACGCTGGGAGAACGGGCGCATCACCTAGCGGTGCTTCAAGGACATATGATCTCTTGGCAGCTATGAGGATAATCCTCAGGTTACGGACCCAATCCGTATAGTTGCTACCATCGTCTTTCAGCTTGGTTTTCTCTAGCAACGCGTTGAAGTTGAGGGAAACTTGAGCGTGGGCCATTTGATCTACAAGACATATTGTAAAGATTTTTTGACTAAGTTCATGATAATTAAGTTCATCTAATCAAATTTTAATGAACTCCCACTCAGAATGACATCTCTCTAGTCATCTAAGTGATACATGATCCAAATCGACTAGCCAGTGTCCGATCATCACGTGAGACGGACTAGTCATCAACGGTGAACACTTTCATGTTGATCGTATCTTCTATACGACTCATGTTCGACCTTTCGGTCTTCCGTGTTCCAAGGCCATGTCTGTACATGCTAGGCTCGTCAAGTGAACCCTAAGTGTATTGCTTGTGTAAATCTGGCTTACACCCGTTGTATGCGAACGTTAGAACCTATCACACCCGATCATCACGTGGTGCTTCAGAACAACGATCCTTAGCAACGGTGCACAGTTAGGGGGAACACAATTCTTGAAATTTTAGTGAGAGATCATCTTATTTACTACCGTCGTTCTAAGTAAACAAGATGCAAAAACATGATAAACATCACATGCAATCAATTAAAGTGACATGATATGGCCAATATCATCTTGCTCCTTCGATCTCCATCTTCGGGGCACCATGATCATCTTTGTCACCGGCTTGACACCATGATCTCCATCATCATGATCTCCATCATCGTGTCTTCATGAAGTCGTCACGCCAACTATTACTTCTACTACTATGGCTAACGTTTAGCAATAAAGTAAAGTAATTACATGGCGTTATTCAGTGACACGCAGGTCATACAATAATTAGGACAACTCCTATGGCTCCTGCCGGTTGTCAAATTCATCGACATGCAAGTCGTGATTCCCTATTACAAGAACATGATCAATCTCATACATCACATATATCATTCATCACATCTTCTTGGCCATACCATATCACATAGCACATGCTGCAAGAACAAGTTAGACGACCTCTAATTGTTGTTGCAAGTTTTACGTGGCTTCTACAGGTTTTCTAGCAAGAACGTTTCTTACCTACGCCAAAACCACAACGTGATTTTTCAATTTCTATTTACCCTTCATAAGGACCCTGTTCATCGAATCCGATCCGACTAAAGTGGGAGAGACAGACACCCGCCAGCCACCTTATGCATCTAGTGCATGTATGTCGGTGGAACCAGTCTCACGTAAGCGTACGTGTAAGGTCGGTCCGGGCCGCTTCATTCCACAATACCGCCGAATCAAGATTAGACTAGTAACGGCAAGAAAATTGAGCAAACTCAAACTCCCACAACTGCTTTGTGTTCTACTCGTGCAAGATGCTACGCAAAAGACCTAGCTCAAATGCCACTGTTGGGGAACGTAGCTGAATTCAAAATTTTTTTACGCTTTCACCAAGATCAATCTAAGGAGACATCTAGCAATGAGCATATTAGAGTGCATCTACATACCCTTTTGCAGATCGCGAGCGGAAGCTTTCGAAGAAGCGTGGATGAAGTAGTCGTACTCTTCGCGTTCTTCGTCACCGACGATCTAGCGCCAAACGGACAACACCTCCGCGTTCAACACACGTTCGGTACAGCAACGTCACCTCCTTCTTGATCCAGCAAGGGGGGAGGAGAGGTCGTCGGAGATCCAGAAGCACGACGGCGTGGTGGTGGATGCAGCGGGAAATCATGCAGGGCTTCGCCGGCGCCCTGCGGAGGAGTAGAAAGGTGTGACGGGAGGGGGAGAGGTGCCAGAGGCTTGGGGTGCGGCTGCCCTCTCCCCCCACTATATATAGGGGCCAGGGGGGGGGGCGGCCCTGGCAGATCCGGGCGGCGGCCTAGGGGGGAAACTTGCCCCCCAAGGCATAGGGGGCGCCCCCTCCCCTAGGGTTTCAACCCTAGGCGCATGGAGGGGGGCCAAGTGGTGCGCCAGCCCACCAGGGGCTGGCCCCTTCCTCCTTGCGGCCTAGGGGACCCACCGGGATGGGTGGCCCCACCCGGTGGACCCCCGGGACCCCTCCGGTGGTCCCGGGACACTCCCGGTGACCCCCGGAGTTCACCTGATGGCCGAAACTGGACTTCCTATATATCATTCTTTACCTCCGGACCATTCTGGAACTCCTCGTCACGTCCGGGATCTCATCCGGGACTCCGAACAACTTTCGGGTTTCCACGTGCATGTATCTCTACAACCCTAGCGTTACCGAACCTTAAGTCTGTAGACCCTACGGGTTCGGGAGACACGTAGACATGACCGAGACGACTCTCCGGTCAATAACCAACATCGGGATCTGGATACCCATGTTGGTTCCCATGTGTTCCTCGATGATCTTCATCGTATGAACCACTGTGTCAAGGATTCACTTAATCCCGTATGTTATTCCCTTTGTCCATCGGTACGGTACTTGCCCGAGATTCGATCGTCGGTATTCCCGATTCCTTGTTCAATCTCGTCATGGCAAGTCTCTTTACTCGTTCCGTAATCCATCATCCCGTGACTAACTCCTTAGTCACTTTGAGCTCATTATGATGATGTCTTACCGAGTGGGCCCAGAGGTACCTCTCCGTCATACGGAGTGACAATATCCCAGTCTCGGTTCATACCAACTCAACAAACACTTTCAGAGATACCCGATGCGTACCTTTATAGTCACCCAGTTACGTTGTGACGTTTGGCACACCCAAAATATTCCTACGGTATCCGGGAGTTGCACAACCTCATGGTCTAAGGAATAAATACTTGACACCGAAAAGCTTATGCATTATGAACTATACGATCTCGTGCTAGGCTCAGAATTGGGTCTTGTCCATCACATCATTCTCCTAATGATGTGATCCTGTTATCACTGACATCCTATGTCCATGGTCAGGAAACCGTGACCATCTGTTGATCAACGAGCTAGTAACTAGAGGCTTACCAGGGACTCATTATGGTCTATATATATTCACACATGTATCGTTGTTTCCGTACAATACAATTCGAGCATGAATAACAGACAATTATCATGAACAAGGAAATATAATAATAATACTTTTATTATTGCCTCTAGGGCATATTTCCAACAGATCAATGAACTACGATCTACCTTCAATTGGTATCTACTACATCCTTCCAATGGTATCTGGGTAACAAGTATCATCATCTACTTCATGCACACATTTCTTGCACCAACCTTGTGTAGGTTGTATCATGTCATGTTAGTCATTCCTTCTTGTGATGTTTGCTTCCTTTCTCAAAGCATCCCAACAATGATTTCTTGTCGCTAGTTGTGATGTCTTTGATGTTCGCTTGGTTGGAATTCATGTATATTCAATAAGACCTTATCTAGCCATGTGCTATGCATTCAAGCAAAGTATGTTATTGGTATAATTATGACTTCCTTGTCGAAATCTAATTACTTCCTTTTTGTAACTATTTCGAGTGTACATTCTTCTTTGTGGATTGATATGATCATGATTTTCATCTACCTAGAATCTTATACACTTGAGAGAAATTACATATCTAGAAGATATCCTTTCTTTCACGACCACCATGTCTTTCTTATATGATTTCTTTGGTGGCTCCGTGTAAGCCTTTGCCTTGAGTGCGGATCTTATCTTGTTGCATCTAGATGCACTCTTGTGTGGTGAAGAGGAAGAAGAAGATGATGACAAAAAGAACAATAGGTAGAAGAAGAAGGAGAAGAAGAAGAAGAAGAAGAAGAAGAAGAAGAAGAAGAAGAAGAAGAAGAAGAAGAAGAAAGAAGACGATGAAAAAAAGAAGTACAAGAAGAAGAAGATGAAAAAAAGAAGTAGGGAAAGTAGAAAAAGAGGGTCGCCGATGGTCAAGGGTCGCCGAGGGGTCGAGGATTGAGGGGGAAAGGAGTCGAGGGTATATGGGTCGAGGATCGAGGTGTCGAGGGGAAAAGGGGAAAAGGGGTCGAGGGGTTGAGGATCGAGGGAAAAATGAGTCGAGGGTCTGGGGGTCGAGGATCGAGGTGTCGAGGGTCAAGGGGAAAAGGGGTCGAGGGGTCGAGGGTCGTCGAGGGGTCGAGGGGTCGAAGATTTCCCATCCCGACCATGACACCCCGACCCCCTGACCCCGACATCGACACGACACACAACCCCGCCTCGACAACCCGACACCGCGACCCCGACACAACACCCCGACCCCAACACGGCACCTCCAACCCCGACACGGCACCACTGACACCCGGACAGGACACCCCGAGACCCCGACACAGCACCCCGGTGCTATTATTCAATTAGTTCATGTTATTAGGTATTCAAATTTTTATTATGTTCATGAGGATGATACACACTTAAATATTTTATTATGTTTATGTTGTACTAATTTCGTTTACTCTTTGTATTTGCAGGTGTTGACAGATGGTGGGCGCGGGTCGAGAGCGCTCCGAGCCTCCTTGCTCGATGCATGCTGGGAGGGGTGTTATTATTCCACCCCAGCACCTCCGGAGAGCACTGGATGACAATATGCAGACACCGGCGGGTGCTTATTCTTCGGCCGGGAGAGGTTGGGGGAAGCCGAAGAGGGCTGCTAGAGGTGGACGTGGCGGCATGAGAGGTAGGAAGGCTGCTATCATATAATTAGCTTATTTTCCTCCAAAATGACATAATAATCTTAGTTTAGCTCCAAACTATCATATAATTAGCTTATTTTCCTCCAAATTGACAAAATAACCTTACCTAGTGATAACCCACAAGTATAGGGGATCACAACAGTTTTTGAGGGTAGAGTATTCAACCCAAATTTATTGGTTCGACACAAGGGGAGCCAAAGAATATTGTCAAGTATTAGCAGTTGAGTTGTGAATTCAACCACACCTGAAAGACTTAATATCTGCATCAAAGTATTTAGTAGCAAAGTAGCATGGAAGTAACAGTAGCAGTGGCAAAACTAACAGTAGCAGTTTTGTAGCTATTGTAACAGCAGCAACGGAAAAGTAACTGAGCAAGGATCAATATGTGAAAAGCTCGTAGGCATTGGATTAGTGATGGATAATTATGTCGGATGCAATTCCTCATGTAATAGTTATAACATAGGGTGACACAGAACTAGCTCCAGTTCATCAATGTAATGTAGGCATGTATTCCGAATATAGTCATACGTGCTTATGGGAAAGAACTTGCATGACATCTTTTGTCCTACCCTCCCGTGGCAGCGGGGTCTTATTGGAAACTAAGGGATATTAAGGCCTCCTTTTAATAGAGTACCGGACCCAAGCATTAACACTTAGTGAATACATGAACTCCTCAAACTACGGTCATCACTGAGAGTGGTCCCGATTATTGTCACTTCGGGGTTGCAGGATCATAATACATAGTAGGTGACTATTGACTTGCAAGATATGATCAAGAACTCGCATATATTCATGAAAACATAATAGGTTCAGATCTTAAATCATGACACTCGGGCCCTAGTGACAAGCATTAAACATGGAAAATTCATAGCAACATTAATCTTAGAACATAATGGATACTAGGGATCAAACCCTAACAAAACTAACTCGATTACATGGTAAATCTCATCCAACCCATCACCGTCCAGCAAGCCTACGAAGGAATTACTCGCGCACGGTGGTGAGCATCATGGATTTGGTGATGGAGGAAGGTTGATGATGACGACGGCGATGATCTCCACTCTCCGGAGCCCCGAACGGACTCCAGATAAGCCCTCTAGAGAGAGATTAGGGCTTGGCGGCGGCTCCGTATCGTAAAACGCGATGAATCCTTCTCTCTGATTTTTTTCTCCCTGAAAGTGAGTATATGGAGTTGGAGTCGGGGTCGGTGGAGCCTCACGGGGCCCAGCAGACAGGGGGGCGCGCCTAGGGGGGGGGGTGGGCGTGCCCCTACCCTTGTGGACAGGGTGTCGGCCCCCTGGTCTTGATTCTTTCGCCTGTATTTTTTATATATTCCAAAAATATTCTCCGTTGATTTTCAGGTCATTCCGAGAACTTTTATTTTTGCACAAAAATAACACCATGGCAATTCTGCTGAAAAATAGCGTGAGTCCGGGTTAGTTCCATTCAAATCGTGCAAGTTAGAATCCAAAACAAGGGCAAAAGTGTTTGGAAAAGTAGATACGTTGGAGACGTATCAACTCCCCAAGCTTAAACCTTTGCTTGTCCTCAATAAATCCAGTTGACAAACTGAAAGTGATAAAGAAAAACTTTTACAAACTCTGTTTGCTCTTGTTGTTGCAAATATGTAAAGCCAGCATTCAAGTTTTCAGCAAATATTATGAACTAACAACATTCACAATAACTTTTAGGTCTCATGTCTACTCATATCAATGACATAATCAACTAGCAAGCAATAATAATAAACCTCGGATGACAACACTTCCCCAAAACAATCATAATATGATATAACAAGATGGTATCTCGCTAGGCCTTTGTGAGACCGCAAAACATAAATGTAGAGCACCTATGAAAATCAAGGACTGACTAGACATTGTAATTCATGGTAAAAGAGATCCAGTCACAGTCATACTCAATGTAAATTAATAGCAATGCATGCAAATGACAGAGACACTCTCCAACTGGTGCTTTTTAATAAGATGATGATGACTCAACAAGAAAGTAAATAGATAGGCCCTTCGCAGAGGGAAGCAGGGATTTGCAGAGGTGCCAAAGCTCGAATTTTTAAATAGAGATAAATAATATTTTGAGTGGTATACTTTCATTGTCAACATAACAACCAAGAGTTCTCGATATCTTCCATGCTACACACATTATAGGCGGTTGCCAAACATAATGGTAAAGTTTATACTCCCCAAATTACCAATAAGCACACTCCACGGCTGGCCCGAAACAACGGGTACCGTCCATACCAACAACAGCCCTGAGGGAGTTTTGTTTAATTATTTTGATTTGAGCATGGGACTGGGCATCCCGGTTACCAGCCATTTTCTCGTGAATGATGAGTGGATTCCACTCATCGTGAGAATAACCCACCTAGCATGGAAGATATAGACAATGCTAGTTGATACGTGAGCTGTTCGAGCATACAAAACATAATTTCATTTGAAGGTTTAGAGTTTGGCACATACAAATTTACTTGGAACGGCAGGTAAATATCGCATATAGGAAGGTATGGTGGACTCATATG
>LR738715.1:160886777-160915253 GCA_902687465.1 Secale cereale | reverse complement strand
CACACATTATAGGCGGTTGCCAAACATAATGGTAAAGTTTATACTCCCCAAATTACCAATAAGCACACTCCACGGCTGGCCCGAAACAACGGGTACCGTCCATACCAACAACAGCCCTGAGGGAGTTTTGTTTAATTATTTTGATTTGAGCATGGGACTGGGCATCCCGGTTACCAGCCATTTTCTCGTGAGTGATGAGTGGATTCCACTCATCGTGAGAATAACCCACCTAGCATGGAAGATATAGACAATGCTAGTTGATACGTGAGCTGTTCGAGCATACAAAACATAATTTCATTTGAAGGTTTAGAGTTTGGCACATACAAATTTACTTGGAACGGCAGGTAAATATCGCATATAGGAAGGTATGGTGGACTCATATGGAATAACTTTGGGGTTTATGGAAGTGGATGCACAAGAATTATTCACGCTTAGTACAAGTGAAGGCTAGAAAGAGACTGGGAAGCGACCAGATAGAGAGCGACAACAGTCATGAACATGCATTAAAATTAATCAACAACGAGTGCAAGCATGAGTAGGATATAAATCATCATGAACATAAATATCGTGAAGGCTATGTTGATTTTGTTTCAACTACATGCGTGAACATGTGCCAAGTCAAACCACTTGAATCGTTCAAAGGAGGATACCACCCTATCATACCACATCACAACCATTTTAATAGCATGTTGGCACGCAAGGTAGACCATTATAAACTCCTAGCTAATTAAGCATGGGATGAGTGTCACACCCAAGATGCGGTTCTATCCCGACCACGTGATACACTCATGATTGGGGCACAACCACATTTCGGGCGCTTAACAAGATGGATATCATTGCATCATACCATTACATAATACATAGGGATACAACAAATCATACAAGTCACATGAATACAACATCATCATATACAAGACACTCGACTACGGATGCAAACATGAAAAGCACAACGACATCCATCCTGCTATCCCAGGCTGCCGACCAGGAACCTAACCCAAGACTGACGAAACAGAAGAAGAAATAACTCCAACACAAGTACACGCTCTCACGTCAAGTCATCGGAAACCTGCACCTGGAACTGTTGTTGTAGTATCTGTGAGCCACGAGGACTCAGCAATCCCATAACCATGGGTATCAAGACTAGCAAAGCTTAAAGGGTAGGAAGAGGTTAAGTGGTGAGGTTGCAGCAGCTGCTAAGCATATATATGGTGGCTAACTTACGAGTACAAGAATAAGATGAGCAAATATGCAAACGGTCGCAAACTAGTAATGATCACTAAGAGATCCTGAACTACCTACGAGTCAAACATAACCCCACTGTGTTCTCTTCTCATAGTGAAAAGAGACGGTCATGGTTACTCACGCGGTTCCTGTATTTTATTTTGGATCATCTCACAAGTTTTCTACAACCGGACATTAACAAATTCCAATCTGCCACATAACCGTGGGCACGGCTTTCGAAAAATCATAACCCTGCAGGGGTGTCCCAACTTAGCCCGTAACAAGCTCTCACGATCAGCAGAGGTAAAAACCCCATATCTTAGGGACAACCCGATCAGACTCGGAATCCCAGTACGCAAGACATTTCGACAATGGTAAAACAAGTCCAGCAAGACCTCCCGGCGTGCCGACACACTGATAGTTGTCGCGCGTATCTCGACTCAGGCCACGACCGGATGGGACATCCTACAGGTATACCAGATACCTCGAGTTTCCCTGTGGCGGCCCCGCAGTCTGCCCGTTTGGGACCAACACCATCAGCACTGGCCCCTTGTATGTAGAAGAATCCTCGGGTAGCACTAACTCCCTATGCAATTTAATTAATTAATTAAGTTTTTATTATGTTGCAAATTAAAACCAAAGTTGGGCCTTGCTGGAGGAGTTTTATTCAAAGATGAACTATCAAGGGGTCCCCATATACCCAACCGTGTTAGGAACACAAAATTAAGGAACATAACACCAGTTTATCGGTTCTTAAGGCGGCATGAGTGGAACAAAACACCGAGCAAAAGGCCAAGCCTTCCACCCATTGCCAAGTATATATGTGCATTCATTATAGTTATAGATATTGTGATATTCCAATAATCCACGTTTCGACATGGAGCATGTTAGAAATATGCCCTAGAGGCAATAATAAAAGGGTTATTATTATATTTCCTTGTTCATGATAATTGTCTGTTATTCATGCTTGAATTGTATTGTACGGAAACATCGATACATGTGTGAATACATAGACCACAACGTGTCCCTGGTAAGCCTCTAGTTACTAGCTCGTTGATCAACAGATGGTCATGGTTTCCTGGCCATGGACATTGGATGTCATTGATAACGGGATCACATCATTAGGAGAATGATGTGATGGACAAGACCCAATCGTAAGCCTAGCACAAGATCGTGTAGTTCGTAATGCTTAAGCTTTTCCAATGTCAAGTATCTTTTCCTCAGACCATGAGGTTGTGCAACTCCCGGATACCGTAGGAATACTTTGGGTGTGCCAAACGTCACAACGTAACTGGGTGGCTATAAAGGTACGCAACGGGTATCTCCGAAAGTGTCTATTGAGTTGGCACGAACCGAGACTGGGATTTGTCACTCTGTATGACGGAGAGGTATCTCTGGGCCCACTCGGTAAGACATCATCATAATGAGCTCAATGTGACTAAGGAGTTAGTCATGGGATGATGGATTACAGAACGAGTAAAGAGACTTGCCATGACGAGATTGAACAAGGTATCGGTATACCGACGATCGAATCTCGGGCAAGTACTATACCGATAGACAAAGGTAATTGCATACGGGATTGAGTGAATCCTTGACATTATGGTTCATCCGATGAGATCATCGAGGAACACGTGGGAACCAACATGGGTATCTAGATCCCGCTATTGGTTATTGACCGGAGAGTCGTCTCGGTCATGTCTACGTGTCTCCCGAACCCGTAGGGTCTACACACTTAAGGTTCGGTGACGCTAGGGTTGTAGAGATATATGCACACGGTAACCCGAATGTTGTTCGGAGTCCCGGATGAGATCCTGGACGTCCCGAGGAGTTCCGGAATGGTCCGAAGGTAAATAATGATATATAGGAAGTCCAGTTTCGGCCATCGGGATAGTTCCGGGGGTCACCAGTAGTGTACCGGGACCACTGGAAGGGTCCCGGGCTTCCACCGGGTGGGGCCACCCATCCCGGAGGGCCCCGTGGGCCGTAGGGGGAGGGAGACCAGCCCCTAGTGGGTTGGCGCACCCCCTTGGGCCTCCCCCTGCGCCTAGGGTTGAAACCCTAGGAGTGGGGGCGCCCCCCTAGGCTTGGGGGGCAAGCCACCCCCTTGGCCGCCGCCCCCTCTAGGAGATCCAATCTCCTAGGGCCGGCGCCCCCCTGCCCCCCTATTTATAGTGGGGGAGAGAGGGCAGCCGCACCGCAGCCCCTGGCGCCTCTCCCCCCCGTTACACCTCTCCTTCCTTCCCGCAGGGTCTTGGCGAAGCCCTGCAGCTTTTCCCGTTGCATCCACCACCACGCCGTCGTGCTGCTGGATCTCCATCAACATCCCCCCTTGCTGGATCAAGAAGGAGGAGACGTCGCTGTACCGTACGTGTGTTGAACGCGGAGGTGCCGTCTGTTCGGCGCTGGGATCATCGGTGACAAGGATCACGACGAGTACGACTCCATCATCCACGTTCCTTCGAACACTTCCGCTCGCGATCTACAAAGGGTATGTATATGCACTCCTTTATGCTCGTTGCTAGATGACTCCTTAGATTGATCCTGGTGAAACGTAGGAAATTTTTGAATTCTGCTACGTTCCCCAACAGAGCAATCTTCATCTTCACCTGCAACTAACAACGCTATAAGAGGGGCTGAGCGCGCGGTAACATAGCCAAACAACGGTTTTCTGGGATGATGTCAAAGGTTAGAGGATGTTTCATGGCAACAATGAGAGGCTGGCAACAAATAGATAGGTAGCGCGACATATAGCGGTAGCATCGAGACAACTAGCATAACAATGATAGTAATGAGATCCAAGGTGATGGTCATCTTGCCTGAGATCCTGTAAGGAAGAAGAATGAGTCCATGAAGTAGACGAGGAAGAAGCCACGAAGACGAACCAAGTGTAGTCGAACGAATCCTCATGATCGCAATGAAACAAGCACTAACGAGAAAAAGTAAGCAACACGGTAAACAAACAACACATAAAAATACATGATGCACATCCAAGTATGATGCATGACAAGGCTACATGATGCAAATCATCGGCAGGGATGATGCATACAAAAACAACACAACCAAACAAGTTTAAATTAGGCCAGAAATAACCTATAACAATTCCGGTAAGTCCTCATATGCAAATTTCGAAATTGGTTCAGATCTGAACAAAACTTATGTTAAAGTTGTTAAACAGCAAGTTAACATGCACCATGATGATCTACACGAAATTCTAGTCAAGTTACATATAAAGTTCATTTAATTCGGAGCTACGGCCTACAAGATATGAGCAAAACAAGATGAACATGGCAAAGATGCAAGATGCATTCAAACATCAACCAAACACACTCCAAACATGTATTCAACATGATATTATGCATCTACATGCAAAAACACACAAGTTTTATATATGAAACGCTCAAAACGGAGCAACGGTTCATCACATACACACGAAGCGAGTTTGAAACACAATCAGGCCAAAAACAGCAAGTAGGCATACAGTTGACATCAAAACAACATGATACAATAATGTTTCATGGCAACAAAGGGCATGGCAAGCATGTACATGTCAAGCACTACAAGCATGATCACTGAGCTACTACCAAACACCACTAGAACTTGCTCAAAACATCATGGCAAGATTGCAAAAGATAAAAGATTCTCAGACTTAGTGAAATAAACTGAGCATGGTAGCAACAACGACAAGTAGGCATGTTTGCAAGCTTGTGCAATTCATCTCAGAGCATATCATGGCATGTGAAGATAACGACCACAATATGACATGTTTATGAAGCTACTCATGGCAAGAACAAGGTCATAGGATGCATAGAACACTAGCTATTCACATGACAAAACTGAACTTATTGTTAACAGGCTGACAGAAACATTTTATAGCAATTTGATAGCAAGAAAGAGACAAGTTACAGTAGGGCATATATGCAAACAAAGGCATGGATGGATAGAGCATAACATGGACATAAAGACATGGTCATTGTACATCTCCAAATGTGCATAGATATGACTGGGGCATCAAGCAAACATGCCATCACAATATAACAGTTTCAGACTTAGCAGTTTTCAACGAGTCTCAGGAAACAACAATAGCGAGTAGGTCACTTTGCAAGCTTGTTGCACTCACCACAAGGCATATCATGAAAAGTGGATTGCACCACAATAAAGATGACATGATTGTGCTCCTAACATATGTTGACATGTAGCTCATACAAAAATCACACATAAAGATATGAAAAAAGACAAATCAGCATCTCATAACAAGTTTCAGCACTTAACAGCCACATGCACTCTTGCAAGAGAGATAAACATGACAATGTGGCACCTAACATGAATGCAACAGTCACCATCATGTAGAGCACTTCACAATGAACATTTTGACATATCATACACTCCATTTGGACCAACATGCACAAAGTTACGACCTCGCAAACATGCTAGCATATTGTTGACAGACAACAAGGACTTGACAATAACATCACATAGCAGTTTTGGAATGAAGATTAAGGCATTAAGATGAACAGTAACATGCATGCAAACGCAACCAACATGTAGAGCACGTCGAGACGAACATGTTGATATATCATTCACTCAAAATGGATACACATGCACAAAGTGATCATATGATGAAGATGCACACATAATGTTAGAATTCTGGGACTTAGTCATTTTTACAAAAAAAAAACAAAGTGGGCGCAAGTTAGCTATATGGTGCACAGAGCGGGGAATAGGGCTTCTCACCCAGTGGGCTCGGCCCAAGCTCAGGAGGAGGAACCAGGTCGGGTGGACGTGGGCCGGGGCGCTATAGTTGGCCTCGGACCAACGGTGGCTGGAGCTGGGCGCGCCCATGGGCGTAGGACGGCCCATGAGGTGAGGAGGAGCGGGCGCTCGTCCGCCTGATGCGGGACGAGGCCGTCGGCGCGGAACGGCGGCGCAGCCTCCGGCGAGCGCGGGGTGGCGAGGACTCGCCGGATCCGCGAGGGCGAGTGTTGGGGCGGCCGGATCCCGGCGGTGGCCCGACCGGGCGGCGAATGGCGGCGAGGTTCGGCGGAGGATCTGGTCCGGCAGGAGGCGGTGGGGCCGGCCGGCGCATGGCGGCGAGGGCGGAGAAGGACGGCGGGGCGGCGCTGATGGCGGAGAAGGATCCGGCGGGGCGACGCCGGTAGAGCACGCCGGCTGAGCCGGCGGTGCACGAAGGCGGCGGGTGCGTGCGCGCTCGGGCCGCAGCGGCGGCGGCCGACGGGCTTCGCGGGCCGCGCCCGGGCCTGGGCGGGCCGCGGTGGCTGTGGGAGAGAGAGCGGGGTCGCGGGGGCGACATGGCGGCACTCCATTGGGCGTGGGCGGCCTCTGGGGTGACGTGGCGCTCTGGGATAGGCCGGGGCGACGTGGCCGGCTGGACATGTCCGGTGCGGATGGACATGTCCGGCGGTGCGAGAGGGAGAGGGGTTAGGGTTCATCCGTGAATTTGGGGGGAAGGGGGCTGTTTTATAAGGGGAGCTAGCAGAGTCCAAATGAGGATCGGTTTTCGGCCACGCGATCGTGATCGAACGGCCAAGCACATGGATGGGCTAGTGGGCTGTTGTGAAGGGGTGCTGGGCCAAAAGAGAAAGGGCTTCTGATGGTTAATGTGGTTAACCGTTGGGGCATCAAACGACACCCGAATGCGACGAAATTTGACAGGCGGTCTACCTACACTATAACAAGACCACACACCAACTTTCATCCCATTCCGAGAACATTTTCTGGCCACTTATAAAATACATAATCGGAGGTACCGCGGACGCGTGTAAGTGTGTCTGGTCTCAGAACGGACAACGGAGAGGACGAGCGGACTCGGACAGATGCAAGTTTTTAAAAACATGAGGATGCAATGCACATGATGACATGGCAAAATGCAACACGCAAGCAGATGACATGGCAAAGGTAGCGAATAACTAGCTGACACCTTGCGCATCGGTCTCGGGGCATCACAACACTCCCCTACTAACAAGAGATCTCGTCCCGAGATCTTAGGAATGGGACGGAAGAGAAAAAGGAAGAAGGTGAAACCAAAGAACCTTGAGAGGTTAAATTAGTTGAAAGAAAGAACACAACAAAGAAGAACAAAGTTGCAAACAGTTCGTTTGCCAAGAGGAACAAGGGATATGACGAGAACCAAAAGGTTGGAGGATATGGAACAAGAGTTGAAGGAACAATAATGAATTCAAAACCACTCAGGCTAAAAGTGAAAGAAAAGGATTTCAGGCAATACTCCGGTTGAGCATTGAAGGAATAGGACTTGAATTTGAGAAGATGGAACGATCCATGACGAGATGAACAAGAAAATGCCTCCAAAAAAAAATTAAAGAATGGAATGAGAAGAACGGAGAAGAAGATGACAGCTTTCACCACAGATGAATTTGAAAGAGCATCTTCAAAGAAAGACTCGAACGAAGTTGTTGCGAAAATCAACAACAAAAGAATAAGCTTATTGTGGACTTATGGACATCATCCCAAAACTTGAGGTCAATTAAGCCACAAATAAAAGATTGAATAGATGAGGTGAAGAAAGAAATGCAAAACACCTATGAAAAGAATACGGAGAATTATTTGCACTCGAGCGGCAAAAGAATAATGCTTGAGCTGCTCCACGAGTATTTGATGAACACTTGAAGAATAAATTAAATCATGAAGAGACACCATGAAGAACTCCGGTAACAGAAGGATGATGATAGAAGTGAAGGATGCAAGAATAAGAATAAAGCCTTGCGATGATTTAGACGGGGGTTCCGACGAGATAGCCGAGAAAATTTGAACTCCGGAAAAGAAACGATTAAAGCACTTGGAACTAGAATTTATTCACCAAGAACAAATTCCGAAGGAAGGGTTAATCAACTTTACTAGAAAGAATAAGAATTATGTTATGCTTATCCTCCACCAATTAAATTGACGTGAAGCAAAGGATTTGCATGTCACTTATTCGCGTTGAAAAAGATTAAAGAGGGATATAGCGCAAAACACGAGAAAGTCATCATGAACCACTGGTAGGATTGGAAAAACTAATGAGTTGATATGATAACAAACGAAAAGAACTCTTGAATGAACCACCGTACGAATTGAAACTTAGTGATGAAGGAAAATAATCCACCGTAAGGAATTGAAATTGAGTGAATACTTGATAATGAATCGCCAGGAAGAATAAAGCACTTGAGGAAATTTAGATACAAGAGGACAAAGAGATCGCGAATTGATTAAAGACTACTTGGACGAAGCACCGGAAGAATAAAGAGACGAACGAAGAGGCATCGATGAAGAACAGTTTGAGGACAAAGTTGAAAACTGAGAACGAAGAACTCTTCTAAAATGATGGCCTTCGGAGGAACACAATAAAAATAATTCATGAAAAGCTCTAGATGGGTAAGGAAAAGAATTTATGACAAAAGGAATAATTCGAGGGGATAACATGAAGCTAGAACCACAAATCTTCAAGAGAACAAACAAGAATTATAGTAAAACTCTTCTTCGGTCTTCAAATAACGACGAGGAACGGCACCAAAATTATTGAGATACTCCAGAAGAATAAAAGAGGAAAGATTGAACCAACGATGAGAAGAATTGAAAGCGATCTTGGAGAAGGCACATGACTGATGGAATCCATTCTTACGTCACAATATGAAAAGAATTTGTGAATAGCTCCGGATAAATTAGAAGAGTCAGGTAAGATCCTGGGAAAAGACCTATGGGTTATGAGGCCACTGAAAAGAAAACACTCTTGAAAGGGATTGAAAAGGAGATGATGCACCGGAACAATAGAAAGATACGTATGAGGTGACAACCTCGAATTAATTGGAACACAGACGGATCTCTTGAGATGACTTCGGAACTCCGGAATAATTAAATGGCGAGAGGTGAACGAGCAAGGGGAAACATCTGAGCCGAGGAAAAGAATATGATGAATACCGAATACGTGAATTGAATCCACCAGAAAAGAAAAGAGATGAAGAATGTCGAATGAGAGGAGAATTCATCGGAGGAGAAAAGAGAAGAAGGATGACGAACTAGAGGAGAATTCACTAGTTGAAATAATCGAGGAAAGAATGCAAAGGCTTCACACAAGTAGGATGGATACTCGATTAAGAATTCTGACTCTGAGAAGAAAAGGGGTGGGAGGGTGGGAAAAAGAAAGACCACATCGGACGGGGAAAACAATGCCGGACGGAAAGAACTGAGGATTGAACTTGCAGAATATGAGGAGGATCGAATCAACTTGACGAGAATTGCAGTGGATGACAAGAGCTGACACCACAATAAACGAAAACTAACCGCATGATCCTAAAAAAATTTTGAAGGGGAAGAGGAGTGATTCAAAACACCTACGTCAAGATTCCTCACCAGAGCGATGAAGGGACTGAGGAGTAAAAAGAATTCCAACTCTCCGATATAACTGGACTCCAAAGTAGTTTTCTGCTAGACTCGACAACGGCCAAACTACGATCAATCAAGGGGGCTCCTATGGTCGGTCGAGGCTCTGATACCAACTTGTCATGCCCAAGATGCGATTCTATCCCGATCACGTGATACACTCATGATTGGGGCACAACCGCATTTCGGGTGCTTAGCAAGATGGATATCATTGCATCATACCATTACATAATACATGTGGATACAACAAATCATACAAGCCACATGAATACAACATCATCATATACAAGACACCCGACGGCGGATGCAAACATGAAAAGCACAACGACATCCATCCTGCTATCCCAGGCTGCCGACGAGGAACCTAACCTAAGACCGACGAAGCTGAAGAAGAAAGAACTCCAACACAAGTACATCGCTCTCACGTCAAGTCATTGGAAACCTGCACCTGCAACTGTTGCTATAGTATCTGTGAGCCACGAGGACTCAGCAATCCCATTACCATGGGTATCAAGACTAACTAAGCTTAAAGGGTTGGAAGAGGTTAAGTGGTGAGGTTGCAGCAGTGGCTAAGCATATGTATGATGGCTAACTTACGAGTACAAGTATAAGATGAGCATATACGCAAACACTCGCAAACTAGTAATGATTGCTAAGAGATCCTGAACTACCTATGTGTCAAACATAACCCCACCATGTTCTCTTCTCAAAGTGAAAAGAGAGGATCACGGTTACTCACACGGTTCGTGTATTTTATTTCGGATCCTCTGACAAGTTTTCTACAACCGAACATTAACAAATTCCAATCTGTCCCATAACCGCGGGCACGGCTTTCTAAAGATCATAACCCTACAGGGGTTTCCCAACTTAGCCCATAACAAGCTCTCATGATCAGCAGAGGTAAAAACCCCATGTCTTAGGGCCAACCCGATCAGACTCGGAATCCCAATGCAGAAGACATTTTGACAACGGTAAAACAAGTCCAGCAAGACCTCCCGGCGCGCAGACACCCTGATAGTAGCTGCGCATATCTCATCTCAGGCCACGGCCGGATGGGACATCCTATAGGTATACCAGATACCTCAAGTTTCCCCGAGGCGGCACCGCAATCTGCCCGTTTGGGACCAACACTGTGACGCCCCGAGATCGATGCACCAGGTGTCAGCCAGTTATTCGTCGTCGTTGCCATGTCATCTGCTTGTGTGTTGCATCTTGCCATGTCATCATGTGTGTTGCATCAGCATGTTTTGAAAACTTGCATCCGTCCGAGACCGCCCGTCCTCTCCGTTGTCCCTTCTGAGCCCAGACACACTCGCAAGCGCCCGCGGCACCTCCGAATATTTATTTTATAAGTGGCCGGAAAATATTCTCGGAATTTGATGAAACTTGGCGTGTGGTCTTATTATAGTGTAGACGGACCGCCTACCAAATTTCATCGCATTCGGAGTCCGTTTGATAGCCTAACCGTTAACTACAGCGGCAGTATAGCCGGTTTATTCGTCGGACATTTTCGGTCTCCGAAAACCCCCCGGGCCTCTCTCTATCTTCTCTCCCCACAGCCCACCTCCACTTCACAGCCACAATTAGGCCACCTAGGCCCAACCTAAACTCCCCTCGCGATCGGATCCGTCGGATCGCGATCAGAGGGCTCCGAAAGCCCCTGAACCCTAATCCCTAGACCCTACCTTATATATATACCTTCCCCATGCCATTTTTGGCCTATCCTAGCCTTCTCCTACCCCTAGAACCCCCCTTCTTCTCAGATCTGCCGCATCCAACCCCCTCCTCCTCAAAATCCGGTGTGATCCACCCCTCCAGCGCCACTTGGCAGCTCCCGAGTGGCCAGCCACCACTGCTCAGCCGCTCCCGGCCAACCAGGGAACGCCACGTCGTCCCCAGCCACCTCACCCACACCTCCAGCCGCCGCAGCCCAGCCACGGCCAGCGCCAGGCCAAACCAGGCCCGCCCGCTCCACGGCGCGCCCGCAGCGACCGCCCCGCTCTCCCCGCTCCTCCCGAGCTCCTCTGGCCCTCCGCCGCGATCTCGCCTCGCCGCCGGCGAGCACCTCTGGGTGAGCCCCGTCGCCGGCGCCCGCTCTGTCGCCTTGCACCGCCTCCCTCCGCATCGTCAGGGACCACCGCCGCCGGTTGCCAACATCGCCGACGCCCCGCATCGCGCCCGTGGCTCCCGCCGGCGACCTCGCCATGCCCCATCGCCCGGAGATTTCCGTCGCCTCCTCCTTGCCTCCGGTCAGGTTCGGCACCGGCTCGGCCGGATCTACCACCTCCATGCCCCCTCGGCCTCCTCCTCTTCGGGATCGGGCGGATCCCGACGCGTCGCAGCTCGACGTTGGCCGGACCTCCTCGCCGGGCCAGACATGTCCGGAGGAGCCAGACATGTCCGCCCTCCGCCTCTCTTGTGTGGCCGATAGGTGGGCCCGCGAGTCCCAGTCCTGGACGTGTCCTACCAGCCCAGACATTGTCCACCCGAGACCCCCTTCGAGGTTGTTTTCCTTCTAAGTCCCTGGAAAATGTTTTCATGATGCATTCCTCTGTGGTTAATATCTTTGTGCGCGTATGTCCAAATTGAGCATATGATATGTCAAAATGTTCATCTCGTGATGCTCTACATGTTAGTTGCATTTGCATGCATGTTACTGTTCATCTTGTTGACTTAATATTTGTTTGCAAAATTGCTATGTGATGTTAGTGTCAAGTACTTGTTGTCTGTCAACATTATGTTAGCATGTTTGAGAGGTCGCATCTTTGTGCATGTTGGTCCAAATGGAGTGTATGATATGTCAAAATGTTCATTGTGAAGTGCTCTACATGATGGCGGCTTTTGCATTCATGTTAGGTTGCATTATGCCATGTTTATCTCTGTTGCAAAAGTGCATGTGGCTGTTAAGTGCTCAAACTTGTTATGAGATGTTGATTTGTCCTTTTCATATCTTTATGTGTGATTTTTGTATGAGCTACATGTCAATATGTTTTAGAAGCACAATCATGTCATCTTTGTTGTGGTGTAATCCACTTTTCATGATATGCCTTGTGGTGTTTGCAACGAACTTGTAAAGTGGCCTACTCGCTGTTGTTGTTTCCTGAGACTTGTTGAAAAACTGCTAAGTCTCAAACTGTTATATCCTGATGCCATGTTTGCTTGATGCCCCACTCAAATCCAAGAATATTTTGGGATTTCCAATGATCATGTCTTGTTTTCCATGTTATGCTCTATCCATCAATGCCCTTGTTAGCATATCTGGCCTGTTGTGGCTTGTTGTTTTCATGATCTCAAGTTGCTATAAAATATTTTTGTCAGCCTGTTATCAGCAAGTTCAGTTTTGCCATGTGAATTGCTAGTGATCTGTGCATCTTATGACCATGTTCTTGCCATGAATAGCTTCATAAACATGTCTTCTTGCTTTTGGTTATATTCACTTGCCATGATTTGCTTTGAGATGAGTTGCACCAGCTTGCAAACATGCCTACTTGTCGTTGTTGCTGCCATGTCTAGTTTATTTTCACCAAGTCTGTGAAACTGTTATCTTTTGCAATCTTGCCATGATGTTTTGAGCATGTTCTAGTGGTGGTTGGTAGTAGCTCAGTGATCATGCTTGTAGTGCTTGACACGTACATGCTTACCATGCCCTTTGTTGCCATGAAATATTATTGTATCATGTTGTTTTGATGTCAACTAAGTGCCATGTTGCTGTTTTTGGACAGCTTGTTGTTATATCTTGTTTCATGTGTATGTGTTGAACCGTTGCTCCGTTTTGAGCGTGTCCTATATGAAACTTGTGTGTTTTTGCATGTAGATGCATAATATCATGTTGTATACATGTTTGGAGAGTGTTTGCTTGTTGTTTGAATGCATCTTCAATCTTTTCCATGCTTGTCTTGTTTTTCTCATATCATCTAGGCCGTAGCTCCGAATTAAATGAACTTTATATTAAACTTGACTAGAATTTTGAGTAGATCATCAAGGTGCATGTTAACTTGCTTTCTAACAACTTGAACTTAAGGTTTGTTCAGATCTGGACCAATTTCGAAATGTGCATATGAGGACTTATCGGAATTGTTATATGTTGTTTCGGGCCTCATTTGAACTTGTTGGGTTGTGTTGTTCTTGCATGCTTCATCCCTTTCCATGTTTTGCATCATACTTGGTTGAGCATCTTGTCATGTTCTTGAGTGGTGTGTTTACCATGTTGTGTGCTTCTTCTCGCTAGTTCATATTCCCTTGCGATCGTGAGGATCCGTTCGACTACACTTGGTTCATCTCCGTGGCTTCTTCTTCGTATTCTTCATGGACTCGTTCTTCCTCCTTGCGGGATCTCAGGCAAGATGACCGTCACCTTGGATACCTTTACTATCATTGCCATGCTAGTTGTCTCGATGCTATCGTTATATGTCGCGCTACCCATCATTTATTGTCACCCTCTCTCCTTGTCGCCATGTAACCCTCTAACCTTTGTCACCATCCCAGCAAACTGTTGTTTGGCTATGTTACCCGCTTGCTCAGCTTCTCTTATAGCGTTGTTAGTTGCAGGTGAAGATGAAGATTGCTCCACCTCGGAACTTGTTTTTGGTAATATCACAATATCTATTAATTAAATTAACACACATATATACTTGGCAATGGGTGGAAGGCTTGGCCTTTTGCTTGGTGTTTTGTTCCACTCATGCCGCCTTAAGAACCGATAAACCGGTGTTATGTTCCTTGATTTTTGCGTTCCTAACATGGTTGGGTATATGGTGACCCCTTGATAGTTCGTCTTTCAATAAAACTCCTCCAGCAAGGCCCAACTTTGGTTTTAATTTGCAACATTTGAAAAATTTAATTAATTAATTAATTGCATAGGGAGTTAGCGCTACCCGAGGATTCTTCTACATATAAGGGGGCAGTGCTGATGGTGTTGGTCCCAACCGGGCAGACTGCGGGGCCGCCACGGGGAAACCCGAGGTATCTAGTATTACCCATAGGCTGACCTATCTGGACGTGGCCTGAGATGAGATACGCGCGGCTACTATCAAGGTGTAGGCACGCTGGGAGGTCTTGCTGGACTTGTTTTACCATTGTCGAAATATCTTGTGCACCGGGATTTCGAGTCTGATCGGGCTGTCCCTAAGATAAGGGGTATTATTATTTTTATCTCTGCTGATCATGAGAAATTGTTATGGGCCAAGTTGGGACACATCTGCAGGGTTATGATCTTTTGAAAGCCGTGCCCGCGGTTATGTGGCAGATTGGGATTCGTTAATGTCCGGTTGTAGAAAACCTGACAGAGGATCCTAGATAAAATACACGAACCGCGTGAGTAACCATGACCATCTCTTTTCACTTTGAGAAGAGAACACGATGGGGTTATCTTTGACTCGTAGGTAGATCAGGATCTTTAGCGATCATTACTAGTTTGCGACCGTTTGCGTAGATGCTCATCTTATTCTTGTACTCGTAAGTTAGGTACCCTATGTTGCTTAGCCGCTGCTGCAACCTCACCACTTAACCTTTCCATACCCCTTTAAGCTTTGCTAGTCTTGATACCCCTAGTTATGGGAATGCTGAGTCCTCGTGTCTCACAGATACTACAACAACAGTTGCAGGTGCAGGTTTCCGATGACTTGACGTGAGAGCGGTGTTCTTTGTGTTGGAGTTCTTTCTTCTTCTTCTTAGTCAGTCTTGGGTTAGGGTCCTGGTCGGCAGCCTGGGATAGCAGGATGGATGTCGTTGTGCTTTTCATGTTTGCATCCGTAGTCGGATGCCTTCTATTGATGTTGTTGTATTCATGTGACTTGTATGAATTGTTGTATCCCCATGTATTTATGTAATGGTACGATGTAATGATATCCATCTTGCTAAGCCCCCGAAATGCGGTTGTGCGTCAATCACAAGTTTTTATCTAGTGATCGAGATAGAATATCATCTTGGGCCTGACAAGTTGGTATCGGAGCCTCGACCGACCGTAGGAGCCCCCTTGATTGATCGTAGCTTGGTTGTTGTTGAGTCTTGAAGAAAACTTTTTCCGGAGTTTAGTTATATCGGAGAGTAGGATTTCTTTTTACTCCTCAGTCCCTTCGTCGGTCTGGTGAGGAATCTTGACGTAGGTGTTTTGAATTACTTCTCTTCCCCTTCAATTTTTTTTAGGTTCACGCAATTAGTTTTTGTTCGTTGCAATGTCAGCTCTTTCATTCGGTGCAATTCTCGTCAAGTTGATTCGATCCTCTTCATCTTTTGCTAGTTCAATCCTCATTTCTTTTCAACCGACGATGTTTCCCCGTCCGAAGTGGTCTTTCTTTTTCCCACCCGCCCACCCTTTTTCTTCTCGGACCGGAGTCCTTAATCGAGTAGCCATCCTACTCGTGTGAAGCTTTTTCCTTCTTTCCTCAATTATTTCAACTGGTGGATTCTTGTCTAGTTTGTCATCTTTCATCTCTTTTCTTCTCCGATGAATTATCCTCTCGTTCGTCATTCTTCATCTCTTTTCTTTTAGTGGTGGATTCAATTCAAATATCCGGTGTTGATCATATTCTACAACATTGCTCAAATGTTTCCAATTGCTCGTTCACCTCTCGCCATTTAATTGTTCCGGAGTTTCAAAAAATCAGGAGATTCATCTGTTTTCTAATTTATTCCTTCTTGTCACCTCATTCAAGTCTTTCAAATGTTCCGGTGCATCATCTCCTTTTCAATTCTTCCAACGATGTTTTCTCTTCGGTGGGCTCATAACCCACGGATCTTTTCCCAGGATCTTACCTGACTCTTCTAATATTTCCTAGAGTATTCCTAATTTTTTTTCAAGTTTGACGTAAGTATGGATTCCTTCAGTAATGTGCCTTCTCCAAGATCACTTTCAATTCTTTCCATCTTGGGTTCAACTTTTCTGCTTTTCAATTCTTCCGGAGTGTCGCAACAATTTTGGTTGTGTTTCTCGTCCACATTTGAAGATCGGAGAAGCTTTTCCCTCTGAATCTTGTCCTTTCTCTCGGAGATTCGTGCTTCTAGCTTAATCCTATCCTCTCGAATTATTCCGTTTGTCATAAATTCTTTTCCTTACCCGTCCGGAGTATTTCATGAATTCTTTTCATTATGTTCCTCCGAAGGCCATCATTTCAGAAGATTTCTTCGTTCTCAGTTTTCAACTTCGCCCTCCAAATATTCTTCATTGATGCCTCTTCGTTCGTTTCACATTATTCCGGTGCTTCGATCAAGTGTTCGTTAATCCATTCGCGATCTCTTCGTTCTCCTCTATCTTATTTTCCTCAAGCTCTTTATTTTGTTTTCCAATTCTTCCGGCGATTCCTTCGCTCATTTTCAATTCTTCTCGGTGGCTTGTTCTTTTTCTTCACTTGGTTTCAATTCTCACGGTGGTTCTCTCAAGAGTACTTTTCCGGTGTTTTCATATCAATTCAGTTGGTTTTTTTTTCAATCCTACCGGTGCCTCCTGAAGACTTTCTCTAGTTTTGTGCCATATCCCTCTTTAATCATTTCAACGAGAATAAGTATTATGCGAATCCATTGCTTTCATCAATTCAGTAGATGTAGGATGAGCATACCCTAATTCTTAGTCACTCTCGTCAAGTTGATCTATTCCTTCCTTCGGAGTTTATTCTTGATGAATAAATTCTAGTCCCAAGTGCTTTCATCTTTTGTTTCTGGAGTTCATAGTTTCTCAGACTTCTTGTCGGAACCCCCATCTAAATCATCAGAAGGACTTATTCATATTCTTCTCATCCTTCATCATCCTGTCGTTACTGGAGTTCTTCATGGTGGTTTACCGAGATTCAAATCATTCTTGAAGTGTTCATCAAATTCTTTTGGATCAAGCGCAAGCTTTATTAGTTTATGTCTCGAGATGCAAAATAATTCTCCGTAGTCTTTCGAAGTGGTGTTTTGCATTCTTCGCTCTTCTCAGCTCATCAATACTGTGGTTGCGGCATAATATCACCTCAAGTTTCGGGATGATTTCCATAACTCCACAACAAGCTTATTCTTTTGTTGTTGATCATCTCAACAACTCCGTTCAAGTCTTTCTCTTAAAAATTCTCGTTCATGTCACTCGTGCTCAAAGTTGTCATCTTCTTCTTGTTATATTAATTTCATTATTTCAATTCTTCCAGAGGCGTTGTGTTGTTCATCTCGTCAAGTATCGCTCCATATTCTGAACTTCGTGTTCTATTCCTGCCATTTTCAGCCGGAGTGCTGCCTAAATTCCTTCGTTCGAATTCCTTTTCTATCTCTTTTAGCCGAAGTGGTTTTGAATTCATTCTTGTTCGTTCAGCTAGTATGTTCCTTGTTCCTCTTTTGTAACGGAGCTTCTCAATCTCGGTCATCTCCGTCGTGTTCTTCCTCTCAATTGGCTCATACTCTCAAGGTTCATTGGTTTCACCTTCTTCCTTTTTTCTCCTCCGTCTCGTTCCTAAGATCTCGGGACGAGATCTCTTGTTAATAGGGGAGTGTTGTGACGCCCCCAGACCGATGCGCGAGGCGTCAGCCAGTTATTCGTCGTCGTTGCCATGTCATCTGCTTGCGTGTTGCATCTTGCCATGTCATCATGTGTGTTGCATCAGCATGTTTCGAAAAGTTGCATCCGTTCGAGTCCGCCCGTCCTCTCCGTTGTCCGTTCTGAGCCCAGACACACTCGCACGCGCTCGCGGCACCTCCGAATATTTATTTTATAAGTGGCCAGAAAATTTTCTCGGAATGGGATGAAACTTGGCATGTGGTCTTATTATAGTGTAGACAGACCGCCTACCAAATTTCATCGCATTCGGAGTCCGTTTGATAGCCCAACCGTTAACTATAGTGGTAGTATAGCCGATTTTTTCGTCGGCCGTTTTCGGTCTCCGAAAACCCCAGCGGGCCTCTCTCTCTCTTCTCTCCCCGCAACCCACCTCCTCTTCACATCCACAATTAGCCCACCTAGGCCCAACCTAAAGTCCCCTCACGATCGGATCCGTGAGATCGCGATCAGAGGGCTCCGAAAGCCCCCAAACCATAATCCCTAGATCCTACCTTATATATATACCTTCCCCATACCATTTTTGCCTACCCTAGGCTTCTCCTACCCCTAGAACCCCCCTTCTCCTCGGATCTGCCGCAGCCAACCCCCTCCTCCTCAAAATCCGGTGAGATGCTCCCCTACAGCGCCACTTGGCAGCTGCCGAGTGGCCAGCCGCTCCCGGCCAACCGGGGAGCGCCACGTCATCCCCAGCCACCTCACCCATGCCTCCAGCTGCCGCAGCCCAGCTGCGGCCCGCGCCGGGCCGAACCGGGCCCGCCCGCTCCACCGCGCGCCCGCAGCGAGCCGCCCCGCTCTCCCCGCTCCTCCCGAGCTCCTCTGCCCCGCCGCCGCGATCTCGCCTCGCTGCCGGCGAGCACCTCCGGTTGAGCCCCACCGCTGGCGCCCGCTCTGCCGCCTTGCACCGCCTCCCTCCGCATCGTCAAGGACCACCGCCGCCGGTCGTCAACCTCGCCTATGGCCCGTATCGCGCCCGTGACTCTTGCCGGCGACCTCACCATGCCCCGCCGCCCGGAGATCTCCGTCGCCTCCTCCTTGCCTCCCGTCAGGTCCGGCACTGGCGCGGCCGGATCTTCCACCTCCCCGCCCCCTTGGCCTCCTCCTCGTCGGGATTGGGCGGATCCCGATGCGCCGCAGCTCGACGTTGGCCGGACCTCCTCGCCGGGCCGGACATGTCCGCCCTCCGCCTCTCTTGTGTGGCCGACAGGTGGGCCCGCGAGTCCCAGCCCCGGACGTGTCCGACCAGCCCGGACATTATCCACCCGAGACCCCATTCGAGGTTGTTTTCCTACAAAGTCCCTGGAAAATGTTGTCATGATGCATTCTTGTGTGGTTAATATCTTTGTGCATGTGTATCCATTTTGAGTGAATGATATATCAACATGTTCGTCTCGAAGTGCTCTACATGTTGGTTGCATTTGCATGCATGTTATTGTTCATCTTAATGCCTTAATCTTCGTTCCAAAACTGCTATGTGATGTTATTTTCAAGTCCTCGTTGTCTGTCAACAATATGCTAGCATGTTTGCGAGGTCGTAACTTTGTGCATGTTAGTCCAAATGGAGTGTATGATATGTCAAAATGTTCATTGTGAAGTGCTCTACACGATGGCGGCTGTTGCATTCATGTTAGGTTGCATTATGCCATGTTTATCTCTGTTGCAAAAGTGCATGTGGCTGTTAAGTGCTGAAAGTTGTCATGAGATGTTGATTTGTCCTTTTCATATCTTTATGTGTGATTTTTGTATGAGCTACATGTCAATTTGTTTTAGAAGCACAATCATGTCATCTTTGCTATGGTGCAATCCACTTTTCATGATATGCCTTGTGGTGTTTGCAACAAGCTTGCAAAGTGGCCTACTCATTATTGGTGTTTCCCGAGACTTGTTGAAAAACTGCTAAGTCTGAAACTGTTATAACCTGATGCCATGTTTGCTTGATGCCCCACTCAAATCCATGAATGTTTTGGGATTTCCAATGATCATGTCTTGTTTTCCATGTTATGCTCTATCCATCAATGCCCTTGTTTGCATATATGGCCTGCTGTAGCTTGTTGTTTCCATGCTCTCAAGTTGCTATAAAATGTTTCTATCAGCCTATTATCAGCAAGTTCAGTTTTGCCATGTGAATTGCTAGTGATCTATGCATCTTATGACCATGTTATTGCCATGAATACCTTCATAAACATGTCTTCTTGCTGTTGGTTATATTCACTTGCCATGATTTGCTTTGAGATGAGTTGCACAGGCTTGCAAACATGCATACTTGTCGTTGTTGCTGCCATGTCTAGTTTATTTTCACCAAGTCTGTGAAACTGTTATCTTTTGCAATCTTGCCATGATGTTTTGAGCATGTTCTAGTGGTGGTTGGTAGTAGCTCAGTGATCATGCTTGTAGTGCTTGACATGTACATGCTTACCATGCCCTTGGTTGCCATGAAATGTTATTGTATCATGTTGTTTTGATGTCAACTAAATGCCATGTTGCTATTTTTGGACAGCTTGTTGTTATATCTTGTTTCATGTGTATGTGTTGAACCGTTGCTCCGTTTTGAGCGTGTCCTATATGAAACTTGTGTGGTTTTGCATGTAGATGCATAATATCATGTTGTATACATGTTTGGAGAGTGTTTACTTGTTGTTTGAATGCATCTTGCATCTTTGCCATGCTTCTCTTGTTTAGCTCATAGGTCGTAGCTCCGAATTAAATGAACTTTATATGAAACTTGACTAGAATTTTGAGTAGATCATCATGGTGCATGTTAAATTGCTGTCTAACAACTTGAACTTAAGGTTTGTTCAGATCTGGACCAATTTCGAAATGTGCATATGAGGACTTACCAGA
The DNA here is from genome assembly GCA_902687465.1 of Secale cereale. Classification (NCBI taxonomy): domain Eukaryota; kingdom Viridiplantae; phylum Streptophyta; class Magnoliopsida; order Poales; family Poaceae; genus Secale; species Secale cereale. Next base: position 160,894,282 of record LR738715.1, on the reverse strand, counting down.
ATTGTTATATGTTGTTTCCGGCCTCATTTAAACTTGTTGGGTTGTGTTGTTCTTGCATGCTTCATCCCTGTGACGCCCGAAGACCGACGCTCCAGAAGATTCCAGATTTTCCGGGTTTCGCCGTGTGTTTCTTTTTTTGCTTGCTCTATTTTATTTGTGCTTGCATCATGTCATCATGCCATCATGTCTTTAATCTTTCCAACTTAACAAGATAAATTGTGTGGACCTTCGGTCCATTTGAATCGAGGGAAGAGTGACTTCTATTTATAACATATCCTCCTAATAAATATGGAGCTATATAAATATTCCATTTGTGGAATTAACCATAACACACTTGCAAATATTCCCATGCCTCTTTTGCTTCAAGTTTCACCTCCAAACCTTGGCAATAGATCTTATCTCTTTTATCGATGCTCCTCCTAAAGTCTGAACATTTTGGACACTTCCTACAACATTCCCTAATTCAAACCATTTGAATTAATTCAAATGAGTTTGAATTAACTCTTGCATTCATGCCCCTCCTAATTTTCGTGGACCATGCGCATTTTTGCGAGTCCCGAGAAATTAGCCTCATGCCCAAATTCTTTCCCTAACCCTCTCTTCCCTTTTCTTCTCTCTTTTGTTTTTCTGCCAAAGAGTTTTGAAAAGAATTAAGAGGGAGAGAGAGATTCCAGCGCGGCCTAGCTCCCTAGCCTTTTCCCCCCTCCTAAGGCCCAGCCAGCCGCAGGCCGGCCCAACTCCATCCCCGTGGCCCACGGCCCAGCCACCCCTTAACCCTAGCTTCTCGGCACCCGATCCCTACCGCTCCCTCTCGTCCCACTCCGCCGCACCTCATCTTGTTCCCATCGCCCGACCCCCCATCCCCTCGCTCGTCCTCCTTCCACAGCCGCAACCGCCGCCTCCAACGCCGCGCCCAGCCACCTCCAGCCACCGCCATCGCCCGTTTCCTGCGGGATCCAGCAAGCCCCTGCCTCTGCCCACCTGCGGCCGTCCTCCGCCGCGTCCCCATCATGCCAGGAGGCCGAGGCCACCTCGCGCCCGACCAGCCTCAGCCTCGCCTGCACCTCCACAGGCCCTGACGTCGGCGTCCGGCGCCGTCCCATCCGCGCCTCCTCCTCCCTCTGCTTGGCCACGACGCCCCGCGCCTCTTGGCTGGCTGCATCCCCATGGTGCACGACCTCGGCTCCTCCGGCGAACCCCAACCCCGCGTCTGTCTCCTCCGCCATCCTCGCCATGCGCCAGCGCCACCCCGACCCCGCGCGCCGCCGCGTCTGGCGCCCCTGCTTCCTCCTCGTCCGGCGAGGCACGCCTCCTCCACCAGCAGCATCGCAGCCACGTTGGGTTTCCTCTCCGACCAGCGCCGCCGCCCCAAGCTCCATCACCTGCGTGTCGAGCCGCCCTCCGCCTTCTCCTCGTCTCGCAGTCCAGGACCCATCCCGCAAGTCCAGCACGAGCCGTTGCCTTGGCCTCGTCTCCGGTGTTCGTCGCTCGACACCTCCTGCTGCTTTTGTATCTGCCGGTGACCTCGGTTTTGGACCGCAAGCGGCAAGTACACCAACGACAAGACCCGTGAATAGCTACTACATGAACGAGTACCACGACGCTCGGAGCCATCGATTACGTCAAGTTCAACTACGCCCGAACGACTTCTAAACCGTGACCCCAAGTTCCTATTTGGAAGTGTACAACGACCGTCGCCGAAGATCCGTGTACCGCAAGCGTCAAGTTCGACTACCGCCAACGTGTACGACTATCGTCGCCCCGGAAACGATGGATTCGTCAAGTACCTCTCCGAAACGAAACGTGTACCTCTACATCAACGACGACCCCGATGCCCCGTGTACGACTACGAACGGAATGACTACTTCCCACTACGAACGTGTACAACTACCGGCAACGTGTACGACTACTTCCACTACGAACTCGAACCGCTTCGAAAACGAACGCTTCGAAGGTATAACTATCGAGCCGATGACCCCGTGGATGATGCATGTGAATGTGTGGTGTATGAGATGTTCACTTGTTGCATCGAGTCCGAAATGCCCCTCGTTGCCTTGTCGCCGAATCGTGGGAACCCGGCAACGGGAGCACCCCACCATCTACATGACACGCTCCCGTCGTCCTTCTTTTGCACCGATATCTCAAAGAGGTGTCGGATCACCAGAACGTTGCCGTGGCACCATTTCCATTCTCGTCGCCAGGACACTCATTTCCTTCCGTCGTGGCGACCAAATGCTTCATATCTTGTTAATTATCAACCTTTAACTAAAAATTGCATAAAAGCTGCAAATGTCATCCGCATCATGATAACAACCTTTAATGACTAAAATTTGTTGTTTGCTTTAATAATTGCGAAGCATGCACATGAGGAGTTCCGGAATTGTTGTTATTATTTCCGACCTCACTTAAAATGCCAAGATAGCTAGTTTACTCTTCCTTCTCCTCTTGCCATGTTAACAAACATTTAATCTTGTCTTGTAAATAAATGAGAGTCAACTAAATAAAATAATGTGGTGTTTTGTTAATATGCAACTCATTGCATATTGAGCTCCACTTAACTTGTAGCTTTGTTTGTGCATTTTGCCATGCCATGCATATTTAAACCGGGCATGCAGCATACTTGGTTGTGCATCATATGCCATGGTTATGATATGTGTGTTTACCGTGTTATTTTCTTTTTTTCGGTTCGCTTCTATCTTTAGCTTCGGTTTCGCTCCGGAGTTATGAGGTTTTGTTCAACTGCTGCTGGACTCGTTCTTCTTCTTTGCGGGATCCCAGGCAAGATGACCATTCCCAGATATCACTACTATCTTTGCCTATGTTAGATGTTTTGCTCTTTAGATATTGCCTCGATGCCTATGTCTGTTTGTCAGCCTCCTATTGTTGCCATGAAACCTCTAACCTTTGACACCTTCCCAGCAAACCGTTGTTTGGCTATGTTACCCGCTTGCTCAGCCCCTCATATAGCGTTGTTAGTTGCAGGTGAAGATGAAGATTGCTCCATGATGGAACTTGTTGTTGGAATATCACAATATCTCTTAAATATATTAACACACCTATATACTTGGCAATGGGTGGAAGGATTGGCCTTTTGCTCGGTGTTTTATTCCACTCATGCCACCTTAGGACCCGATAAACCGGTGTTATGTTCCTTGATTTTGCGTCCCTAACACGGTTGGGGTTTATGGGTCCCCCTTGATAACTCGCTCAGTGCTAAAGCTTTTCCAGCAAGGCCCAACTTTGGTTCTACATTTGCCTAACAACTAAAACGTGCATAGGGAGTAATTAACCCTTTTATTAATCAACAACCAGGGCCAGTGCTCCTCAGGAGTGTTGGTCCAAACTGGGGGTCCTACAGGCCACCTTGGGGAACCCGAGGGCTGGTTTTACCTATAGCATCACCCATCCGGTCGTGGCCTAAGACGAGATACGCGCGGCTACTATCAGGGTGTCGGCACACCGGGAGGTCTTGCTGGATTAGTTTTACCTTTGTCGAAATATCTTGAGCACGGGATTCCGAGGATACTCGGGTCTTCCCACTTTGGAATTGCGACTCCGCAGATCGTGAGCTTGTGATGGGCTAAGTTGGGACACCCCTGCAGGGTTTTGATCTTTCGAAAGCCGTGCCCGCGGTTATGTGGCAGATGGGAATTTGTTAATATCCGGTTGTAGAAAACATGACACTCTATCCTTAAGAATACACTACCTGTGTGAGTTCTGTGATTGTCTCTTCTCGAAGGGGTTTCGAGAAGAAGAATACGGTGGGGTTATGTCTGACGTGAGTAGTTAGGATCATTTCGTGATCACTTGGACGATCGTTGGCATTTTCTCTTCTCGCTATATACACGTAAGCTAGTGCTAGTGCTGCTGCAACCTTGTTTAAGCCTTTTCCCCACCTAAGGCTTTGATAGTATTGCTACCCGGGAACGGGATTGCTGAGTCCTCCATGGCTCACAGATTCTACACAACACTAGATGCAGGTACCGCTGAGAACAATGCAGGAGATGGATCAGAACTTCAATGGGAGTTCGATGAAGAGCTTGGCCGTATGTTTGTGACGTTTTCGAGGATCAGTAGTGGTTCCTACTAGGGGCGATCGGGACCTTGTGTTGTTTTATTTATGGTATCTTTCTTTTGGATCTTCGTCCATAGTCGGACTCTGATGTTATTCAGATGATGTATGTTAATGTATTTCATTGTGTGACGTGGCGAGTGTAAGCCAACTACTCTTTTACTTTTTCATCCCCTCTTTTACATGAGTTGTGCAAAGATACCATACTTGAGATCATTCTAGTATGAGATTATGCCTTTAAGTCGTGCCTCGACACGTGGGAGGTATAGTCTCATACTAGGCATTACAATCCCTTGCCATGTTTTGCATCATACTTGGTTGAGCATCTTGTCATGTTCTTGAGTGGTGTGTTTACCATGTTGTGTGCTTCTTCTCGCTAGTTCATATTCCGTTGCGATCGTGAGGATTCGTTCGACTACACTTGGTTCGTCTGCGTGGCTTCTTATTCGTATTCTTCATGGACTCATTCTTCCTCCTTGCGGGATCTCAGGCAAGATGACCGTCACCTTAGATACCTTTACTATCATTGCCATGATAGTTGTCTCGATGCTATCGTTATATGTCGCGCTACCTATCGTTTATTGCCTGCCTCTCTCCTTGTCGCCATGTAACCCTCTAACCTTTGTCACGATCCCAGCAAACCGTTTGGCTATGTTACCCGCTTGCTTAGCTCCTCTTATAGCGTTGTTAGTTGTGGGTGAAGATGAAGATTTCTCCACGTCGGAACTTGTTTTTGGGAATATCACAATATCTATTAATTAAATTAACACACCTATATACTTGGCAATGGGTGGAAGGCTTGGCCTTTTGCACGGTGTTTTGTTCCACTCATGACGCCTTAAGAACCGATAAACTGGCGTTATGTTCCTTGATTTTTGCGTTCCTAACGCGGTTGGGTATAAGGGGACCCCTTGATAGTTCGTCTTTCAATAAAACTCCTCCAACAAGGCTCGACTTTGGTTTTAATTCGCAACATTTTAAAAACTTAATTAATTAATTAATTGCATAGGGAGTTAGCGCTACCCGAGGATTCTTCTACATACTGGGGGGCCAATGCTGATGGTGTTGGTCCCAACCGGGCAGACTGCGGGGCCGCCACGGGGAAACCCGAGGTATCTGCTATTACCCGTAGGCTGACCAATCTGGACGTGGCCTGAGACGAGATACGCGCGGCTACTATCAGGGTGTCGGCATGCTAGGAGGTCTTGCAGGACTTGTTTTACCATTGTCGAAATGTCTTGTGCACCGGGATTCCGAGTCTAATTGGGCTGTCCCTAAGATAAGGGGTATTATTATTTTTACCTCCGCTGATCATGAGAGCTTGTTATGGGCTAAGTTAGGACACCCCTGCAGGGTTATGATCTTTCGAAAGCCGTGCCCGCGGTTATGTGGCAGATTGGAATTTGTTAATGTCCGGTTTCAGAAAACCTCACAGAGGATCCAAGATAAAATACACGAACCGCGTGAGTAACCATGACCGTCTCTTTTTACTTTGAGAAGAGAACACGGTGGGGTTATGTTTGACTCGTAGGTAGACCAGGATCTTTAGCCATCATTACTAGTTTGCGACCGTTTGCGTAGATGCTCATCTTATTCTTGCACCCGTAAGTTAGTCACCTTATATTGCTTAGCCGCTGCTGCAACCTCACTACTTAACCTCTCCTTATCCCTTTTAGCTTTGCTAGTCTTGATACCCCTAGTTATGGGATTGCTGAGTCCTCGTGGCTCACAGATACTACAACAACATTTGCAGGTGCAGGTTTCTGATGACTTGATGCGAGAGCGGTGTTCTTTGTGTTGGAGTTCTTTCTTCTTCTTCTTCGTCAGTCTTGGGTTAGGGTCCTAGTCGGCAGCCTGGGATAGCAGGATGGATATCGTTGTGCTTTTCATGTTTGCATCCGTAGTCGGATGTCTTGTATTGATTTTGTTAGATGCATGTGACTTGTATGAATTGTTGTATCCCCATGTATTTATGTAATGGTATGATGTAATGATATCCATCTTGCTAAGCGCCCAAATTGCGGTTGTGCCTCAATCACAAGTTTTTATCTAGTGATCGAGATAGAATCGCATCTTGGGCCTAACAAACACCATCAGCACTGGCCCACCTGTATGTAGAATAATCCTCGGGTAGCACTAACTCCCTATGCAATTTAATTAATTAATTAAGTTTTTATTATGTTGCAAATTAAAACCAAAGTTGGGCCTTGCTGGAGGAGTTTTATTCAAAGACGAACTGTCAAGGGGTCCCCATATACCCAACCACGTTAGGAACGCAAAATCAAGGAACATAACACCGATTTATCGGTTTCTTAAGGCGGCATGAGTGGAACAAAACACCGAGCAAAAGTCCAAGCATTCCAGCCATTGCCAAGTATATATTTGCATTAATTATAGTGATAGATATTTTGATATTCAAACAATCCAAGTTCCGACATGGAGCAATCTTCATCTTCAGCTGCAACTAACAACGCTATAAGAGGGGCTGAGCGCACGGTAATATAGCCAAACAAAGGTTTGCTGGGATGGTGTCAAAGGTTAGAGGGTGTTTCATGGCAACAATGAGAGGCTGACAACAAATAGATAGGTAGCGCGACATATAGCGATAGCATCGAGTCAACTAGCATAGCAATGATAGTAATGAGATCCAAGGTGACGGTCATCTAGCCTGAGATCCCACAAGGAAGAAGAATGAGTCCATGAAGTAGACGAAGAAGAAGCCACGAAGATGAACCAAGTGTAGTCGAACGAATCCTCACGATCGCAACGAAACAAGCACTAACGAGAAGAAGCAAGCAACACAGTAAACATACAAAACATAAAAATACATGATGCACATCCAAGTATGATGCATGACAAGGCTACATGATGCAAATCATGGCAATGGATGATGCATACAAGAACAACACAACCAAACAAGTTTAAATGAGGCCGGAAATAACCTATAACAATTCCGGTAAGTCCTCATAAGCAAGTAGGCATATAGTTGACATCAAAACAACATGATACAATAACATTTCATGGCAACAAAGGGTATGGCAAACATGTACATATCAAGCACTACAAGCATGATCACTAATCTACTACCAAACACCACTAGAACATGCTCAAAACATCAGGGCAAGATTGCAAAAGATAAAAGATTCTCAGACTTAGTGAAATAAACTGAACATGGCAGCAACAACGAGAAGTAGGCATGTTTGCAAGCTTGTGCAACTCATCTCAGAGAATATCATGGCATGTGAAGATAACCACACCAAGAGGACATGTTTATTAAGCTACTCATGGCAAGAACAAGGTCATATGATGCATAGAACACTAGCTATTCACATGGCAAAACTGAACTTGCTGTTAACAGGCTGACAGAAACATTTTATAACAATTTGAGAGCAAGAAAGAGACAAGTTATAGCAGGGCATATATGCAAACAAAG
>LR738715.1:160874975-160886063 GCA_902687465.1 Secale cereale | reverse complement strand
CACTTAACAGCCGCATGCACTCTTGCAACAGAGATAAACATGGCAATATGGCACCTAACAAGAATGCAACATCCACCATCATGTAGAGCACTTAAAGATGAATATTTTGACATATCATACACTCCATTTGGACCAACATGCACAAAGTTACGACCTCTCAAACATGCTAGCATATTGTTGACAGACAACGAGGACTTGACAATAACATCACATAGCAGTTTTGCAACAAAGAGTAAGGCATCAAGATGAACAGTAACATGCATGCAAATGCAACCAACATGTAGAGCACTTCGAGACGAACATTTTGATATATCATTCACTCAAAATGGATACACATGCATAAAGTTATGATATGATGAAGATGCACACATAATGTTAGAATTCTCGGACTTAGTCGTTTTTACAGAAAAAAACAAAGTGGGCGCAAGTTAGCAATATGATGCACAGAGAGGGGAATAGGGCTTCTCACCCACTAGGCTCGGCCCAAGATGAGGAGGAGGAAGCAGGCCGGGTGGACGCGAGCCGAGGCGCTGGAGTTGCTCTCGGACCCACGGTGGCTAGAGCTGGGCCGGCCCACAACCGTAGGACGGCCCATGAGGTGAGGAGGAGCGGGCGCTCGTCCGCCCGATGCGGGACGAGGCCGTCAGCGCGGAACGGCGGGGACTCGCCGGATCCACGAGGACGAGTGTTGGGGTGGCCGTATCCCGGCGGTGGCACAGCCGGGCGACGAACGGCGGCGAGGTTCGGTGGAGGATCTGTTCCGGCAGGAGGCGGCGGGGCCGGCCGGCGCATGGCGGCAAGGGCGGGAAGGACGGCGCGGCGGCGCTAGTGGCGGAGAAGGAGCCGGTGGGGCGGCACCGGTAGAGCACGCCTACAGAGGCGGCGGCGCACGAAGGCGGCGGGTGCGGGCGCGCTCGGGCCGTGGCGGCTGCGGTCGACGGGCTTCGCGGGCCGCGCCTGGGCTTGGGCGGGCCGCGGTGGCTGCGGGAGAGAGAGCGGGGGCGACGTGGCGGCGCTCAGTTGGCCGCGGGCGGCGGCTGGGGTGACGTGGCGCTCTGGGATAGGCCGGGGCGACGTGGCCGGCTGGACATGTCCGGCACGGATGGACATGTCCGACGGCGCGAGAGGGAGAGGGGTTAGGGTTCATCTATGAATTTCGGGGGAGGGGGCTGTTTTATAGATAGAGGGAGCTAGGAGAGTCCAAATGAGGAGCGGTTTTTGGCCACACGATCGTGATCGAAAGGCCAAGCACATGGAGGGGGTTTAGATGGGCTAGTGGGCTGTTGTGAAGGGGCTCTGGGCCAAAAGAGAAAGGGCGTCCGGCGGTTAACGCGGTTAACCGTTGGGGCATCAAACGACCTCCGAATGAGACAAAATTTGACAAGCGGTCTACCTACACTATAACAAGACCACACGCCAACTTTCATCCTAGTCCGAGAACATTTTACGGCCACTTATAAAATAAATAATCGGAGGTACCGCGGGCGCGTGTAAGTGTGTCTGGGCTCAGAACGGACAACGGAGAGGACGGGCGGACTTGGACGGATGTAAGTTTTTGAAAACATGAGGATGCAATGGCAAAGGTAGTGAATAACTGGCTGACACCTGGTGCATCGGTCTCGGGGCGTCACAATGAGCAACTATAATCTCTAGTTGTCATTGCAAGCATGTTTCATTCATAATAGGCTGAATCAGGAACAATGAACTATCGTATTTACAAAAACAAGATAGGCCGAGTTCATACCGGCTTCTCCCATCTCAATCAGTTCATCATATATCGTCGTTATTGCCTTTCACTTGCACGACCGAATGGTGTGGATAATAATAATAGTGCACGTGCATTGGACTAAGCTAGAATCTGCAAGCATTTAATACAAGGGAGAAGACAAGGTAATATGGCTCTTGGTTAAATCAACAAGAATGCATATGAGAGCCACTAAACATTTTCATCATAGTCTTCTCCTCTTGACCCCCAAAGAAATAAAAGAAATAAAGCTATTTACATGGGAAAGCTCCCAACAAGCAAAAGAAGAACGATAAATCTTTTTGGATTTTCTTTTAATTACTACTACTACAGGCATGAAAAGTAAACTAGCTAGAAGCTACAACTAATTTTGTTTTGTTTTGTTTTTCTTAAGGTTTTTCACACACACAAGAAAAAGACTTAGAAAAGAAATTGAACTAGCATGGATAGTATAATGATAAAGTATGAGAACCGATAACTGGAATGATTGTGTGAACATGAATGTAATGTCGGTGAGAAATACGTACTCGCCCAAGCTTAGGCTTTTGGCCTAAGTTGGTCTATGGACAGTACTGGCGTGACGGATATCCAAAGTCGTAGTTGGGGTTGTACTGTGATGCAGCGGCTATTGCCTGATGTGCTGCAGCTTGGAGACGAGCCGCCTCTGTCCTCTCCTTGTACTCATTAGCCTCCTCCCTGGTTATGACATATCTCCTTTCTGCCTGAAAGTCAAAGAAAGTTGGAGTAGGGAGAGCAATATGGACAGTGCGACGTCTGTCAAAGATTAGGCGGTACTGAAGGAATTGTTCATTCCTCTCAACATACTGATGGCAGACCATAGCATTATAATCTAGATAAGTGGGAGGCAACTTCACATCGTTTTCATGTATGGGTACATGAAGATAATTAGCCACTTGAGTTGCATAAATTCCACCAAACAAGTCTCCACTTAAACCCTTAAGATGTAACCTTCATGCAAAAATGGCCCCCAGGTTATATTGTCTATTACCAGATACTGCGCTCTTGAGGACACTAAGATCTAGAACGCAGATGTGGCAAGCCTCATCTTTACCGTTAATGCATCTACCAATGAAGACAACAAAATAATGTATGGAAGGGAAGTGAATGCTCCCTAAGGTAGCTTGCGTGATTTCTCTAGATTCCACCACAGTGATACTAGCTAGGAAGTACTTATATTCATATTTGCGAGGTTGTCTAACATTCCCCCATTGCGCGAGCTTACAAGCATCATTAAAATCTTCTAGGTCCATGGTATATGATTTATCATAAAGATCAAATAGGACCGTGTGAGAATTACGTGAAGATGTAAATTTAAATCTTCTCACAAAGGAATCAGTTAGGTAGTGGTACTGGGGGCACTTATCTGACACGAAGTCCTCAAGATCAACATTACGCACATACGTGTCAAATTCTTCCTTGATGCCTGGCTGGACCATAAACTCCTCTGACGACCATTCACAAGGCTGTACTTGAGCTTCCCTCGGTAGTTCATCGTCCGGCTCACGTATCGCGAGTCTTGGTCCTTGCTTCCTTGAGGAACCATCTTGGTAAATTTTCCTATGCATTTTTCTCTGAAAATTTTCTGAAAATTTTAGTGACTCAAAATAAAAGTGAACCAAACTCAAAAAGATTGATAGCAACTACTCCCACAAGTGCCTAGAGACTATCTCATGCATTAGAACTACTTGGGACCACATAAATCTCAAGAACACGGTCACCTGAGCAGCAAAAATTTGCAATAAATAAAGCACTAGAACAAAAACTAATTGGACCGTTGAAGGAGTCACATACCGAAGAACAATCTCCCCAAATTGTTTTGTGAATGGAGCTTCGAGCAAGGAGATCGAAAATGGCAGCAAGATGAGATAGAACACGAGTTTGAGCTATGGGAGGATTTTTTTTCTGGAGAAAGATGAAGTGTGTGGGTGCTGGAATAAGTGGAGGGGGCCACATGGGGCCCACGAGGCAAGGGGCGTGCCCAGGGGGTGGGCGCACCCTGTACCCTCGTGACCAGGTGGTGTGGCCCCCTGATGTGTTCTCAGTGCCAAATATTCTTAAATATTCTACAAAAAAATCATATTTCATTTTTGGGACATTTGGAGAACTTTTATTTTTGGGGTCTTTTTATTGCAAGGATATTTCAGAAAACAGATAGAAAACACAATTTTTGCTTTATTTAATCTAAATAACAGAAAGTAAAAGGAGGGTACAGAAAGTTGTGCTTTCTAACTTCTTCCATCTCATGCTCATCAAAAGGAATCCATTAACAAGGTTGATCAAGTCTTGTTAATAAACTCTTTCCGAATAACATGTGATACGTCCAAAATGCATCACTATTTTGTATTATAATTTATCCTTATTCATTGATATATTTCACGTTATGATGATGTTCTTATGTTGTTTTGGTCTATTTTACACAGTTTGCAACTTTCCGATACCGGAACAGCGGACGCATGATTCAGCAGGAAAAAGTGGATGCTGAGTTGCTGAAGAAGAACACCTCCAAATTACCTGAAAATTGACGGGAGGTATTTTTCAGATGAATAACGAAGACACGCAAAAGGGGAGTCAGAGGGGGGCCACAGGGTGCCCAGGCGGCCTGGGGGCGCGCCCCCCCTGGCCGCGCCGGGGGGGCGCCTGGAGCCCCTGGCCCACCTCTGGTCGCCCCCTTTTGCATATATGTTCTCCGTCCCCTGAAAACCCTAGGCACGGGACTTTTTACGGAGTTCCGCCGCCGCTTCGAGGCGGAAACCTACAGAGAAGAAAAGGGCATCTCCGGCGGGCAGATTCCGCCGGGGAGATCACCTCCCGGAAGGGGAGATCGTCGCCATCGTCATCACCATCGTCACGGGCATCATCGAGATCATCATCAACATCATCCCCAACACCAGCACCATCTCCATCTTCATCCAAATCTCATCTTTCCATCGCAACTCGTGTTGTAACTTGTACTACCTATCCTCTCTACTCTATCGGTGTTGATTACTACTTTGTGGTGAATGCTATTGAGTTTTGTGGGAGAAATATTATTATGTCCAGATTGTTTATCACATATTTATCCCCACTGATCATGATCTCTTTTATGTCTTGTGAGTAGTTACCTTAGTTCTTGAGGACATGGGGAAAGTCTTGTTGTTAGTAGTCATATGCTGTTGAAGTAATATGTGTTGTTTGATATTCAGTTGTGTTGTCATTCTACTAGTGGTGTTGTGTGAGTCGAACACCCAACACTTCGCCTTATTAAGGACCTAGGAGAATACATTGTGTATAAAGAATGCTTATGGTGGGTTGCCGGAGTGATAGAAACCTGAACCCCAGTTCGCACGCTTTTGCATAAGGGAATAATGGATCCTCGATTGTATTGCTATGGTTAGGCTTTTTCCTTAAATTCTATCTTGTATTTGCGGATGCTTGCAAGGTGTTTAATCATAAGAGTGCATTCATCTTAGTCTAGAGAGTGCACTAGCATAGATCCACCCACTCAACACTTATCAACACATAACATAGTGTCGATACGGGATATGGCGAAAGCACATGACTACCTCTCCCATGTGTCCTCAAGAACGCTTTAGTCTTTATAAGTTCAGTTGCTAGGCCTCTCCTTTGCTAAGAAAGGATTGGGCCACTTGTTACTCTTAGTACCTTTTACATTACTTGCCTTTACATTCCCATTGCTTATAAAGAGAAAACCCCTAAAAGTTATCTTTCAGTGCTTGCAGTAATTTCTTGCTCAGAATCGCTTATCAATACCTTCTGCTCCTCGTTGGGTTCGACACTCTTACTTATCGAAAACGCTGCAACAGATCCCTTACGGTTGAGGGTCATCAAGTAACGTTTTCTGGCGCCGTTGCCGGGGAGCGTAGCACTATTGGTAAAGTGAAACTGGTAAGAAAGTCTTTTTTATAATTCTGTTTTTATTTTTGCTATTGCTGCTCTTTGTCCTTATGGATAACCCTATTATTGGAGCGCTGCTTGCGGGAAGACGCCCCACACCTGTGGTGGTTGATCCTCCCCCTACTGAAATTGTGCCTTATAAAATACCAGCTGGCATTATCAATTATGTTTTGGCTAATCGTTATGCAGTAGACAGACATCCCGGTGAACACTTGCTATATTTGTCACGACTATGTTCATTATTTAAGCTTGCAGGTGTATCGAGGGAGTTTGTCATGAGGAAATTGTTTGCCGTATCCCTTATAGATAAAGCTTCAGATTGGTATGGGCTTCTCGATAACTCACATTTGCTAGACTGGCAGGAGCTTATGTCTCTCTTTTATACTAAGTTTTATCCTCTTCATGAAATTCATCGAGACAGGAATTATATATATAACTTTAGGTCTCATGACGGAGAAAGCATTGCTCAAGCTTGGGGGAGATTGAAGTCTCTAATGCTCAAATGCCCAATTCATAAGCTTCCCAAGGAAATTATACTTACAAATTTTTATGCCAGGCTTTCTCGTCAGGATAAGGAGATGTTGGATGCCTCCTCTAGTGGGGTATTTCAGAAAAAGAGTGTTGAAGAAAGGTGGGATCTCCTTGAAAGAATCCAGAGGAATACTGAAGATTGGGAAATTGATAAAGGTATTGAACCCGCTATAAATTATGAACATGATTATATTGAGAGCTATGTGGAAACTGATTACTTCAATACTTTTTGCTGTAAGATTGGTCTTGATTCCCATCTAGTGATTGATTTGTGTAAGAATTTTGCCTCTCACGTTGATTCTTTTAAAAAGAATAGAGACCAGCACCATGCACCTTTTACAGAAAAACCTATTGATATTTATGTTGCTGAGCCTATTTTGCCTGCAGTTATATATGAACAGCCTCCTTTTCCCACGAGGATAAAGGAACACTCTCTTGTGACAGGCATAATAAATAAAAGTGAGAGAAGAGTTGATGAACCTGAGGACCAGATCAGGGTCGATCCTCAAGTTGCATTGATTAAAGACCTTGCTACTAATGATGTTTTGGATTCCAATATAACTTTTTGTGCTGTTTCCACTAACCTTGTCACAGTCAAGAATAAAGGCCCAATTTCAGGTACTCCGGTGGTATCTGTTAAAATAGGAGATCACAATTATTATGGGCTATGCGATTTGGGATCGAGTGCAAGTGCTATTCCTTATTCACTTTATGAAGAAATCATCGGTGAGATTTCCCCTTGTGAACTTGAAGAAGTTGATGTTACTATTCATCTTGCAAATAGATCAACTATCTCTCCTATCGGAATTGTGAGGGACGTTGAAGTCCTATGTGGAAAGGTAAAATACCCAACCGACTTTCTGGTACTTGGTTCAGCCAGGGACAATTTTTGTCCCATCATTTTTGGTAGACCTTTTCTTAGAACTTGTGGAGCTATAATAGATTGCAAGAAAGGTAAAGTTTCTGTTGAATTCGATGGTGAGCCATATGAATTTAATTTTTCTAAGTTCTCTAAGCAGCCTCGTGGTACTGATTTACCTAGTGATGATAAAATTATTGAAAGTATTGCCTCTATTGCTATTCCCCTTGATGATCCCTTGCAGCAATACATGGAGGACCACGAGAATGATTTGCATATGCAGGAAAGAAATGAACTAGATGAAATATTCTTGAGGCAGCCTGCTATCCTGAAGCACAACCTTCCGGTTGAACCTTTGGGAATTTTATCAAAACCAAAAGAAGACCCGGTGTTCAATCTTAAACCTCTTCCCGATACGCTCAAGTATGCTTATTTAGATGAAAAGAAAGTATATCCTGTTATTATCAATTCTAACCTTTCAGGATATGAAGAAGAGCGTTTATTGGAAGTACTTCGTAAACACCGAGGCGCAATTGGCTATACCCTTGATGACCTTAAGGGGATTAGTCCATCTATCTGTCAACATACTATCAACCTTGAGCCTGATGCTAAACCAGTTGTTGATCATCAACGACGGTTGAACCCGAAGATGATGGATGTCGTGAGAACTGAGATTCTCAAGCTTCTAGCCGCAGGTATTATCTACCCTATAGCTGACAGTAAGTGGGTAAGTCCGGTACATTGCATTCCTAAGAAAGGAGGTACAACTGTGGTTCCTAATGATAAAAATGAACTAATACCTCAGAGAATTATTATTGGATATAGAATGTGTATTGATTACAAGAAGTTGAACAAGGCAACCAGGAAGGATCACTACCCGTTGCCGTTCATCGACCAAATGCTTGAAAGGTTATCCAAAAATACCCACTTTTGTTATCTCGATGGTTATTCTGGCTTCTCTCAAATTCATGTTAACACTGCTGATCAAGAGAAGACCACTTTTACTTGTCCTTTTGGTACTTATGCTTACAGACGTATGCCTTTTGGTTTATGTAATGCCCCTGCTACTTTTCAAAGGTGTATGTCTGCTATCTTTCATGGCTTCTGCGGGGATATTATGGAAGTCTTCATGGACGATTTCTCCGTCTATGGAACTTCATTTGACCATTGTCTTCACAACCTTAATAAAGTTTTGCAGAGATGCGAGGAGACAAATTTGGTACTCAAGTGGGAGAAGTGCCACTTTATGGTTAATGAAGGAATTGTTCTTGGTCACAAGATTTCCGAAAGGGGAATTGAAGTGGACAAAGCCAAGATCGAAGCTATTGAGAGGATGCCCTATCCAAGGGACATCAAAGGTATTCGCAGTTTTCTCGGTCATGCAGGTTTTTATAGAAGATTTATTAAAGACTTTTCTAAAACCTCGAGACCCCTCACTAATCTTCTCCAGAAGGATGTTCCTTTTGCGTTTGATGAAAATTGTAAGGAAGCTTTTGAAATCCTTAAGAAAGCTTTAATAACTGCTCCTATAGTACAACCACCTGACTGGAACTTACCTTTTGAAATTATGTGTGATGCAAGTGATTTTGCTGTTGGAGCTGTTTTAGGACAAAGAGTTGATAAGAAATTGAATGTTATACATTATGCTAGTAAGACCCTTGATAGTGCTCAAAGAAATTATGCTACTACTGAGAAGGAATTCTTAGCTGTAGTTTTTGCTTGTGATAAGTTTAGGCAGTATATTGTTGATTCCAAAGTTATTATTCATACTGATCATGCTGCCATTAAATATCTTATGACAAAGAAGGATGCCAAGCCAAGGCTTATCAGATGGGTACTCCTTCTTCAAGAATTTGATTTGCAGATTGTTGATAGGAAAGGGGAAGACAATCCGGTGGCGGACAATCTTTCGAGAATGGAAGATATACCGCATGACCCCATCCCAGTTAACGATAGTTTTCCAGACGAGCAACTTGCCGTTGTAAAAGTACAACCTCTTTCCGATCCTTGGTATGCAGATTATGCTAATTTTATTGTTGCAAAGTATTTGCCTCCAGGTTTAACATTTCAGCAAAGGAAGAAGTTCTTCCATGATTTGAGGCACTACTTCTGGGATGACCCACATCTTTTCAAAGAAGGTCCCGACGGGATCGTGAGAAGATGCATTCCGGAACATGAGCAGAAGGACATTCTCAGACGGTGCCATGATAGTCCCTATGGAGGACATCATGCCGGCGAAAGGACTGCACATAAGGTTCTTCAATCAGGTTTTTATTGGCCTACTCTCTTTAAAGATGCTAGAAATTATGTTTTAGCTTGTGATAAATGTCAGAGAGTTGGTAACATTAGTAGAAGGAATGAGATGCCTATGAATTACTCACTAGTGATTGAGCCTTTCGATTGTTGGGGTTTTGATTTTATGGGTCCTTTTCCTTCTTCGCACAAGTACACTCACATTTTAGTAGCTGTTGATTATGTGACCAAGTGGGTTGAAGCAATCCCCACTGAAAGTGCTGATCACAAAACATCTTTGAAAATGCTTAAAGATGTAATTTTTCCTAGGTTTGGTGTACCAAGGTATCTCATGACCGATGGAGGATCACACTTCACGCACAGAGCTTTTAGAAAAGCTTTGGCTAAATACGATGTTAATCATAGAATTGCTTCACCTTATCACCCTCAAACTAGTGGGCAAGTTGAGCTCACCAATAGAGAGATTAAGTTGATCTTGCAGAAAACAGTAAACAGAAATAGGAAGGATTGGTCAAATAAATTGGGAGATGCTTTGTGGGCATATAGAACTGCTTACAAAAACCCCATGGGCATGTCTCCTTATAAGATGGTGTATGGCAAGGCTTGCCATTTGCCATTAGAGCTAGAGCACAAAGCTTTCTGGGCTGTTAGAGAGCTTAACGCTGACCCAAAACTAGCTGGTGAGAAGCGTCTCATGAACTTGACTTCTCTAGATGAATGGAGGAGTGAAGCTTACGAGAGCGCTAAAATGTTCAAAGAAAAGGTAAAAAGGTGGCATGATAGGAAGATTCTGAAACGTGAATTTAATGTTGGTGATAAAGTTTTGTTGTTTAGATCCCGTTTCAGGTTTTCTCCAGGTAAACTACTTTCCAGGTGGGAAGGACCATTTCATATTGAAGAAGTTTATATGTCTGGTGCAATTAAGATTAATAATTTTGAAGGCACCAAACCTCAAGTTGTGAATGGGCAAAGACTTAAACATTACATAGCAGGAGACCCTGTCGATGTTGATGTGAATATAATATACACAACAACCCACGAAGAACATGTTGCAGCCCTGTTTCAGACGCCAGCAGAAGCAGAATAAAGAAAAGGTATGTAGTACGGTAAGAAAACACCGCAAAACATCATAAAAGTTCCGTATTACGAGTTTTTTGTAAAATTAGTAAAATTCCGAGTCAAAGTGGAGCCGGAGACGACCCCCAGGGAGTCCAGGCGCCCCCCTGGCGCGCCCCCCCTGGGCCGCGCCGGCAGGCCGCCTGGACACCCTGGAGCCCGTCTCCGACCCCGCTTTGGTCCGTTACCTTCCTTTCTGTGCCTAAATTTTTCCTATATATTTTCCCGGGTTGTTCCGGCAACGTATCTTGCGATTTCGCGTGTTTTCTCTTCGATCTGTTTCTGCCAGGAAATCTTTCAGCTAAATCTAGGTGCCATGGCTTCTCCAAGTTCCCCCAAGGACACGTTCGTCATCAACGTCATCAACCCTTACCTCGCTGAGGTGAAGAAGCACCCTCAGGTTGTTCGGATGGAGGACGGTATCCTTCATCAAGAAGATCTGAAGGGACCTATCAGGGAGGGGAGCGTCCAGGCCAGGCTAGAAGAAGTGGAGCAAGAAGTCTTCAAGTACAAGAAGATGATCGAGCGTGGTGTTGAAGCTAACTTTGACATCACCAACGAGCTGAAGAACTACTTTCTGAAGGAGATGAAGGAGATGTGGGAAAGAATCGCCGCATCTGAAGAAAGAATTATAGAGCTACAAGGGCAAATTAATGATCTACATAACCAG
>LR738715.1:160858468-160874965 GCA_902687465.1 Secale cereale | reverse complement strand
CCGTCTCCGACCCCGCTTTGGTCCGTTACCTTCCTTTCTGTGCCTAAATTTTTCCTATATATTTTCCCGGGTTGTTCCGGCAACGTATCTTGCGATTTCGCGTGTTTTCTCTTCGATCTGTTTCTGCCAGGAAATCTTTCAGCTAAATCTAGGTGCCATGGCTTCTCCAAGTTCCCCCAAGGACACGTTCGCCATCAACGTCATCAACCCTTACCTCGCTGAGGTGAAGAAGCACCCTCAGGTTGTTCGGATGGAAGACGGTATCCTTCATCAAGAAGATCTGAAGGGACCTATCAGGGAGGGGAGCGTCCAGGCCAGGTTAGAAGAAGTGGAGCAAGAAGTCTTCAAGTACAAGAAGATGATCGAGCGTGGTGTTGAAGCTAACTTTGACATCACCAACGAGCTGAAGAACTACTTTCTGAAGGAGATGAAGGAGATGTGGGAAAGAATCGCCGCATCTGAAGAAAGAATTATAGAGCTACAAGGGCAAATTAATGATCTACATAACCAGAACTGTGAGTATGAACTAAGGTTTCTACGCATGGGTTTGGGTGCTGAATGCAGGATCCAGGAGACGAGCTTCTCATATGAGACTGGAGAACCCCTTCCATGGAAGAGTTTCGCCAAGAATTACTTGATCAACGCCAACAAGGACGATGAGTGAAATCTCCGTGGTAATGGCATTCCCTTGGCTTGTTCCAAGCTTGGGGGAGTGCCCGGTATCTTTATCTTTTACCTTTTGTCTTTTAGAAGTCAAGTAGAGTCGTATCATGTCTAGGGAGGTTATTATATGAGATAGGTGTGTGCATTGAGGTCTATCGCCCCCTTGGTGAACAATTGTATCCGCGTGTGTGGAGTCGTCTATGATGGAATATTAATGAGAAGTTTATCGGCTCCTTTTTGCTGCACTCGGTATTCTCTTCACGCAATCGACCTTATATGATGATTCTTATGGGGAGTATTGACCTTATGTCAGGTATGGCTATGAAACTTTATTTAATCTTGGCAAATATAGCTTTGGTCATAACAATAAGCATGATTTTCTTAAAGTATCAACATAGCCAAAATATTTATGTCATTATGCTTGAAGTGTTATGTTGACAAGGAAGACAACTTGATGTGTTATGCTTATTTCAATGTTCATGCTTTATATTACTTTGCATCTTAGTCATCATCAATTGTCTGCTACTCTCAAAACCTTTGCTAGCCTAACTCTGTACTAAGCGGAATTCTGCTTGTGCGTCCATACCCTTAAGCCAATACCTTCCATATGAGTCCACCATACCTACCTACTCGTGGTACTCCACTACCACCTCCTAAAGTATATAATTTATGTGTTATCCTTAAACGTTCAAAATCTTTTATTTTGTGCCTCTGCTTTAGCTCATGAGGAAGTAGTAGCTAATTCATGACCTTTTTGAGTTGGACAAGCTTCACCCCGGGATTGCATGTATAATGTGCAAACCCATAATACGAAAAGGAACTGGCATTGAGTGCGCCCGGCTTAAAAATAATATAACAAACAAACCCTCCTTCATGCTTTGTTCATGAGAAATCAGAAAACTTTGGCAGTGATAAACAAAGGAGAATAAGAGGATGTTATCGTCCTCATACGGGAGCCGTTCCTCGAAACTTGTCCAGTTCAAGAAGTAATTGAGTTTTCTATTAGCATTCATTGACGAGTCATACACCTCTCAAAAAACTTGTTTTCATTCTGTTTGATTTAAGGATAGCACATGAGTTTTCCCTACTACCCTAGAGCAGGGCCTATCTTTTAATTTTAAGATGAGTCAGTTATTTCTACTTCCCTCTATTTCTCAAAGAGAGCAGACATTTGATGTTGATAAGGATTTGTTCATATAAAGCTACATTAAGATTTGTCATATCATATCTTTGTTGACATTATCATTTGATAAGTAAGTTGTTTGTCATGCCCAGCTAAGGCAAATATCTTCCTTTGTGTTAACACTTTCGCTTCTTGCTTATTAACATGTTATTTCAAAAAGCTTCAATTAATCCCATCAAAATATAAGAGCAAAAGTTAAACTATTTGTTGTTCTTTGACCAAAGTACATGTTTGCCATGATATAATGAGTTTCCTTGGTCCTACTTTCGAATATAAGTGTTAACACTCTTTCATAAGAGCCTTATGAGTTGAAGATTGCTGCTGAGGATATTTGAGTTGGTAAAGAGACTATGATGCTTCTTGTCCGTATTCTATTTATCGACACTTCACTCTCTAAACTTGTGGACAGGTTTACCGAGTTCATATTCGCTTGGGGACAAGCGAGGTCTAAGCTTGGGGGTGTTGATACGTCCAAAATGCATCACTATTTTGTATTATAATTTATCCTTATTCATTGATATATTTCACGTTATGATGATGTTCTTATGTTGTTTTGGTCTATTTTACACAGTTTGCAACTTTCTGATACCGGAACAGCAGACGCAGGATTCAGCAGGAAAAAGTGGATGCTGAGTTGCTGAAGAAGAACACCTCCAAATTACCTGAAAATTGACGGGAGGTATTTTCAGATGAATAACGAAGACACGCAAAAGGGGAGTCAGAGGGGGGCCACAGGGTGCCCAGGCGGCCTGGGGGCGCGCCCCCCTGGCCGCGCCGGGGGGCGCCTGGAGCCCCTGGCCCACCTCTGGTCGCCCCCTTTTGCATATATGTTCTCCGTCCCCCGAAAACCCTAGGCACGGGACTTTTTACGGAGTTCCGCCGCCGCTTCCAGGCGGAAACCTACAGAGAAGAAAAGGGCATCTCCGGCGGGCAGATTCCGCCGGGGAGATCACCTCCCGGAAGGGGAGATCGTCGCCATCGTCATCACCATCGTCACGGGCATCATCGAGATCATCATCAACATCATCCCCAACACCAGCACCATCTCCATCTTCATCCAAATCTCATCTTTCCATCGCAACTCGTGTTGTAACTTGTACTACCTATCCTCTCTACTCTATCGGTGTTGATTACTACTTTGTGGTGAATGCTATTGAGTTTTGTTGGAGAAATATTATTATGTCCAGATTTTTTATCACATATTTATCCCCACTGATCATGATCTCTTTTATGTCTTGTGAGTAGTTACCTTAGTTCATGAGGACATGGGGAAAGTCTTGTTGTTAGTAGTCATATGCTGTTGAAGTAATATGTGTTGTTTGATATTTCAGTTGTGTTGTCATTCTACTAGTGGTGTTGTGTGAGTCGAACACCCAACACTTCGCCTTATTAAGGACCTAGGAGAATACATTGTGTATAAAGAATGCTTATGGTGGGTTGCCGGAGTGACAGAAACCTGAATCCCAGTTCGCACGCTTTTGCATAAGGGAATAATGGATCCTCGATCGTATTGCTATGGTTAGGCTTTTGCCTTAAATTCTATCTTGTATTTGCGGATGCTTGCAAGGTGTTTAATCATAAGAGTGCATTCATCTTAGTCTAGAGAGTGCACTAGCATAGATCCACCCACTCAACACTTATCAACACATAACATAGTATCGATACGGGATATGGCGAAAGCACATGACTACCTCTCCCGTGTGTCCTCAAGAATGCTTTAGTCTTTATAAGTTCAGTTGCTAGGCCTTTCCTTTGCTAAGAAAGGATTGGGCCACTTGTTACTCTCAGTACCTTTTACATTACTTGCCTTTACATTCCCATTGCTTATATCGAGAAAACCCCTAAAAGTTATCTTTCAGTGCTTGCAGTAATTTCTTGCTCAGAATCGCTTATCAATACCTTCTGCTCCTCGTTGGGTTCGACACTCTTACTTATCAAAAACGCTGCAACAGATCCCTTACGGTTGAGGGTCATCAACATGAAACCGGAGAATTTTCGAATATCACTAGGTTACCTCAATGGGGATATGTATGTCCCCAACAATAAGAATATCATATTTCTTCTTGACAGTAGGAAGATGAAATTCAAAACCTCCAATAATAATCGTTGAAATTTTTCCAATAGAATTGATACTGTGGACTTGAGGTTGTTTCCTTGGAAAGTGTATCGTATGCTCATTACCATTAACATGAAAAGTGACATTGCCTTTGTTGCAATCAATAACAGCCCTTGCAGTATTCGAAATGGGTCTACCAAGGATAATAGACTTACAATCGTCCTCAGGAATATCAAGGATAACAAAATCCGTTAAAATAGTAACATTTGCAACCATAATACCGACAGGTATAGCAGTTGATTTATCGGCCATTTGCAAAGATTTTTTAGTAGGTGTCAACTTATTCAAATCAAGTCTACGATATAAAGAGAGAGGCATAACACTAACACCAGCTCCAAGATCACATAAAGCAGTTTTAACATAGTTTCTTTTAATGGAGCATGGTATAGTTGGTACTCCTAGATCTCCTAGTTTCTTAGGTATTCCACCTTTAAAAGTATAATTGGCAAGCATGGTGGAATTTTCAACTTCCGGTATCTTTCTTTTATTTGTAATAATGTCTTTCATATACTTAGCATAGGGATTTGTTTAAGCATATCAATCAAGCGCATAAGTAAAAAAATAGGTCTAATCATTTCAGCAAAGCGCTCAAAATCCTCAGCATCCTTTTTCTTGTATGGTTTAGGAGGAAAAGGCATGGGTTTATGAACCCATGGTTCTCTTTCTTTGCCATGCTTCCTAGCAACAAAGTCTTTCTTATCATAACGTTGATTCTTTGATTGTGGGTTATGAAGATCAACAGCAGGTTCAATCTCTACATCATCGTTATTGCTAGGTTGAGCATCAGCATGAACATCATCATTAACATTATCACTAGGTTCATGTTCATTACCAGAATGTGTTTCATCATCAGAAATAGAAATATCATAGGGATTCTCAGGTGTGTCAACAACAGGTTCACTAGAAGCATGCAAAGTCCTATCATTTTCTATTTTCTTCTTCTTAGAAGGACTAGGTGCATCAACATTAGTTCTCTGAGAATCTTGCTCAATTCTCTTAGGGTGGCCCTGAGGATACAAAGGTTCCTGAGTCATTCTACCCCCTCTAGTCACAACTCTAACAACATTATCATTTTTCTTACTATTTAATTCATTGAGCAAATCATTTTCTGCTTTAAGTAATTGTTCTAATTGAGTGGTAACCATAGAAGCATGTTTACTAATGAGTTTAAGTTCACCTTTAACTCTAGACATATAATCACTCAAGTGTTCAATCATATAAGAATTACGTTTCAATTGTCTACCAACATAAGCATTGAAGTTTTTCTGTTTAACAATAAAATTATCGAACTCATCTAAGCATTGGCTAGCAGACTTATAACGAGGAATATCACCTTCATCAAATCTATAGAGATAATTTACCTTTACTACCTGTGTCGGGTTATCAAGACCATGTATTTCTTCAATAGGTGGTAAATTCTTAACATCTTCAACTTTAATACCTTTTTCTTTCATGGATTTCTTTGCCTCTTGCATATCTTCAGGGCTGAGATATAGAATACCCCTTTTCTTCGGAGTTGGCTTAGGAGTTGGTTAAGGAAGTGCCCAATTATTTTTATTACTCAACATATTATTTAATAGCAATTCAGCTTGATCAACAGTTCTTTCCCTGAAAACACAACACGCACAACTATGCAGGTGGTCTTTGGAAGCATATGTTAGTCCATTATAAAAGATATCAAGTATCTCATTTTTCTTAAGAGGATGATCAGGCAAAGCATAGTAATCGGAGAAGCCTCCCCCAAGCTTGTGGGAGACTCTCTTCTTCATTTTGCACAAAATTATATATTTCCCTTAAGGCAACTTGTTTCTTATGAGCGGGGAAATATTTAGCAGAGAAGTAATAAATCATATCTTGGGGACTATGCACACAACCAGGATCAAGAGAATTAAACCATGTTTTAGCATCACGCTTTAAGGAGAACGGAAATAACTTAAGGATATAGTAGTAACGAATTTTTTTCCTCATTGGTGAATAGGGTGGCTATATCATTCAATTTAGTAAGATTTGCCACAACAGTTTCAGATTCATAGCCATGGAAAAGATCATATTCAACCAAAGTAACTAACTCACGATATAGAAATCATAATTTTTATCAGAAATAAAGATAGGTGAAGTAGCAAAAGCAGGTTCATATTTCATTCTAGCATTCAAAGACTATTCTTTCAGCTTAGCTAACAGTTTCTTAAGATCACACCTATCATGGCAAGCTAAAAGATCTCTAGCAGTTTCTTCATCCATAACATAACCCTCAGGCACAACAGGCAATTCATATCTAGGGGGAGAATATTCATCATCACTTTCATCAATATTATTAGTTTCAGTAATTTCATTCTCTCTAGCCCTAGCAATTTGTTCATCAAGAAATTCACCTAGTGGCACAGTATTATCAAGCATAGAAGTAGTCTCTAGCCCTAACGGCTATTATTCTATTAGTTCATGTTATTAGGTATTCAATTTTTATTATGTTCATGATGATGATACACACTTAAATATTTTATTATGTGTATGTTGTACTAATTTCGTTTACTCTTTTTCATTGCAGGTGTTGACAGATGGTGGGTGCGGGTCGAGAGTGCTTCGAGCCTCCTTCCTCGACGCGTGCTGGGAGGGGTGTTATTATTGCACCCCAGCACCTCTAGAGAGCGCTGGATAACAGTATGCAGACACCGGCAGGCGCTTATTCTTCGGCCGAGAGAGGTTGGGGGAAGCCGAAGAGGGCTGCTAGAGGTGGACGTGGCGGCAGGAGAGGTAGGAAGGCTGCTATCATATAATTAGCTTATTTTCCTCCAAAATGACATAATAAGCTTAGTTTAGCTCCAAACTATCATATAATTAGCTTATTTTCCTCCAAAATGACAAAATAACCTTACCTAGTGATAACCCACAAGTATAGGGGATCGCAACAATTTTCGAGGGTAGAGTATTCAACCCAAATTTATTGATTCGACACAAGGGGAGCCAAAGAATATTCTCAAGTATTAGCAGTTGAGTTGTGAATTCAACCACACCTGAAAGACTTAATATCTGCATCAAAGTATTTAGTAGCAAAGTAGTATGGAAGTAACAATAACAGTGGCAAAAGTAACAGTAATAGTTTTGTAGCAATCGTAACAGTAGCAGCGGAAAAGTAACTAAGCGAGGATCAATATGTGAAAATCTCGTAGGCATTGGATTAGTGATGGATAATTATGTCGGATGCGATTCCTCATGTAATATTTATAACATAGGGTGACACAGAAGTAGCTCCCGTTCATCAGTGTAATGTAGGCATGTATTCCGAATATAGTCATACGTGCTTATGGGAAAGAACTTGCATGACATCTTTTGTCCTACCTTCCCGTGGCAGCGGTGTCCTATTGGAAACTAAGGGATATTAAGGCCTCCTTCTAATAGAGTACCGGACCAAAGCATTAACACTTAGTGAATACATGAACTCCTCAAACCACGGTCATCACCAAGAGTGGTCCCGATTATTGTCACTTCAGGGTTGCCGGATCATAACACATAGTAGGTGACTATTGACTTGCAAGATAGTATCAGGAACTGACATATATTCATGAAAACATAATAGGTTCATATCTGAAATCATGGCACTGGGCCCTAGTGACAAGCATTAGCATGGCAAAGTCATAGCAACATCAATCTTAGAACATAATGGATACTAGGAATCAAACCCTAACAAAACTAAGTCAATTACATGGTAAATCTCATCCAACCCATCACCGTCCAGCAATCCTACGATGGAATTACTCACGCACGACGGTGAGCATCATGGAATTGGTGATGGAGGAAGGTTGATGATGACGATGGCGACGATCTCCACTCTCCGGAACCCCGAACGGACTCCAGATCAGCCCTCCCGAGAGAGATTAGGGCTTGGCGGCAGCTCCGTACCGTAAAACACGATGAATCCTTCTCGCTGATTTTTTCTCCCCGAAAGTGAATATATGGAGTTGGAGTCGGGGTCGGTGGAGCCTCAGGGGGCCCACGAGACAGGGGGCGCGCCCAGGGGGTGGGCACCCCCCCACCCTCGTAGACATGGTGTGGCCCCCCTGGTCTTGATTCTTTCGCCAGTATTTTTTAATATATTCCAAAAATATGCTCCACTGATTTTCAGGTCATTCTGTGAACTTTTATTTCTGCACAAAAATAACACCATGGCAATTCTACTGAAAAGAGCGTCAGTCCGGGTTAGTTCCATTGAAATCATGCAAGTTAGAGTCCAAAACAAGGGCAAAAGTGTTTGGAAAAGTAGATACGTTGGAGACTTAACACCTAGCTCCAAAATGACCAATTTTTACTAGGATAGCTCTAAAATGACCTACACTTGCCATTTTGTCCTCCAAAATGAATAAATATGCTTAGTTAGCTCAAAATGGAATAACTACCTAGGTTAGCTCAAAAATGACCTATACTTAGCTTCTTTACTTCATTTATGACATACTTAGCATACTTAGGTAAAAAATGGCATGATAACCTTGGTTTAGCTCCGAAATGACATAGACTTAGCTTATTTTCCTCCAAAATGACAAAATAACCTTACCTAGCTCCAAAATGACCGATTTTAACTAGGATAGCTCTAAAATCTTACAATTTTGTCCTCCAAAATGAATAAATATGCTTAGTTATCTAAAAAATGGCATAACTACCTAGGTAAGCTCAAAAATGACCTATACTTAGCTTCTTTAGTTCATTTATGACATGCTTAGCATACTTAAGTCAAAAATGGCATGATAATCTTTGTTACCTCCAAAATGACATAGACTTAGCTTATTTTCCTGGAAAATGACATAATAACCTTACTAAGCTCCAAAATGACCTATTTACCAAGCTTAGCTCTAAAGTGACCTACACTTAGCATTTTTACCTAGCTTAGCTAAAAAATGGCATTTTTACCTACCTTAGTTAGAAGAAGAAGAAGATAAAGAAGAGGAGAGGAGAAAAAGAAAGAGAAGAAAAATTATTATTCTTCTTCTAGCTAGTCTTTTTCTTCTTCTAACTTTCTTCTTTCCCAATTTGCAGATTTGCTTTAGATGAGGAATCTTGCGTTGATGGAGTGTACTCTTCTCCTTGTGCTTCCTTTTTGTTTATGGAAACTTGTTGGAAACTTGTTTTGGATATGTATGTATGGATATGTTGTTGGAAACTTCTTGTTGGAAACCATTGTATGTTGGATATGTTGTTGGAAACTTGTATGTTGGATATGTTGTTGGAAACTTATTGTTGGTATGCTTGTTGAAATTATTTGCGAATGTGTATATATATATCTGTGAAATTATGTCAAATTGAATGAATTGAAGAAAAAAATAGAAAAGGGGGTTGTACACGCTCTTTGCCGTCAGCTGACAGACGGCAAAGAGCTTTGCCATCAGCCAGCAGACGGTAAAGCTGCCATGTGGCAGCTACCTGTGCAACCTAGGGGCACTAGGCTGGCCTATATGGTTGCTTTGACGTCTACGGGCAGACGGCAAAGAACTTTGCAACTTTGTTGTTTGCCAGCTGACGGCATAGCATGCCATGGCAGCTACCGGGTGACATCTGGGCTGGCCTATTTGGGAACTTTGCCGTCTGGTGGCAGACGACAGAGATGCAAAGTTCTTTGCCATCTGCCAGCGGACGACAAAGCACAATGTTAACCCCTTAACAGACCTAACCTACCACGTGTGCCGTCCAACCCCTTTGTCATCTGCCAGCAGACAACAAAGACCTTTACATCTTTGCCGTCGGCCAGCAGACGACAAAGAGCCCTTTGCCATAGTTCGTTCAGCCGGACTGTTTGCCGTCTGCTGGCTGATGACAAAGATATTTGCCATCCACCAGACATGCCTTTGCCCTCAGCTATGGCAGACGGCAAAGTTTCTGATGCCTAAAGTGACCATTTCTTGCATGGGACCTAAACATTCACTAAAGGACACACATATGATTTTTCAACCAACTTTGGTGCAGTAGAGCATTTTCATGTAGTTCAAATTTTAATTATGCACATTAAATGCCTAGAAAAACCAATTAAAATATAAAAATGCCAAATGAACCCAGATTAATTCAAAATTTTAGCACGATACTCCTACTGATCTATGTTGCCTCTGCAAAAAAAAATCAAAGTGGGAAGAGGCGGTGTGTGTCGTTTCGCACACACAGGTGACACGTCCCCCCTCGGAACCATAAGGCTTCTTGAGAGAAGCTCCGGTTTGTAAGAAGTTTATACCCCAACCAGTCCTAATTTGGACAATTTTCTTACCACAACATATTGGTGACATTTCATGATACCATGCCAGGTTTTGTGTTTTTTCAGGCGATTTTCAGATTTACAGGAATTTAAAAACCAAGTATCTCAATGTTTCCGACCAAGCAACGATGCCGAGGTGTTTGAAATTCATTCCCATTTCTTGCATGGGACCTAAACATTAACTCAAGGACGCAATATGATTTTTCAGTCTACTTCGGTGCACTAGAGCATGTGCTTACAGTTCAAATTTGAATTATGCACATTAAATGCATAGAAAACTTAATTAGCGTATAAAAGGTCAGACGAACCCATATTAATTCCAAAATTTAGCACAATATTCCTAGTGGTCTATGTTTCCTCTGTAAAAAAATCAAGGTGGGAAGAGGCGGTGTATGTTATTTCGCACACATAGGTGACACATCCCCTCTCGGAACAATGAGGCTTCTTGAGAGAAGCTCGGTTTGTCAGAGGCTTATACCAAAACTTATCCCAAACTGGACAGATGTTTTACAATAGCATGTTGCTACCATCTCATAGTACCATGCCAAGTTTCATGATTTTCAGAAATTTTTGGATTTACAGGAATTTAAAAATCAAGTATCTTAACGTTTCCGGCTGAGCCACGATGCCGAGGTGTTTGAAATTCATTCCCATATCTTACATGGGACCTAATCATTCACCCAATGACCCAAATATGATTTTCAACTCATTTTGGTGCACTGGAGCATGTGCTTGTACTTCAAATTTTAATTATGCAGATTAAATGCCTAAAAACTCAATTAATGTATAAAAAGGCCAAACGAACCCTGAATAATTCCAAATTTTAACACGACACTCATATAGTTGCGTGTTCACTACAGATATTTTTTCTAGCAATTCAAATACCGTCCTTTTCCTCCGTAACACCATTTTGTCTTTCAAATGAGAATGGAAAAACCAGGTACACCACAAACAATTACTAGCAAGAATCGTGTGCGATGCGATATAAAATATCTTGGTGCACTTTCTTGTTTGTGATACATCTCCAACGTATCTATAATTTTTTATTATTCCATGCTATTATATTATCTGTTTTGGATGTTTTATATGCATTATTATGATATTTTATATTATTTTTGGGACTAACCTATTAACCAAGAGCCCAGTGCCAGTTTTTGTTTTTTCCTTGTTTTTGAGTTTCGTAGAAAAGGAATATCAAATGGAGTCCAAACGGAAGGAAACCTTCGCGGTGATTTTTCTTGGACCAGAAGACACCCCGGAAGCTTGAGAACCAAGTCAGAAGAGCCACGAAGCGGCGACAAGGGGAGAGGGCGCGCCCCAGGGCATGGGCGCGCCCTCACCCTTGTGGGCCCCTTTTGACTCCACCGACCTATTTCTTCCGCCTATATATTCACATATATTCCAGAAACCCTAGAGGAGGGGACGGAACCACTTTTACACCATCGTAACCTTCTGTATCCGCGAGATCCCATCTGGAGGCCTTTTCAGGTACTCCGCCGGAGGGGGGTTCGACCACAGAGGGCATCGACATCAACCCTATTGCCCTTTCGATGAAGCATGAGTAGTTTACCAAAGACCTACGGGTCCATAGCTAGTAGCTAGATGGCTTCTTCTCTCTCTTTGATTCTCAATACCATGTTCTCCTCAATCTTCTTGGAGATCTATCCGATGTAATCTTCTTTTGCGGTGTGTTTGTCGAGATCTGATGAATTGTGGATTTATGATCAACTTATCTATGAATATTATTTGAATCATCTCTGAATTCTTATATGCATGATTTGATATCTTAGTGATTCTCTTCGAACTATCGGTTTGGTTTGGCCAACTAGATTAGTTTTGTCTTGCAATGGGAGAAGTTCTTTGCTTTGGGTTCAATCTTGCGGTGATCTCACCCAGTGACGGAAGGGGACAAGGCATGTATTGTATTGTTGCCATCGAGGATAACAAGATGGGGTTTTCATCATATTGCTTGAGTTAATTCCGCTACATCATGTCTTCTTACTTAAAGCGTTACTCTGTTCTTCATGAACTTAATACTCTAGATGCAGGCAGGAGACGGCCGATGTGTGGAGTAATAGTAGTAGATGCAGGCAGGAGTCGGTCTACTTGACACGGACGTGATGCCTATATTCATGATCATTGCCTTAAATATCTAAGGCAACGATCATGTATAATTATGCGCTTTTATATCAATTTCTCGACAGTAATTTGTTCATCCACCGTAATATTTTCTATCTTCAGAGAAGCCTCTAGTCAAACCTATGGCCCCGGGGTCTATTTTCCATGTTATAAGTTTCCGATCTATAATATTAGTTTCCTATTTACTCTTTTTGCAATCTTTTATTTTCCGATCTATAAACAAAAAATACCAAAAATATTTACTTTACCATTTATCTATCTCTATCGGATCTCACTTGTGCAAGTAACCGTGAAGGTATTGGTAACCCCTTTATCGCGTTGGGTGCAAGTTGTTGATTGTTTGTGCAGGTATTCGGCGACTTAAGCATCATCTCCTACTGGACTGATACCTTGGTTCTGAAACAGATGGAAATACTTAATCTTCTTTGTTGCATCACCCTTTCCTCTTCAAGGGAAAAACCAACGCAAGCTCAAGAGGTAGCAGGAAGAATTTCTGGCGCCGTTGCCGGGGAGATTTTCGCCAAGTCAAGAGTCAAGATTTGTCTCCTATCAACTCAGCAATTTTTGGTGCCGTCGATATCTACGTCGAATCAAGACATACCAAGTACCCTTCATAAAACTCTCATCTCTTGCATTTACATTATTTGCAATTCGTCTCTCGTTTTCCTCTCCCCCACTTCTAAAACAATTTTCAAAAATATTTGCCTTTTCTTTGCCCTTTTTCCGTTTGTCTTCTTCACTTTCTTTTGTATGCTTATGTGTTAGATTGCTTGCTTTGTCATGATGGCTCAAGAGAGTACCAAATTGTGTGAATTTTTCAACACCAATAATAATGATTTTATCAGTACTCCGATTTCTCCTGCTACTAATGCGAAATCTTGTGAAATTAAGGTCTCTTTACTGAATCTAGTTATGAAAAATCAATGTTCTGGCCTTCCTAGTGAAGATGACGCATCCCATCTGAACAATTTCATTGATTTGTGTGACATGCAGAAGAAAAGAGATGTGGATAATGATCTTGTGAAATTGAAGCTATTTCCGTTCTCACTACGAGATCGTGCTAAAACTTGGTTTTCATCTTTGTCTAAAAATAGTATTGATTCATGGAATAAGTGTAAGGATGCTTTTATTTCCAAGTATTTTCCTCCCGCTAAGATCATCTCCCTTAGGAATTATATTATGAATTTTAAGCAACTTTATCATGAACATGTTGCACAATCTTGGGAGAGGATGAAACTTATGCTAAGAAATCGCCCTACTCATGGTTTGAATTTATGGATGATTATACAAAAAATTTACGCCAGATTGAACTTTGCTTCTAGAAATCTTTTAGATTCGGCCGCGGGAGGTACTTTTATGAAAATCACTTTAGGAGAAGCTACTAAACTCCTAGATAATATAATTGTTAATTACTCTCAATGGCATACCGAAAGATCTTCCACTAGTAAAAAAGTGCATGCACTTGAAGAGATTAGTGTTTTGAGTGGAAAGATGGATGAGCTTATGAAATTATTTTCTAGCAAGGGTAATCATATTGATCCTAATGATATGCCTTTGTCTATTTTGATTGAGAATAATAATGAATCTATGGATGTGAATTTTGTTGGTAGGAACAATTTTGGTAACAATGTGTATAGAGAAAATTTTAATCCTAGGCCGTTACCTAGTAATTCCTCCAATAATTATGGTAATTCCTACAACAGTTCTTACAGAAATTATAATAATATGCCCTCTGATTTTGAGAATAGTGTTAAAGAATTTATGAGTTCGCAAAAGAATTTTAATACTTTGATTGAAGAAAAATTGCTTAAGATTAATGATTTGGCTAGGAACGTGGATAGTGTTAAAGAATCTATTCCACCCAAGCATGATGTCAATGAGTCTCTCAATGCTATGAGAATTTCCATTGATGAGTGCAAAGAAAGAACCACTAAGATGCATGCTAAAAAAGATTGGTTTGTCGGAACATGTTCTTCTAGTTTCCGTGAAAATAATGATGAAGATCTTAACGTGATTGATGTGACTCCTATTGAATCTTTGTTTTCCAATATAAAACTTTATAAAGATGTGTGGGCATCCTGGGAACCAGGGTACCCAGACTTGCCTGTCTGCGGGCCGTGATGCGGTCCTACCACGGCCTGGTACGGCCCAGCTGATCGACCAGGTGCCCAAGACCCTCGCGAGGGGGCTAGGCCTCGCGAGGAGAATGATATCAAGACCCCTCAGGAGCGTCCTCGGCTAGGTAGCTTCGGAGGGGCGGAGAATCCAAGGCCAAGCCTGCCTCAGGAGGTTGCATTTTGGTGCTAAGGAGACAGCGTAGGCACAGGTTCCCGAGGAGCGGGACAAAGGTTTCCCCTTCGGTGCAACAAGACCGAAGACCGCACGGACGACAGGGAGGATTTCACCACCGAGCCCACTACCGCGTCACCGCCTGATCCTTTTGCACGTGAAGACTGCTTTTGTCAGGGTAGGAACGTCCTTGTGCTCCCGCTCAAATGGCCGTTGTGGGATCCCTTCCCGCCTAAACATTTCGGGGGAAGAGGACCCTAGCCGCCTATATAAGTAGCTAGGATCTGCACTGTGGATGCATTCCGATCAGATCGAGAAACTCTGCCCTCGCATAAGGGAGCAAGAATTCTTGCCTCCTGACCCTCCTGAGCTCTCCTCCTGAGCTCAGGAACCACTGTACTCATTCATATTCAAGCCCTCCCGAGGCCAATCCACAAAAGCAGGAAGTAGGGTTTTACACCGCAGGGTGGCCCGAACCTGGGTAAACTCTTATGTGCTTTACTTGTTATTTGCTTGAATTCCTTCACTGGACGAGGGCGAGATGATAGGTAGACATGAGTGGGAGAGATCTTCGTTCACGCCCCTGTGTTCGAACTTCTTGGGTTTGCGGAGCCTGTAATCCGACATTTGGCGCGCCAGGTAGGGGCCGTGTCGAGATCTCACCTCTCTGACGACCTAAGTCCCGCTCTTGTCGTCGACTTCGCTCCACAGCCATGGTGGACACACGCCGAGCACGCGCTGCCCGCCGCGCCGCAAACGTCGCTCAGACAGCGCCCGCGGGCAATGGTGCGCTGCTACGCCCCAACTCGCCGGTCGTCAATGCCGCCACCGACCCGGCCGTCCATGAGCAGTGGGACTCGTCGCTGCCGCTGTCCGTGCGGCGTGATGGCCGCACGGCGACACCATCACCCTCGCCGACCATGGCACCTTCTTCGCTGGTCCGCCGCGGGCCGGTCTACCAGCAGCCTGCGTTGTTGATGGCGCCGGAGCTCCTGTGCTATCGCCCAGCGGATGACCTCTATGACGAGTGGCTCCACCGCATCACCGAGCTCGTCAACGCCACCAGGGAGGCACCTGCACCAACTCACTCCTCCCGTCCCCCGTCACCCATGGCGGGAAACAAGGGCCACGGTGTCCCAACTCCACCTCCACTCTACGGCGCCGGCCAGGAGGTCCGACGCGAGGCTCCGCGGTGTGAGCCGCCCCGCGGGGCCCATGCGCGCGACGAGCAGAGCTGCCAGGTGATCCCGCATCCCCAGGAAGGAGCTCGCGAGTCCCCTATCCCGCAGCGCCAAGACCGCGCACCACAGGAGGTGGTGCCGCCAGTGCCCCAAGAACCAGCACCGCAGGCGCAAGGGGCGCCTGCAATCATGAGTGTGGCTGGATGTCGCGCCTTAGCTCCCGAGCTACGGTGCCTCGTCTGGCCCGGCAAGTTCAAGCCGGATCTGCCTCCGCGCTACGACGACACCACCGACCCCACGGAGTTCCTCCAACTCTACGAGCTGAGCATTGAGGCGTCCAACGGCACCGAGCAGGTCATGGCGAACTGGTTGCCCATGGCTCTCAAGGATGGCGCACGCTCCTGGCTCCTGAACCTCACCGTGGGATCCATCTCCTCCTGGGGGGAGCTTCGTGAGCTTTTCGTCGCCAACTTCCAGGGCACCCGCGACCGAGCCCCGGCGGCCGCGGATCTGCGCCGCGTGAGGCAGCAGCCGAGGGAGATCCTACAAAAGTACATCCAATGTTTCAACACCATTCGCCTCCGGATCCCTAGGGTCTCGGACGAGGCCATCATCTCGGTGTTCTCTGACGGCGTCCAGGGCGTCAGGATGAGGGAGGAGCTCGCCATCCATGAGGACATGTGCACAACCCTCGAGA
>LR738715.1:160837079-160848475 GCA_902687465.1 Secale cereale | reverse complement strand
CTTGAATAGCATTTATAGGAGTGACTTCCCTCTCCTCAAGAGGAGAAGTTTGAATTTTTAGCAATTTTACCTCATTGGCTAAATGGTCTACCTTAAAAGAAAGATCATCTAGTTTATGTAGTTTTTCTTCTACACTTTTATTAAAGGCTTTTTGGGTAGTGATGAAATCTTTAAGCATAATCTCTAGTTCAATAGTAGAGTTCTTGGTACTAGGATAAGCATTGTTGTTCCCATAAGAATTAGAGGGGAACGGTCTAGGATTACTACCAAAGTTACTCCTATAAGCATTGTTGTTAAAATTGTTTCTAGAGATAAAGTTCAAATCTACTTGTTCTTGAGCAACCAAAGAATTTAAAGGAACATCACGAGGATCAACAGTAGATTGCTTCGAAAGTAGAGACATGATCAAGTCAACTTTTTCATTAAGGGAGGAAATCTCCTCGACAGAGTTTACCTTCCTACCTGTTGGAGCGCGTTCGGTGTGCCATTGGGAATAGTTGGTCATCATCTCATCGAGAAGCTTCATGGCAGCACCAAGTGTAGTTGACATAAAGGTTCCTCCCGCGGCCGAATCTAACAAGTTCCGCGAGGTAAAGTTCAAGCCTGCATAAAAAGTTTGGATAACCATCCAAGTAGTCAAAACATGAGTAGGGCAGTTCTTGATAAGAGATTTCATACGTTCCCAAGCTTGGGCAACGTGTTCATTATCCAATTGTTTAAAATTCATTATGTTACTTCTAAGTTGGATAATTTTAGCAGGTGGATAGTATTTTCCAATAAAAGCATCTTTGCACTTGTCCCATGAATCTATGCTATTTCTAGGCAAAGACTGAAACCAAATTTTAGCTCCTCCTCTCAAGCAGAAAGGAAAAAGCTTAAGCTTAAAAATATTACCATCTATTTCTTGGTACTTTTGCATATCACAAAGTTCAACAAAGTTGTTCAAGTGTAAAGCAGCATCATCTCCAGCACCGGAGAATTGATCTTTCATGACTAAGTTCAGTAAAGCAGGTTTAATTTCATATGAAGGTGCTGAAGTGACAGGTGTAGTGATAGGTGTGCTGATAAAGTCATCGTTGTTGTGACTAGTGAAGTCACACAACTTGGTGTTCTCGGTGGAACCCATGGTAGCAAGCAAGCAAGATAACTATTTTTGTGATTTTCGATAAAAGGGTACTAAAGCAAAAACTGAAAGGTAAACTAACAAGACTAAAAAGCAAACGTAAAAGATAGCATGCAACACCCCTATCCTGAAGAGTGGAGTCCCCGGCAACGGCGCCAGAAAAACTCCTTGATGGGCCTCTAACCCCTCGTTGGTTACCCCAAGTGGAAGGTGTAAGATGCAGTGTTGTGGAAGTTTTTCCCTTAGCAAAGATGCCAAGGATCGAATCCCCAGAGACTCCTAGGTTCAACAAGTAGGTGTCAACTGCTAACGGTGCCAGATATTAGCAATCAACGTGGACCTGCACACAGATACAAATAACTTTGCTCCCAACGAGTACAGAGAGGTTGTCAATCCCTCTGGCCTTGTAGTTCACAAAGGATTAAACGCAAATGATAGTAGTGATAGATAATATTTGCAATAGTAAGTAAAAGTGAAAAGTAAATAGCGTATGTGATCAATGCTGGTAATATGGACCGGAGTCTCATGATGTTCACTAGTGATGTCTCTCTCCCAAAAGACGGTAAAACAGCTATGTGAGGTAAACGAATTACAGCTGGGCAATTGACATGACCACGAACGCAAACCAATGCTGACTACATTGCAAGAAAGGTTGAGGTTCAAAGCATGGGCGGTACGCCAAAGTAAGTAGACCGAAATCCATCAATATCTACTACTAATCATCCACCTTGAGATATCTATCCAGAACATCTCGCTGGTATTAAGTTGCGAGTCCCACCCATAGTGTAAACTCAATGCAACAGACAACTGCATTAAAAGAACTTTGCGTAAAGTAAACAATCCTTGCACCCGCGGGAACAAGCACCGTTGTTTTCCCCCTTGTGGCAACAGCACATCCCCTAGACTCATGTTTCTGTCACTCAAGCTAGTCATCGAGGGGCATGAACCCACAATCGAGCATAACGTTCCCTCTTGGAGTCACTACCTACTACTTGGCCAAAGCAATAATTAACAACGGAGAACATGCAAGAATTACTTATGAACATAAATATAGAAGAGGTAGATCAAATATATTACTAAAGACCAATCTGAACATAATCTCATAATCCATCGGATCCCAGCAAACTCAACATAGCAACAGCATAAGGATTACATATGTGCCTCGATCATGTAGGGCAGCTCACGAGGACTAATTAGTGAAGCACAAGAACGGGAGGAGAACATCACATAGCTACTGGTCATGGACTCATGGTCCAAGGGAGACTACTCACGAGTCATCCGGGAGGCGTCCATGGTGGTGGAGAAGCTCCCGGTGGTGATCCTCCCCTCCGGCAGGGTGCCGGGAAGAGTTCTCCTGGTGCTCCCGATCTTGGAAGCGGCGGCGGCGGCGGAACAGAGATGAGATCGCGAAAAAGAGTTCCCGTTCCGAGGGTTTCGAAGGAAGCTCTAAATATATGCCGAAGGGGGGCACCAGACGGGGCTCGGGGGGCCCAGGCGCCCCCCCCCGGCGTGGCCCAGGGGGGGGGGCGCCGCCAGGGCGCCTGGAGCCCTGGTGGCCCCCCGGCTGTCCTTCGGGCGCAAGGAAGTTTCCAGAACGCTGATTTTTTATATAATTTTTCTGGATTTTTCTGGCAGTTCTCGTAACGTGAAAACCTGAAATACAAAAACAGCCGAAAACAGAAACTGGCACCGGGGTGCACTGGATTAGTAGGTTAGTCCAAATATGATCAAAAGTGTATGGAAGTGTATGAATATCATAGCAATATCACCCAAAAGTGGCATGGAGCAAGCAGAAATTATAGATACGTTTTGGACGTATCAGTGGGGCTGGGCCCTGCCGACACAGAACGCAAACATGATCACTTGAACGTCAAGGGGGACCCGTGGGCATCGCGACCCAGGGGCCTCACTACCCACGTAGCCCCTCATCCCTTGAATCTAGTTATTCTGATAACCCCGGTCACCCGGAGGCCTCTATGGCGATCGAGGTATGAGCGGGGTTGGGCCCTGCCGACGCAGAGCACCTAAGCAAACATGAAAGGAAGCAAGCACGAAAGTCATCAAGTTCAATCTTGTTATTACAATAACACCAAGTCCTTCAAATTCAAACAAGTTCTTACGCCTCCCCGAGGCACTCGCATCTCTCTCATCTGAACAGGAACATGTCAGGCATCACCATGCGCGTTTTCACCAGTCTCCGCCTCTTCGGCTGCGGTATCAGTAGCCTGGAGGAACGCCACCACCAGTACTATGACCTTCGCCTCCAGGGACTTAGCACCCGCGCCCTCTATGCTCGCGGTCACGGGCTCGGACAGCGAGGCCAGGTCAAGAGCGGGATCACGGAGACTTAGGTGGCCGCACACCTGTGTCAGGACCAAGGTAAGAAGCGCGCGGCTTTTGACGTTTGCTAACTGGCCAATTGCGGCCGCAGCCTCGCGCAGGGACTTCCCAAGCGCGGCAAGGAGCCCGGCGGGGCCACCCTTTAGGGCGGCCAATGGCTTCCCGAATCCTTCCCCGTAAGCAGCCTGCACCGCCGTACGGGCCTCGAGCTCGAAGGCGGCAAGGGCCTCGCGACTCACCGCCGCCGAGGCCGCCAAGGCGTCTTCCATCTCGCGTGCAGCCTGGGTCGCCCTGGCCTGCTCAGCCTTGTCCTTCAGCTTTTCCAGGCTCGCGCGATCTGCAAGCTGCTCCTGCTGCAGCCGGGACGTCTCAGCCTTGTGCGCCTTGAGCTCCTTCTCCAACCCTTCAAGCTCCAGGGCGCGCCTGGCGCCTTCCTCGCGAAGGGCTTCCAGCTCGCTCTCCGCCTTGAGGCAGCGCTTCTCGAAGGACGCAGCATCGGCTCGCGCGGCGTCGCATGCCCGCGTGGCTGCCGCAGCTTCCTCTTGACCCTTGGCAGCAATTGCTGAGGCCTGGCTCCAGGAGGCCCGCGCGGACTCGTCTGCCAGGAGCCACCCAGAGATCAGCCCCAGGCGTCCTTCCATCGCGCGGCCATCACCAACTTGAAGTTCGGTACGAAGCCGACCCAATGCAGCGGAGGCGGCCTCCAAGGTCTTAGGGCCAGGCTGCACCGGCTAGCGAACGGGCGCCAACGAGACCAGCTGCTCGACCAGGGGCTCCGGCTCCCCTCGCTGGAGCAGCCGGAGCAGGAGCCGCCGAGGCCTCACAAACAGCAACGACACCCTCAGGTGGCGCCGCCGCCGCGTGCTCGGTGGCCCAGCTGGCCGAGGCGCGCGAAGCTATGGCACCCTTCTCCGTGGCCACAGCAGCGGCAAGAGGAGCGGGGGACCGCGACGTGACCTCCCCTTTCACCTTCTTCATCTCGCCACCCAGGCTGTTGCGCCAAGAAAAGTATGTCAGGAACACAACGACTGAGGGATAACGGGAGATTACACACTTACTCATCGAAGGCGAGGCGCGCCCTCCTCTTCATCAGCAGGCCGGCCGCAGCCGCTGGCGCTGCAGGCGTGCCGGCAGTCCGGATCTTGGCAAGGTGCGAGGCCATGGACTTGGGCGCAGCCGTGGTCACCAGTTTCACTGGCATGGAGCTCCTCGGCGGGGTCGCCACATTGCTTTCCCCGGATGCAGCGCATCCGGACGCGGAGTGGTCGCCTGGGGCCGTCTGGCAGCACCTGCGCCCGACGCCATTTCTTCAGCGGACGCCTCAGAGGAGCCCCCCTCGTCAACCCGGTCCTCGTCACCCAGGGTCTCCTCCGAGTCCTCCTCGTCGCTCCCATCGTCGGCACCGGAGGACACGTCAACTGTGGGCGGAGCAGCCGCGGGCACCTCGAAACCTGACACGGCCTTCAGCAGCTCGGCTTTGTCAGGACGGTTGTACAGCGGCAAGTGGGCCCCTGAGAGGTCCTCAGGAACCATCCCCAGGAGAGTGACTGAGGCAAAGTCCAGGTCGGCCTCGGCCAGCGCCCCCGAGTGTAGTTGGAGCCTGTCGTCATCTCCCATCATCTCCCACATGGGGCGCGAGTGTGCCTGCAGCGGCGCCAGACGCTGCATCAGGAACTCCTTCACGATCTGGGACCCTTCAAGCCTCGAGCCCAGGTCAGCTTCAATCCTTGCCAGGACAGGCTCGGCAAGGGGGTCGGTGAGCTTTGCGTAGCTCCAGCCGGCGCGTTTCGCCGGATGGGCGGTAGGCAGCGCCAACAACGGATGAACACGCTGGGCATCCAGATAGACCCACCTCTTCTGGTGGGAGTCTATCTTCTTTCCGGCTGTCATCAGCCGATAGCCCTGGCGCTGGAAGACGAAGGAGACACAGCCCGAGCATGGACCCTCGTCGTACCGCCGCATGGAGAAGAAGTGGCGGAAGAGGGCGACAATCGGTCTCACCCCCACAAGCGGCTCGCAATAAAAGGCGAAGAGCGCCAAGACGAAGATGGAACGAGGCTGGATGTGGAGAGCATGCACCTGGTAATGGTCCAGGATGGAGTAGAAGAACTTTGAGAAGGGCGGCACGAGCCCGACGGAGATGCTGTGGAGGAAGAAGGGGTAGCAGGACTTCTGCAAGATCCGCGCCGCTGTGGATCCGACCCAAATCCCCGCCGGGCCGTGCTCATTGTGGATGCTCGACAAGAAAGGCTGGAACTTTGAGTAGTCCTCCTCCTTGGTGATGGTGGACTCCTCGAGCGCCGCCTCAAGGGAAGGAGCAGATCCAGACGCCTGCATGGCACCCTTGCTTTTCTTCGCCATCGCTGAGGTGCCGGAGGATGCAGGCAATTTAAGAAGGCCGGAGGCGAAGGAGAAGGGGATCTAAGCAGGAAGGAAGGGAGGCGATAACTCCTCTGCAGCAAAGATGGCCCCCTTTTGTCAATTTACATGGTTGCCGAGACTACGTGGGGAGCGGAATCGCCCACGTCCCATCCAACCGTCACGTGCCAGCTTGGCCTGCAGCCTTTTTGGGGCCCGCAGCGCTCCGTCCTCAGCTAAGGCTTCGCCCCGAAACCAACTCCGCTCGTGCCTTGGGCCCGGGG
The DNA here is from genome assembly GCA_902687465.1 of Secale cereale. Taxonomy (NCBI): domain Eukaryota; kingdom Viridiplantae; phylum Streptophyta; class Magnoliopsida; order Poales; family Poaceae; genus Secale; species Secale cereale. Next base: position 160,842,370 of record LR738715.1, on the reverse strand, counting down.
GCTACTATCGGCGTCCTGGGAAGCAGGGTACCCAGACTTGCATGTTTGCGGGCCATGACGCGCTCCTACCATGGCCTGGTACGGCCCAGCTGACCGACCAGCTACCCAAGACCCACACGAGGGGGCTAGGCCTCGCGAGGAGGACATCAAGACCCCCTCTGGAGTGGCCTTGGCTAGGTAGCTCCGGAGAGGCGGAGAATCCAAGGCCAAGCCTACCTCAGGAGGAGGCAGTGACGCAAGCAGTGACGCACCGCGCCAGCGCGTGCCAGCGCGTGCCAGCGGCGCAGTTGCCATTTTGGTGCAAAGGAGACAGTGCAGGCGCAGGTTCCCGAGGAGCGGGACAAAGGTTCTCCCCTTCGGTGCAACAAGACCGAAGACCGCAAGGACGACAGGGAGGATGTCACCACCGAGCCCACTACCGCGTCACCGCCTGATCCTTTTATAGGCGAAGACTGCTTTTGTTAGGGTAGGAACGTCCTTGTGTTCCCCTCAAATGGCCGTTGTGGGATCCCTTCCCGCCTAAATATTTCAGGGGAAGAGGACCCTGGCCGCATATATAAGTAGCTAGGATCTGCACTATGGAGGCATTCCGATCAGGTCGAGAAACTCTGCCCTCGCATAAGGGAGCAAGAACTCTTGCCTCCTGACCCTTCTGAGCTCAAGAACCACTGTAGTCATCCATATTCAAGCCCTCCCGAGGCCAATCCACCAAAGCAGGAAGTAGGGTTTTACACCGCAGGGTGGCCCGAACCTGGGTAAGCTCTTGTGTGCTTTACTTGTTGTTTGCTTGAATCCCTTCACTGGATGAGGGCGAGATGCTAGGTAGACGTGAGTCGGAGAGATCTTCGTTCACGCCCCTGTGTTCGAACTTCTTGGGTTTGCGGAGCCCGTAATCTGACAAGATGGGACTAGGTATGAGTCAACTTTAGTTAAAAGGCGTCCCGATGGTTCGGAGTTTTTAGATCTTGATGCAAAAATTGATAAAAGTAGGATTGGAGAGTCTAAAACTTTAAGTACCAATGAACCCACTATTTCGGATTTCAAGGAATTTAATTATGATAATTGTTCTTTAATAGATTATATTTCCTTGTTGCAATCCATGTTGAATTCTCCTCATGCTTATAATCAAAATAAAGCTTTTACTAAACATATCGTTGAGGCTATGATGCAATCTTTTGAAGAAAAGCTTGAATTGGAAGTTTCTATTCCTAGAAAACTTTATGATGAGTGGGAACCTACTATTAATATCAAAATTAAAGATTATGAGGGCCATGCTTTGTGTGATTTCGGTGCCAGCGTTTCCACAATTCCAAAAACTTTATGTGATGTGGTAGGTTTCCGTGAATTTGATGAGTGTTCTTTAAATTTGCATCTTGCAGATTCCACTATTAAGAAACGTATGGTAAGGATTAATGATGTTCTTATATTTGCAAATAGGAATTATGAGCCCGTATGGTAAGGATTAATGTAGTGCGAAGGATAAGGGTTTGTGATAGGTACTTGGTATATGACTTTTGCGTAAGTCTCCCCGGCAACGGCGCCAGAAATTCTTCTTGCTACTTCTCGAGCTTGTGTTGTATTCCCTCGAAGAGGAAAGGGTGATGCATCACAGTAGCGTAAGTATTTCCCTCAGTTTTTAAGAACCAAGGTATCAATCCAGTAGGAGACCACGCGCGAGTCCCTCGCACCTGCACAAACAAATAAGAACTTCGCAGCCAACGCGATAAGGGGTTGTCAATCCCTTTACGGTCACTTATGAAAGTGAGATCTGATAGATAGGATAGTGTAATATTTTTGGTATTTTTGGATATAAAAACAGAAAGTAAATAACGCAAAGTAAAGTAGATTGGAGATTAATATATTGAGAATAGACCCGGGTGCCATAGGTTTCACTAGTGGCTTCTCTCATGATAGCAGAATTCTATGGTGGGTGAACAAATTACTATCGAGCAATTCATAGAAAAGTGAATAATTATGAGAATATCTAGGCATGATCATTATATATAGGTATCACGTCCGTGGCAAGTAGACCAAAACGATTATGCATCTACTACTATTACTCCACACATCAACCGCTATCCAGCATGCATCTAGAGTATTAAGTTCATAAGAATAGAGTAATTCTTTAAGCAAGATGACATGATGTAGAGGGATAAACTCAAGCAATATGATATAAACCCCATCTTTTTATCCTCGATGGCAACAATACAATACGTGCCTTGCTGCCCATGCTGTCACTGGGAAAGGACACCGCAAGATTGAACCCAAAGCCAAGCACTTCTCCCATTGCAATAACTATAGATCTAGTAGGCCAAACCAAACCAATAATTCGAAGAGACTTGCAAGGATATTATATTCATACATAAAAGATTTCAGAAAAGAACCAAATATTTCTCATAGATAATCTTGATCATAAACCCACAATTCACAGGATCTCGACAAACACACCGCAAAAAGATTACATCGAATAGATCTCCTCGAAGACAGAGGAGAACTTGGTATCGAGATCAAAAAAGAGAGAAGAAGCCATCTAGCTAATAACTATGGACCCGAAGGTCTTTGGTAAACCACTCACAACTCATGGTGAGGCAATGGTGTTGATGTAGAAACACTCCATGGAAGATCCCCCCTTCGGCGGAGCTCCGGAACAGGCCCCAAGATGGGATCTCACGGGAACAGAAGGTTGCGGTGGTGGATAGGGTTTTCTCTGTTGCCTCGATGTTTTCAGGGTACATGGATATATATAGGAGGAAGGAGGGCATCGGGGGAGCCAGAGGGGGGCCACGAGGGTGGGGGGCGCGCCCTGTAGGAGGGGGCGCGCCCTGGACCCTCGTGGCCGCCTCCTTCGTTCCCTCGCGTGTACTCCAAGTCTTCTGTGTTGATATCATTCTGAAAATAACTCTCGCGAAGGTTTCATTCGGTTTGGACTCCATTTAATATTCCTTTTCTGCGAAACCCTGAAATAGGCAAAAAAACAGCAATCTGCACTAGGCCTTGGGTTAGTAGGTTAGTCCCCAAAATAATATAAAAGTGTATAATAAAGCCTATTAAATATCCAAAACATAACATATAATAGCATGGAACAATCAAAAATTATAGATACGTTGGATACGTATCAGGGACTCACGGGGCCCTCCCTCAAGGCGGGTTGCGCCTAGTCTAGAGTGAGAGCGCTTGAGGTGATCCTGCAAGATTCGTTAGGCAACCTGCGCCGAGTGAATCCCTCGAGGTTGCCACGTGAGGAGGCCAGACACCAACCACCCGAGGAGGTGACGTGAACGGGGCCAGCCCACCAGACAAAGCTTAGCCGTTGGATTTATCGACACTACGGGGACGGACCCGAGCACAGACGCTGTGCCTAGTCTTCTCATGCGGATACCCTGAGGGAAGACAACCGGCGCGCGGCCCCCGTAGTGATGAGGTACCATGTTGTGCGCCCTTACCCGCATGTCCGCACCCAGCTCATGCGAGGGCGAGGCACCAAGGACCACGGGAGGTGACGTACACGGGGCTGGCCCGCGAGCGAGAGCTCGACCACTTGGATTTGGCAATGCTGCAGGGATGGACCCGAGCACAGACGCTGTCCCTGCCCTTAGTCATGAGGCGGGTGCACGCAAGTTAGTAAGGGTGTACAACGTTCATGGCATTGTGGTGCCGGTTAGGCAGGTAAATGATTTTAATGCAGCTAACGGAAAAGGTAACGCTAGCTCAGGTAAGATGTAAGAACGATACATGCCACTGGGATGGATCCACGCGGCTTGGGGATTAGGCAGCCCGAGGGAGTGCCCCGAACAAAGTAAGCTAAAGATGCAAAAGGATACATGCCGTAGGGTCAGGCCCGTGCGACCTCGGAATGATGCAGCCCGAGGGGCGCTCCCACCTGAAAAAACTGGAAAATGTCACCTGGTAAAGTTGCTGAAGTAGTGTTGGTGCAGGTGAAGATGCTTGATGCAGATACCGTTCCTTACGCGCCGTCTGGCTCCGGGGTCTTTCGAGTCTCCGTAGGTTCCCAGTGCTAGCGAAGAACCGAGGCCACCTCCGCAAGGATCTCCTGGTGCCTGGCGTCGCTAGTCGCCAGGACCTCCCGCATGTGGTGCTGATGCAGGGTTGCTTGGTTCGGCGGGCCAAAGGGCATGCGAGCGTAGCTGTGTGGGGGTCCCTCGCACCGGCCCACCTGGGAGGGCCAGTAGAGCTCCTGAGACATGATCCTGTTGAGTGCTAGGACATTAACACAGACGCGCAGCCCGTCGCTCGAGCTTGGGGCGACAGCTGCACTCCGAAGCGCCGGACGGTGCTCGCCCCGCATTGCTCTTGGCACCTACAAGTCTTCGAAGGTCTGGCTGATGAACTCCTGAGCGCTTGGTGCCTCACGCCTTGAGATCTCTGGAGGGAGGCGTGCGGCGAAGACCACCTCCACATGGTGCCCGAGCGCCTCCCTCGAGACATTGACTAGGTTAGAGGCCCTCTAGAGGAGATCCCCTGAGCCTAGGCTGAGGGGAGTGCCGGGCGCGCCTTCCTATGCGAGGGAGGGAGGCGCCCCATCCCTGGGTGCAGGTCCCGAGGTGTAGCCACCAGGCCCTGCAACTTCATGAGGCTCCAGGGCGAGTAACTGCTTCTTATTGTGGATGGCCTCAGGAGGTAGGCGGTGCCATCATTGTCTGGATCCTCAACTGCCGCTGCTTGGTAAGCGCGCGTGAGTGAGCACACTACGTCTTCTCTTCACAAGCGACAACAATGACGCCGCCGCTTCCTGGCATCTAGAGGATATTGTAACCGTGTTGAGTCACTGCCATGAACTTAGCCAGGGTCGGGTACCCGAGGATGGCGTTGTATGGGAGATGAATGTAGGCAACGTCAAAGTCGATGAGCTCGGTGTGGTAGTTGTCGCGCTTGCCAAAGGTGACAGGCAGGCGGACCTACCCTGTGGGGGTGGTGGAGCCGCTAGTCACTCCAATGAAAGGCTTGGTTGGTAGTAGCTGATCGTACGGTACTTGAAGGCTGTCGAATGTCTCGACGGACAGGACATTAAGCCCTGCGCCGCCATTGATGAGGGTCTTGGTGACTTGATGGGTGAACAAAGCATCGAGAGGGCGCCGACCATCGCCGCACACTTGAGCTGGTCTACTGAACTGAAGGGTATGGGGCACTTGGACCACCTGAGTGGGCACGTGGCTTCGAGCTTCGGGAGGGCTGCGTTCACTTCTCAGGTGAACTACTTGAAGAGGCGTTGAGAGGCCGGGGCCTGCGCTCCGCCCAAGATGCAGGCGATGGCGCGAGGCTCCTGGAAGCCC
>LR738715.1:160813258-160837069 GCA_902687465.1 Secale cereale | reverse complement strand
CCGGGCGCGCCTTCCTATGCGAGGGAGGGAGGCGCCCCATCCCTGGGTGCAGGTCCCGAGGTGTAGCCACCAGGCCCTGCAACTTCATGAGGCTCCAGGGCGAGTAACTGCTTCTTATTGTGGATGGCCTCAGGAGGTAGGCGGTGCCATCATTGTCTGGATCCTCAACTGCCGCTGCTTGGTAAGCGCGCATGAGTGAGCACACTGCGTCTTCTCTTCACAAGCGACAACAATGACGCCGCCGCTTCCTGGCATCTAGAGGATATTGTAACCGTGTTGAGTCACTGCCATGAACTTAGCCAGGGTCGGGTACCCGAGGATGGCGTTGTATGGGAGATGAATGTAGGCAACGTCAAAGTCGATGAGCTCGGTGTGGTAGTTGTCGCGCTTGCCAAAGGTGACAGGCAGGCGGACCTACCCTGTGGGGGTGGTGGAGCCGCTAGTCACTCCAATGAAAGGCTTGGTTGGTAGTAGCTGATCGTACGGTACTTGAAGGCTGTCGAATGTCTCGACGGACAGGACATTAAGCCCTGCGCCGCCATTAATGAGGGTCTTGGTGACTTGATGGGTGAACAAAGCATCGAGAGGGCGCCGACCGTCGCCGCACACTTGAGCTGGTCTACTGAACTGAAGGGTATGGGGCACTTGGACCACCTGAGTGGGCACGTGGCTTCGAGCTTCGGGAGGGCTGCGTTCACTTCTCAGGTGAACTACTTGAAGAGGCGTTGAGAGGCCGGGGCCTGCGCTCCGCCCAAGATGCAGGCGATGGCGCGAGGCTCCTGGAAGCCCCCAGCCCCCTCGTCCTGTTCGTTGTTCCTTCTTGGTGCGGCAGAGGAGGGAGGCTAGCCTTGCCCTAGGGACGGTTCTCGCGAGGCTGGTCCCTCCAGGCACCCTCACTAGGCTGGTCCCTCCATGCATCCTCATGAGGCTGATCACGCCAACGGTCCTCCCGAGTCTGGTCATGCCACTCCTGGCGGGGGCCGCGGTCATCCCAGCGTCCCCCGGTCCGACTTCCCCCACTGTCGTAGCCACGATTGTTGTGCTCGGGGCGTTGGCTGACGCGTCCTTCGCGGAGGGCCCTGACCTCTTGACAGTCATGGGTGTTATGGCTGTGCACGTTGTGGAAGGTGCAAAACGGACGGCTGTTCTTGGATGACTCTGGGTAGTCACGGCCACGCTTCATCTCTGGCTCAGCCGCAAGCACTGCCACTCACTTGCGCTTTACGTCCTTGCTCTTGGCCTTCTTGTCTTCAGGATCAGTAACAGGGAGCTCGACGAGGGAGAGACGCCCCCCCTCAGCTCTAGCGCACTTGGACACGTGGTTGAACAGCTCAAGGGACGTGCATAGATCTTCGTGGATGGTGAGATCCTCCTTCATCTTGACGTCATAGACACCATTTGAGAACGCTCAAATGATGGCCTCGTCCGTGACCTTGGGGATCTTGATGCGGACACTGTTGAAGCGCTGGATGAACTTCTACAGGGTTTATCCTGGTTGTTGCTTGATACGCTACAGGTCACCCGTGGCCGGGGGTAGTCGCGGGTGCCCTGGAAGTTGGCGATGAACCGCACACGCATCTCGCCCCAGGTGGAGATCGATCCGGCGGGCAAGTTCAGGAGCCACGAGCGCGCCGTCCTTGAGAGCCATGGGGAACCAGTTCGCCATGATCTTCTAGTTGTCGCCGGACGCTTCGATGCTCAGCTCGTAGAGCTGCAGGAATTCAGCAGGGTTGGGGGTGCTATTGTAGCATGGAGGCAGGTCGAGCTTGAACTTCCCAGGCCAATTGACGTTGCGCAGCTCGGGGGCGAGGGCCTTGCAGCCTGCTGTTGACACGGGAGCTTGTCGGGGATGCGGAGCTTGGTCTTGGTCCTCGCGCGCCAATACGGCTGGGGGCGCACGGTCTCGGCGCGGCGGTGGAGGGAGCGTTGGCGCTCCTCCTCGGGGCCGCTAGATATCTTGCCAGCTTCCTTCTTCGTGCATAGGCGCTGCGCGCGGGTGGTCGCACCGCGGGGCCACGTGCCTTGGGTCTTGGACGACGCCTTGACGTGAAGGTGGCAGAGGCGCTTCATGGGCCTTGTTGCCCGCATGGGGAGGCGGGCGAGGCAGCGAGAGGGGCGGCGCTCGAGAGCCACCAGCGGCGCTGACGAGCTCGGTGATACAGTCAAGCCATTCTTCATAGAAGTCTTCAATGGGGCGGTAGCGCACGAGCTCACGTGCCATGAGCAATGCAGCCTGCGCGTCCGCGACGAGCGTGGGACGACGAGACCGCCGGGGTCACTGACGGGGTCGCGGTGCGTCTGTCTTGCCACATGGAGGGGTGTAGAGACAAGGCCTGCTGCTTGTGCCGCGCTGGGCCGGTGGCAGCGTTGGCAGCAGGCGATGGAGAACGGCGAGGTAGTCCGCTGACAGGAGTTGTTTCAGCAACTCGGGCGGCAAGGGCGGCCCGCCGCTCAGCACGGGCTCTGTGAGTGTCGGCCATGGAACTAGTGGGATGATGGAGCGTGGATCGACGGAAGGGAAGCTTCCAAACACCCCTACCTAGCGCGCCAAATGTCGGATCTTGGGTTCCGGCAAAACCCTTGAGGTTCGAACACTAGGGTGCGCACGAAGATCTCTCCTTCCGTCCTAGCTCGACTACTCGCCAATTCCTAAGCCTAGCTCGTCGAACTCGAAGAACAACGGACACAAAGGTTTATACTGGTTCGGGCCACTATTGTGGTGTAATACCCTAATCCAGTGTGGTGTGGCGGATTGCCTTGCAGGCTGGAGAAGAATTAGTACAGGGGAAGAACCGCCTCCTGTGGAGAAGTGTTCTTGCGCTCGAATGATCTTGCTGGTGTGTGTTCGGTTTCTCCCTTCTTCCTCCTCTCTCTCTATGGTGGTGGCTAGTCCTATTTATAATGGCCCGGGTCCTCCTCCCAAATATTGAGCGGGAAGGGATCCCACAACGGCCAAGTCTGAAGGGAGACAACTAGTACAAGCTATCCTGACAAAAGGTGGTCTTCGCGTGCCAAAGGCTCTGGTGGTGACACTGCCGTGGGCTCCGCGATGACCTCCGCTCTACCGTCCTGCTCGTCTTAGTCTTGTTGGACCAATATGGAAACCTTTGCCTAATGCCTCGGGACTTCTCGCCTGCGCCTGCCCCTTTAGTGCCAAAGAGGAAACTGGCATCTTGCACCCGCTGGCGCCCGCCTGGCCTTGGTCGTCATGGCTCACGTCACGAGGACCTCGCGAGCTGCCCCTTGCCTTGATATCTCTACTCCTCGGGAGCTATCCTAGTGAGGCCGCCCCAGGGGAGGTTTTTCGTCTCCCGCCTCGCGAGGCTCGGCCCCTCGCGAGGGTCTTGAGTCTTTGCTGACGAGGTTGGACCATACTAGGCCACTGGATGAGCCACGCTCTGGGCCGCAGGCAGGCAAGTCTGGGTACCGTTCCTAGAACACCGACAGATAGATAGATAATGAAACTAAAACTCGACAATCGATCGTACTAAACTTTAATTCAACTAAATCACGAAATAACTAAGAATCTAACTAAGATAGGTAAAGGTAAATAAAAGTGTTGGTGATACTATATCGGGGCATCTCCCGCTAGCTTGGCACAAGCCAAGGGGAGTGCCCATACCTGTGTACTCAAGTCTCCTTTGGTGGGGAAGATGATGAAGGTGGTCATGATGAGGTAGTAGGTTTGTCCTCCGGCTTCCAGGCAGGGGCTCACCATCAAAAGGAGATGCACGAGTCTCTCAAGTCCTGCAACTGGAAGCTAAACTCATACCTATAAATCTTGCTCCGTACTCGAAAACTTGGTTTTGAAGATCATAGATTTGGCTTTCCAAAAAATTAATTTGCTTGTTGAAGGTAAAAACGATGTCCTTCATGGACTGGCCATCCAACATGTGCTCACAGGTGAATTACGTGATCATGGAGTGATTGGCACTAAGTCCACGCTACACCATCCCTTGGCACTTGAAGATATCTTGTTCCACCGCCTCGGGCCTGGCCTCCATTCTCCCCGTCCTCTTGGGCCTTTGAGCATCCTGGATGTGGAGCACGCCCTGACACATATCAATGGCTTAAGGGTGCTTCATCACCTCTGACTAGTACGGGTTAATGGCCTTCCCGAAGAACTTGTCCTTGGAGGAGCTTGGTGGAGCCATGGTGATCTAGATCTGTCAGGAAAACAACACGAAACAAGAACAAAGGATTTTTCTGCGGCGCGGTGGTCAAATTGTCCGGGGGGTATATATAAGGATTTTTTATCTTGTGAAACAAGAATATGGAAGGAAAACGGAGTTGGGAAGGTGCCCGAGGGGGGCACAACCCACTAGGGCGCGCCAGAGAGGGCAGACGCGCCCTAGTTTATCGTGCTCACATCGGTTGCCTTCTGAGTTATTTCTTATTTTCCTAATTTTTGTAATATTCCACAACTGACAGAAATTATATTTGCGGCTTTTTCAGAGTCCGTTTACTTACCGTATCACGTACCTCTTCTTTTCCAGGGTTCTGTAGTGTTTTGGAAGGTTTATTTTATGTGTTCCTCCGGTGTCTTGGTTTGGATAATATTGGTTCAACATTACTAGGTGTCGGTGTACAAAAGTAGGGGCCCTCCTTTGTACCCCTTACTTGTGCGCAGGCAGTCAGAGCCACGCCTGCAGCCACACCTAACAGGACAGAGGAGAGAAACCAAAGCACAAGACTACCAGAGCAGCGCCTAGATAGTGGCGCAAGAAGTCCAATCAACAAGATAGGCTTCCCCCGACAAGACCCTTGTCGGGGCGGCCTACACAACCCCGGCAAGAACCCTTGCCAGGGCAACTCACCAAACGCCTCCTTTGCAGCCACCCTTGAGCCTAGGAGCTCCAACACCGTCAACAATGTTGGAACCAAGGCTCGGGAAGAGCCTGTGTGATGGCATGCATATCTTTTTGAAACAAAGGGTCTACGAATCGTAAGATGAGAAACAGAAGAAAAGACGACAGCAAGGCTCCTTACCGAGGATGCTCATGAGATCCCGGCAAGGCTCCTTGCAGAAGATACCCCCGAAGCCCTGGCAAGCCTCTTGCCGAGGGCGTTCACAAAGGCCCCGACAAGACCCTTGCCGAGAATAGATGCAAGACCGCGGCAAGACCTTGCCGCCCCATCGTCGCCCCAGCTCGGCGGCCGACCCACTAGCTCAAGCAAGTACCCACGTGGTAGTACGTGGCTCCTGATCCAGCTAGTCAAGCACCTGCGTGGTGGCATGTAGATCTTCGTGAAGACCCTACCACCACGCCATCTCAGCTGCCTGCCCCGTTGGCCTGGAAGCGTGTCGCAACCAGACGGAGCGGCAACGGACGGGACGGGCCTCGTTCCCGTCCCCGATAAAGCAAGTGGACACCTAAGTAGCGAATTTAATGTGTCTTGTCCCGTAATGGCATGAGATAATCTTGTACACTATATACCTTTCAACCTCCTGTGTGCCACTGTGGCAGCCCCTTTTTGACTATAAAAGGGGGCCCGAGGCATACTGGAGGAGGATTCGGATCTTTTGGACTAGGCATGCACCGTAGCTAGTTCAAGAACTCAAGAACACTCAAATACACACCAAAGCAGGACTAGGGTATTACGCATTCTCGTGGCCCGAACATGGGTAAATGATCCTTGTACTGACTCTTAGACCCGCTCTTTGCACAATCTGTGCCCGTCAACCGTAGAAGGGATTCCAGTGATCCCATAGGTGTCGTTTCCCCGACATCTTTGGCGCGCCAGGTAGGGGGTCGTAGTTGTGAAAATCTGGTCTAGTAGTTAGTTTAGCAGTTCTTCATCGCCATGGCTTCCAAGGAAGAAGATTACCAAGCGTGCGGCATCATCAGCGAGTGCAATGGACGCCCATGCAACAACAGAAAAGATAAGACATGCAGAACCTTGAGTAATTCCTCTTTATATAAGGTTATTGTCCTCGGGGACCTTGCTCTCTATATGATAAACCTGTACGCAATGGAGCCCCTCCACTATTGGCAACACCTTCGTCCTGTTTCGAGTCCGCTCAACAGTTTGAGCGGCCGCATTGAGAATGGCAGGCTAGCCTTTCCGTTACTGGCAACGCTTTTGTCCTGTTTCGAGTTCGCTCGACAGTTCAAACGGTCGCGCTAAGAACGATAAGGTGGTTTGCCTGGCAGCAAGCACACCCAGAAGGCTATTGAGGATCCGTCATCAAAGCGTCGTGGCTTGGGTTTGCGCGTCGGCAAGCCTATCCGATTAAGCGTAGGGTGGACATACAAAGAGGGATCGAACAGGAAAATAGTGTGCCTCACTTCAAAGTACTGCAGAGTTATATTACATCAATTGTTGTTGTGGTTCTAACTAAAGATAAAAATTGTCTTGGTTATGAACCTGCAGCGGCGATGAGAAACAGGGTGCCTAATCCCGACACTGGCCTTCTATCCTCTGAACTTCGTCGACGCAACTAATGATGGGCTTGATACGCTCCTTGAGCATCGTGAGGTCTACATCATCCGACAAGCTCTCCAACGTAGCGTCGCAGTCGAGGTTGGGGTTCTAGTATGCCACCTTGGTGAGAACCTTGGTCAAGGCACCCCGGCAGAGCTTTCGAGACTCATTCGCCAGATAAACCGCTCGGTCGGAGCGGAGCTTTTCTAAGGCATCGAGGATGCACTCGAAGAACACGATCAGGCTAGCGTTGATGCTGAGGTTCGCCTCCCAGGAATAACTGAAGTTTGGCATGCCCATGGCGGCCAACTTTTTGGTGAGCTTCTTCGCGACATCGACGAGGCAGCTGATCCAGAGGTTCTCGCCTTTCATGTAATCCGCATGGTTAGCAGAGTCATTCTCCCACAACCTTTTCTGCTTCACCAGATCCTTGTTCAGGGTCTCCTCCCGAGCTCTGTCCTCCGAAAGCATCCTCTTGAGACCCTCCAGCTCCAGCTTCAGATCTTTAATGGAGTCGCGAGCCGTGGAGAGCTGCTTGGCCTTGCCAAGGACTTCGTCCTACGCCTCTGTCAAGGCGCGTTGATCGTATCCTTCTCCTTGGTCATCCCCAGAACCTGTTTATTCAGGCCATCGCGCTCCGCCTCCAGCTCCTTCACCTTGCCGGCATGGGCCAGGGCTCGAGCATTGAGTGCCTCTTTTGTGCCTCTGCTCTAGTTCCTGGGTCAGCTGCGCGATGAGCTTTTCAACTTCCTCATCCTTGCCGCGGAGTGCAGTGGCGAGGTCTTCCTCCTGGGAATCCAGTTGAGCTTGGCGTTGGTTGTACTTGGCCTCATCCTTGGTGGCCTCCTCCTTTGCCACCTCCTGGGCCTTCTCAAAATCAGACTGCTCCAGGATAAGCTCTCGGGCACGCTCGTCCAACTGATCCTGGGTGGCCTTCAACCCATCCCGGGCCTCGCCAAACCAAGTTTGCATCTGGGCAACGCACTCCTGGAAGTCTGGCTCTGCCTTATCCACCACCACCAACCTAGACTTTGCCTTGTCCAGGCGGGCGCGGTGAAGCGCTTGGAGCTTTTGGAAGTTGGCGCCCATGGCCCGAAGGAGTTGCTCTTCTCGAGAACCGTCGCCACCGATGTTCGGTTCATCAACAACCTCAAGCCCAGCGGCGACGGGCACCTCATCGTCGAACACCTCCCCCTCGGTTGGCGCACTGGTGCTTGCCGTCCATGGGAGGTGGACGATCATGTCGTCACTCACCTTCAAGTATCAACCCGAGCCAGAGGCAGCAGAGGAGGAAGGTTGGTCATCAGCCACCACCCCGTCGGCATCAGCCTCGCCGGCCTCCTCGGCAGTGGCCTCGACGGTCCCTCCGGTAGGCCCCTTGCCGGCCTCCTCAGCAGTGGTCTTGGCAGCCTCCTCGGCAGCGGTCCTGTTGGCCTCGGCCTCAGTGTCCTTTACGACCTCCTCAATGATGGACTTGACATCCAGCTGGTCCTTCAAGGGAGGATCTAAAGACCATGAGAAAAGGTGAGCCGGAGCCAGAGTCGAGGCTCAACTTGAAGAAGACAGAGCAAGGACAGGAAACAAACAACTTATCCATACTAGGCTGGGAAAAAGTGGCGCCCTCCCCGTCAACGATTGTTGCGAGGGGAGAGTCACCAGCGCCCAATTCATCTCCTCCTCCTCCATAGGCATGAGCTCAGTGGTCGATGCCCTTGCCGGGTACGCTCCTCGGGGCGGCGTAATTGAGGGGGGTGGCGTGTTAGGGGTGGCCCTCTGCGGCCCCTCCTCATGCCGTTCCACTCCTGCAAACTCGGCAAGGTCAGCATCAAAGATTCACACCCCCAGTGTTCATCTGTGGAGGAGTGAGTAATGAACTTCCGCTGGGGACTAGAGTGGGGGCTACGCCGGGGGCTGTTGTCCGGGCTGCTCCCCACCAGCAATGGCATACCCGAAGTATCTACCGGGGGCTTGTCGCCCGTCGAGGCCCTGGCCCTCTTCGCTGCCCTCTGGGCCAGCGCCTCCATGTCCCTGCAAAGACAATATCTAATCGAATAAAGATAATACAGAGGTGAAGTCAGGAGGTAATGTGGGGAGCAAAATGCATACTCGTTCTCCGCCTCCTCCTCCACTGGCTTCCTCTTCCTTCTTGGGCTGAGAGACCCAAGATCAAAGTCAACATCCATGGTGTCAGGGATATGACTAGCAGGTATGAACCGGCTAGTGTAAACCGGCTTAATTATAATATGCTTGGTTGTAATATTTAGTAAAGGCTACGGCCCATGAGATCTTAGGGCCCATGTATAGAATTATGATTATAAACCGCCAAGCGATGTAACTTGAGAGATAAGGAAGAAAGGACAGAGACCGAGGCGGACACAAGTATGAGCCGGCCTCGGGACTCTGTAAACCGGACCAGGCGTCACCTCTATATAAAGGGACGACCCGGCGACGGTTCAGGGAGAAGCAAGAATCAACCCGTCGAGACTACAGGCAAGCGATCCGCTCCCTGTAAACCGACGCCCAAGCAATACCAAACCAACTTGACGTAGGCTTTTACCTTCATCGAAGGGGCCGAACTAGTATAAACTCTATGTGTCCTTTGTGTGCTATGAACCCCTTCAAGCTAACCCGTGCGATGGTTCCATCATCAAGTCCGTTAAACCGGACATCTGCCGTGCTAATTCCACGACAGTTGGCACCCACCATGGGGCCTCCGCACGATGGTTTCAAGTTCTTGAAGGGCAGCTTTGAAGGGCTCAAGGGTTACGCGGTCGGCCGGATGACCAAGAGTCGCCGCGGCCGGATCTACATCGACGATGCAGGCTGGGCTCCGGAGGCCGATTCAGTCGAATACGGGTACCGGGTTCCCTTCGGCGGCAGCCACGTCTTCATCGGCAAGATCGGCGAACCGGGACCTGAGCCGGACATCTTCTCTAATATCGTCGAGCCGGCTCAGCGTGCGAGTTCAAACCGGATTCAGCCCGCTGGTGAAGCACGTTTTCGTTGGAGCAGTCCATGGGGTTCGAACCGAGGACGGATCGGAGTCCGATGGTGCAACAGTTGTCTACTCCGACAACGAATCTTCATCCGGAGAAACTGAGTCTTTGTATCAGTTGCGGGACGGTCGGTCTGAGGGCGAGTCCGATGGAAACAGTATTCCGGACCCCTTCGACCCGCCAAACCGGGTGGCTGTCTTTATGGCCGGTTCACAGCCCACGGTGAATGGGGCGACAGCAGAAGCTGGTGTAGGGGGGAGCGGCCCGGCCCTCTCACCTACTGACGTTCTATCCACCTTGATCGAGGAGTTCACAGCTAAAGCGGTGGAAACAATAGCTCCAGCATACAAGGCGCAGCATGATGCAGAGCTCCTTCAGTTAAAAGGCCGGATTGATCAATTAAAGGAGGATCTGAAAGTAGAGAAGGCAATGATAGCGGTAAGACAAGCGGAGCTGAATGATCAAGCTTTTCATCTAAGTGTCTAGCAGTGAGCGCAGGCGACATCGGCGCAGACAAAATAATCCGGCGGGTGCGGATGCTCAAGCTCAAGATGCAAACCGGGTTAGGTCAGGAGCCCGGGAGGAGGTTCGTCAAACGACGCCGGTTCACACAGCTACAGCAGAAACAGGAGTTACGACGAGTTCTTTTGGGGTGCAGTGTCTTATCCCCGCTTTACGGAGTGTCAAGCTGCCTAAGGATTTTAAAGGGCCCCGCAAGGTACCTAATTACACAGCGGATTTGGCTCCAGAAGCTTGGGTTGAAAGTTATGAGATGGCCATGGAGATGCTGGACGTGGATGAATCGGCTCGTGCAAAGTACTTTACTATGATGCTTGAGGGTACAGCCCAAACCTGGCTGAAGGGTTTACCCCCGAATTCCATCGGATCATGGGGGGAACTACGCAGCCAGTTTATCAAAAACTTCAAGGATACATGCAAGCAGCCGATGTCAGTGGTGGATCTAGTAGCTTGTGTGCAAGGAGAGCAGGAGTCTACAGGTGCTTGGGTGCGGAGAGTAGCGGAGATCTTGCACTCTTCGAATGGTATCAATCCTAGTATGGCGATAGTGACTTTGGAAAACAATTGCCGGTTTGAATCTTTAAAGTTAAAGCTAGGACGGCTTAAAAGGGATTGCAATGATATGGGAACTCTCATGAGTGCTTTGGTAAAGTATGGGGACTCTGATAATACCAAGTATCCAGAAGCTGAAGGAGACAAGGCAGGGAAGGTTAACAAACCTGGTAAACCGGTGCAAGTTAACCCGGCTACTGCAAGTTTCTTGTGCAAGCGAAAGGCAGAAGGTGGCTCTGATTTCGTAGCCAACACCCAAGTTCAAGGGGGTTTTCAGCATAGTATGGGCAACCCACCTCCACAAACCGGCGGAGGGGATGTTAGTTGGTACCAAGAGTTAGATCAGCCTTGTCCGAAGCATGGCTCGAAACAACGGCCGGCGAAACACACTATAAGAGAGTGCAGGCCCTTTATGGAAGCAATGATGGGCCGCTTTAAACCTAATGACAGGCCTCCAAATGGTGGTTCAGGACCAGGGTTTTATGGTCCAGGTTATCAGGGGAACAGCTCCGGATCAGGATATAGGGGAAACAACAATGGTTATCAAAACCGGGGCGGTAATCAAAATGGTCAAGGAAGTTATAACAACCAGCGCAATCAGCCACGTAATCAGGGTGGTTACAATAACCAAGGTAGTCAACAGCAGGGCCAAGGTAACTACAATAATCAAGGTAATCAGCAGCGTCAGCAACAGCAACCACAGTCCGGGTATCAGAGTAATCCGAAGGAGTTGAGTAGTGGGCAATACCGTGTATTCACCACAAGTCTGTGTAAACGAGATCAGAAGGTTTTGAAGCGGGCAGTTAACGCGGTTGAACCGGCAACACCGCAATTTTTGCGCTGGTCAGAGCAGCCCATTGTATGGAGTAGGGAAGACCACCCAATGCGGGTGGATAATCCGGGCCACTTGGCCTTGGTGGTGGCACCTCAGGTGGGAGGTTATAAATTCACTAAAGTTCTCATGGACAGTGGTAGCAGCATCAACATCTTGTACTATGAGACTTTCCGTCGTATGGTCCTGACAGATAAGAAGTTAAGACAGTCAAACACGGTATTCCACGGGGTGGTTCCAGGTAAGTCGGCTTATCCAGTTGGAAAGATTGACTTGGAAGTTACCTTTGGAGATGAGCATGATTCCAGGTCAGAGATGATAACTTTCGAAGTTGTCAAGATCCGGAGTCCCTATCACGCTTTATTCGGGAGAACGGTTTATGCAAAGTTTATGGCTAGACCATGTTATGTTTATCTGCAACTCAAAATGCCGGGTCACAAGGGCACGATCACGGTTCATGGAAGTCGCAAGATAGCAGTGGAGTGTGAAGAGGGAGATGCAGCCTACGCGGAGGCAGTATGTGCCACAGAGGAGTTGAAGTTTTATAAAGATAATGTTGATCCGGCAGATATGACTCCGCTGAAGAAGCCTACTACAGAGCATGATCCGGCTTTGAAGTTTAAATCGGCAGAGGAGACCAAGCAAGTTGATTTTGTGCCAGGTGATTCGTCCAAGCAGTTCACTATCAGCGCTAACCTTGATCCCAAATAGGAAAGCACGCTCATCGAGTTCATCCGTGAGAATCGGGATATCTTTACGTGGAAGCCTTCTGACATGCCAGGTATACCGAGGGAACTCGCTGAGCACAGCCTTAACATTGATCCGAAATATAAACCGGTTAAACAATATTTGCGCCGCTTCAACGAAGAGAGGCGCAAGGCTATAGGAGAAGAGGTGGCCAGGCTTTTGGCCGCAGGGTTCATAGTGGAAGTCTTTCACCCAGAGTGGTTGGCTAATCCGGTGCTGGTATTAAAGAAGAATGGGCAGTTGAAGCAAAAAACAGCAGCAATTCAAAGTCAAAAGTCTCAAGCACACAAACAAGTGTCTACTTGACACTTGGGGGCTAATGGGCAGTTGAAGCAAAAAACAGCAGCAATTCAAAGTGAAAATTCTCAAGCACACAAACAAGTTGTCTACTTGACACTTGGGGGCTAATGGGTAATTGAAGTATCAGAAGAAATTTTCACAAGTATCAAATACATAACCAAGTTATCTACTTGATACTTGGGGGCTAATGTAAGATCAAATTGTGCAAGTTATAAGTTCCGGTTCACCTTCAACATGCAGCTAAACCGGAACTTGGGGGCTGCTATGAGATAGTTAGAAGCATATCAAAAGCACAAAGACAGAAGGAAAGGATTACCTCATATTTTTCTTTCATCATGTTAACCAAGCCCGCTTCAAAATCTCGGCTGGAGTGGAGCCGGTTCAAGTACCCGGAATAGAGCTCCTGGGCACTCAGATCAGCAAGATTGGATAGCTCAGTACTGCATTTACCTTTTTCTTTATGCAGCTTCTCCTCTTTAGCCGTATGTTTGGCCAAAACAGTGGGCTCAGCTGGAGCGACAAAAGCAGTGCCAGTCACTTCAACTTCTGGAGAAGCAGGTGCTGTTGGTGGAGCTGTATTTTGAGCCGGACTAGGGGATGCCGGATTGACTTGAGGAGAATTGGCCCGGGCAGGACTTGGTGGATTTTGGATGTCATCAGCAGTAGGGTTCTCGGGCATTGAGATATGATCCGTAGGCGCAGGATTCTCAAGAGGAGTTGTGGGCTCGCCCTCTGGGGGGACGGTTGTTGCCGGATCAACCGCCGGATCATCAACAGCAGTCTCCGCAGTGGGTTTATTGGCCTTTGGTTTTTTACTAGGTTTTGGCTTGCTGGAAGAAGTTTGGAGAATGAGTTAACATTGTGAAGCAAAAAGATAATCATAAACCGGATATGTTAAAAAGACTTACCCTGGGTCAGTTTTCAGCGGGGGAAGTTGCGTGGCAGTTGATTCACCAGAGGAGGATAATGGAGTCTCCTGATAATCAGGGTCAGACGGTTTAAGAGGTTTGCGGATAAGCCCGGCCTTGGGATGAAGGAGAGTTGGAGAGAGTATAACCTCAGAGCGGCGCCTCCGAGCCGGAGTGAGAGAGATTCCGGATGACTCCACTGCCAGGCAGCTATGGCGAGTGGTCCGGCGAAGAGCTTCATGTTCTTGTTTCTTCAAAAGAAAATTAGGATCCAACTGAGTATAAGGATGAGAAAATTGATATTTCCGGACTGTCCGACGACTTTGTGGGAGTGGTTCTGAATCGGAAGAAAGGATAGTTACCTCAACTTCAGCCGGTTTATCACCTTCAGCCAACTCCTGTGGAAAGTTATCATTAGACACAGATGTGAGTACAAGCAATCAAATTAAAGCCGGATTAATTCATACCTCGGAATCCGGATCATCATCCTCAGCGTGAGAGCTAGAGCCAACGACAGCCTTTCTTTTTTTGTTAGCAAAGGTCTTCCGGCGTGTTTGTTTGCCGGGCTTCTCCACAGGTTTCCTTTTCCAGAAAGGATCATCAGCCTATTTGGACAAAAAGAGAAAGTTAGAAGACGATTTATATAAATGGATCAAACAATATATACAAGAAAGCAAGGCTTGCTGCAGGCAGCTTGTTCTTCTTGTAATACGGAGCTAATCCAACTTTGCTGCAGTCTTCTAAGGTGACATTGAGCATCTTCTTAGCCGATTCAATAACCTCTGATTCAGAAAGTTTATCCTTGGTAAACCGTCGAGGGTCGTCCGGTTTACCAGAATACTGGCACATCAACTGTGATCGCCGACTCAAGGGAAGAATACTCCAAGAGAGCCAACAGCGCATAAAATCGGTTCCAATTAAACCGTTGGCCATAAAAGCTTTCAGTCTGGAAAGCTGAGACGCAAACCGGGGCTGTTCGGCAGAACTGAGTCGTTGAGGCAGGGGATGATTCTCCGGAAGATGGTGCTCGCGATAACCCGGCAGTGGGTTCTCCCCTTCAGGAGAAGTGTCAATACAGTAGAACCAAGATTTGTTCCACTCCTTTGGGTGCGTGTGGAGAGCGGCATGGGGAAAGACTGCATCTCTCCTTTTCTGGATACTAACCCCGCCGAGTTCCTGATGCGGTCCGCTGGTAAATTCCATACGCCGGTTCAGGTGAAAGAAATCCCGGAATAGATCAACACACGGTTCTTCTTGCAGGTACACCTCTGAAAAAACTTGGAAGTCACAGATATTTGAAATGGAGTTGGGCCCAATGTCCTGAGGATGGATTTGGAAGGCAGCCAACACATCTCGGAAGAATTTTGAACCGGGAGGTGTGAAGCCTCGGGCTATGTGGTCGAAGAAAACGATAACCTCCCCTTCTCTGGGAGTAGGAGGGCATTCGTTTCCTGGAGCCCGCCACTTCAAAACGGATCGAGGTCCTAAGGTACCAATAGCAGCGATTTTCACCAAGTCTTCTTCCGTGATGATGGAAGGAACCCAATCACAAGAGACAAATTGCTTGTCCATGGCAACAGAAGGACAAGTACTGAAAGAGTAAAAGTGTAAAGATCGGATTATTTAAGTACAACAGCATAAACCGGAAGATATCTACGAAGATTACGCAACGGTTTAGACAAGGGACTAATGATATGGTTAACCCGGCAATAACAAGGAGCTATGTTACTGCCGGTTCATGACAGCAAAAGAGGAACAGCTAAACCGTCACGTTCAATTTTTAAAAAATTCATGGAGCAGGGCATGGCAGTATAAACCGGAGTATACCTAATAGATCTACCAAGGAGGAGAAAACAGGTTTTTGCAAACAGCTAAAGGTGAAACAGATCTGAGTGCACAAAGAAAAGAAAAAATAATGCAAGGATATACGGGAAGAAAATACAAGGATCTTATGCGGAGCAGATGAATCTACAGGATGAGTGTAGGTGACGAGATCTAAAGCATATACTAGCAGAACAAAGGTAAAAATCTAAGAGCTAGATATAAAGGTCAAAAAACTTCTGTGAAACGGGCGTTCAAGATGAACAAGGCGAAGCTTTCGTTAAAGCTCTAATGGTGGAGGCACAGGGAAGAACCCTAGAGGATGCGGATCTACAATGAGGAGGAAAGGCTTACCTGGAACAGTGGAGATCGGCGGTGGAGTTCTCTGGTCAAACTCAGGGAGATGCAGCGGCCGGCGCGGACTTGGTTTTGGCGGTCGACGGCGGCGGTTCGAAGCTCGGGCGTCAATGGCATCATGAAGCTCGGGCGACAGACGAGGAAGAAGATGCGAGAAGAGGATAATGAATGAGGACGGCGGTATTTATAAGGGAAAAACAGATACAAAGCGACAGCTACGGGATTCGAGGGAGCAAAAGATTGGATAAAGATCCTTTGACGCCTCGATTTTCGGGATAATCATTAAAACAAAGTTACAGTACAGCTCGCCTCATTAAATGCGGAGATGATGTCACGGTCAGATTCAGTGATTCTCGAGGATGACGTCAGAGCCGGTTTACAAAAATGAGAAGGCACAGAAGAAAATTATACAAGACAAGGGAGATTGATATGAACAAGTTCAAATCATTCCGGGGCCTAAAGTCAGGGATATGACTAGCAGGTATGAACCGGCTAGTGTAAACCGGCTTAATTATAATATGCTTGGTTGTAATATTTAGTAAAGGCTACGACCCATGAGATCTTAGGGCCCATGTATAGAATTATGATTATAAACCGCCAAGCGATGTAACTTGAGAGATAAGGAAGAAAGGATAGAGACCGAGGTGGACACAAGTATGAGCCGGCCTCGGGACTCTGTAAACCGGACCAGGCATCACCTCTATATAAAGGGATGACCCGGCGACGGTTCAGGGAGAAGCAAGAATCAACCCGTCGAGACTACAGGCAAGCGATCCGCTCCCTGTAAACCGACGCCCAAGCAATACCAAACAAACTAGACGTAGGCTTTTACCTTCATCGAAGGGGCCGAACTAGTATAAACTCTCTGTGTCCTTTGTGTGCTATGAACCCCTTCAAGCTAACCCGTGCGATGGTTCCATCATCAAGTCCGTTAAACCGGACATCTGCCGTGCTAATTCCACGACACATGGCGACATCTGCGAGAGTAGGAGAAGGAGATGGGGTCCGGCCACGCTTGGACGAAGAGGGAGCAGTCACCGTCCTCTTCGCCACTGCGGTCTTCCGCGCTTTCTTCACTGCCGCGGCCTTCATCGCCCTCGTCTCGCACATGAGTTGCTCCTGGGGCTGCTGCCGCTGCGCGATGCGGCCGGGCCGGACCGGCTCACTAGAGCCAGCACGCTGCAGGATGCGCCGCCTCCCCATGGCTGGAGGGTCGACGACCCCGACCTCCTTTTCAGAAGACTCCTCGACCACATCTTAAATAAGAGGAGCGTCGGTTTCGGCGCTGGCGCCACTGGCCTCCCTAGCGGACTTCGCCTATCCGGCGAGCTCCACTTTCTCACCGGCCGCGTCGGCCTCGTCCTCCACTTGGCCGGCGCTACCGGCCTCCAGGGCAAGCGCCGCCTCCGCCGCCCTAGTGGCAATATAATCCAATTGTGCCTTGGTGGTGTCGCGGATGAGCACCGGCTCTTCGCATACGTAGCCTTCCGGCAAGGTGTCAAAAAATTCCTACACCTGATCCGCTGGCGGCTCGGCTCAGGCCGGGTCAAGGCCATGCGTGTTGAAGTCCGACGGTCAGGCATCATGCTAATAATGGCGGACTGGCGAGAGTTGTTGCTCAGCGTGACCACTCCCGCCAGCAACCCAAACAAAGGCCCCTTGACGGCCTTTGCGGCCTTGCCGATCGTCTCGGCCCTGCCGTCGCGATCCACGTCAAGCTAGAAAAGCCTCTAGCAAAGATGGGCATGACCCATCACCGTGAAGTTGTGCTTTGGACCAGGGCGGAGCCTCATGACGTCGGCCGCGTTCCTGAAAAGCCAAGCCGGCCTCCCCTTGTTGTGCAGTGGCGCTATTCACCGGTGGATGAAATCAGCCCCGATCATCTCAAGGGCGAGCCCAGACCGGGCAAGGCGGTGGATCCTGGTGGTGGCGATCGAGAGCTTCTTGTCATTGATGTCGACATTCCCCCAGTCCTTGCGGCGGATTGGTGGGCTCTAACAAACTCGGCAGAACTCCGGGGATCATCCTCCTCAATCCATAGCCACTGACTCCTCCACTCCTCCCACCTCTCCTTCTGCGCACCCTCGGGATATGTACCCTTCTCCTAGGTCCGTGGAATCCAGGTGACGCAGCGGGAGATGGCGTCCCTCGCCTGAATGCGAGGATAGAAGTAGTGGCGGAAGAGCGCCGTACTAGGAACCATCCCGGCGAAACCCTCGCAGAGGTGGGCGAAGAAAGCCATGCACACCACGGCATTCGGCATAAAATCAAGAAGATGGAAGCCATAGGTGTACATAACATCATTGAAGAAATCGGAGAAAGGGGGATAGAGGCCGCAGGAGAAGTAGTCGATGAAGAAGGGGTATCGATTCGGGCCGGCCTGAGCAAATTTGGCTGGGACGACGTGCGTGGCCGGATGCGCCGTTGTCTGACTCCCCTAGAGAGGCCTGAAGTAGTCCCTGAATTCGATCACATCGACCGTCGGGGGGAAGTAGGCGAGCTGCGTCTGGAGCACCGCCGACTCGCTTTCCGGTAACTCCTTCTCCCCCACGTCCTCGGCCGCTCCCTTGCCTTTGCCAGACTTGGGTGCCACGGCGGCTAAGGAAGAGGTGAGAAATCAAAAGCAAGGAGAGCGCGGCGGCGGCAGGCGGAGGCAAGAGCTTGAACTTTTCGCTTGAAGAAGAAGAAGAGGAACGGCGAACCCGAGATTGGAGAAGCGCAGATGGTAAATGAGCGGCACGCTTGCACTTTTTCCCCTTCTTATGGGGAAGGCGCGGGCCGCCCCTTTACCATTTACTGCGACATGACACGGGTGTGCATTAACCGCCCCACGCATGACCCCCACATCAAGCACAGATCATGGGGAAGCGCAACCACCGGAGGAGTTACTCCAGTAAAAATAATCCGGCCCCAACTACCCGCGCACCGTTTTGAGCCCAGCCCAACAACGTGTCGCGTTTATGTATGGCCCAGGCCCGGGGGCTCCTGTCGGTGTACAAAAGTAATAGCTCTCCTTTGTACCCCTTACTTGTGTGCGGGTAGTCAGAGCCACGCCTATGGCCACACCTAACAGGGCAGAGGAGGGAAACCGAAGCACAAGACTACCAGAGCAGCGCCAAGACAGTGGCGCAAGAAGGCCAAGCAACAAGATAGGCTTCCCCCGACAAGACCCTTGCTGGGGTGGCCTACACAACCCCGGCAAGAACCCTTGCCAGGGCAACTCACCCAACGCCTCCGTTCCAGCCACCCTTGAGCCTAGGAGCTCCGACACCGTCAACAATGTTGGAACCAAGGCTCGGGAAGCGCCTGCATGATGGCATGCAGATCTTTGTAAAGACAAAGGGTCTACGAATCCTAAGATGAGAACCAGAAGACAAGACGATTGCAAGGCTCCTTGCCGAGGATGCCCATGAGGCCCCGGCAAGGCTCCTTGCCGAAGATACCCCTGAAGCCCTGGCAAGCCTCTTGCCGAGTGCATTCACAAAGGCCCCGGCAAAACCCTTGTCGGGAACAGACGCAAGACCGCGGCAAGCCCTTGCCGCCCCATCGTCTCCCCAGCTCGGTGGCCGACCCACTAGCTAAAGCAAGTACCCATGTGGCAGTACATGGTTCCTGATTCAGCTAGTCAAGCACCTGCGTGGTGCCATGCAGAGCATCGTGAAGACCCTACCACCATGCCATCTCATCTGCCTACCCCGTTTGCCTGGACGCGTGTCGCAACCAGACGGAGCGACAGCAGATGGGACGGGCCTCGTTCTTATCCCGGATAAAGCAAGTGGACACCTAAGTAGCGCATTTAATGCGTCTTGTCCCGTAATGGCATGAGATAAGCTTGTACACTATATACCTTTCCACCTAATGTGTGCCATTGTGGTAGCCCCTTTTTGACTATAAAAGGAGGCCCGGGGCATACCGGAGGAGGGTTCAGATCATTTGGACTAGGCATGCACCATAGCTAGTTCAAGAACTCAAGAACACTCAAATACACACCAAAGCAGGACTAGGGTATTACGCATTCTCGCGGCCGAACCTGGGTAAACGATCCTTGTACTGACTCTTAGACCCGCTCTTTGCACAACTCCGCGCCCGTCAACCGTAGAAGGGATTCCAGTGATCCCATAGGTGTCGTTTCCCCGACAATAGGCGTACCTATGATACAGTGTTTAATTCTTTGTCCATTGACCACCTCCGGGTTAGTACCTTCGGCATTATTTATCTTGATAGCTCCAAAGCGATAATCCTCTTTGATAATATATGGTCCTTCCCACCGAGTTCGCAATGCAAACTCTCTGTTTCCTCTTCATAACGTTTCGGTTCCATCGAAACGAACGAATCGGTCCCATCGAGTTTGCCTGACCAACTCTTTGTAAGCTCATTACCAAAATCGGTCTCACCGAGTTTGTGTAATCGGTCTCACCGAGATTACGTTATGCCCTAACCCTAAAGAAATCGGTCCCACCGAGTTGATCATATCGGTCCATCGAAATGCCTAACGGTCACATTATGAACTAAATCGGTCTGACCGAGTTCTCTGAATCGGTCCCACCAAGTTTGATAAATTGTGTGTAATGGTTAGATTTCGTGTGGAGGCTATATATACCCCTCCACGCACTCTTCACTCGTGGAGAGAGCCATCAGAACATACCTACACTTCCATCATACATGTTCTGAGAAGAGAACCACCTACTCAAGTGTTGAGATCAAGATATTCCATTCCTACCATATGAATCTTGTTCTCTAGCCTTCCCCAAGTTGCTTTCCACTCAAATATTTCTTCCACCATGTCCAAATCTATGAGGAGCTGTTTGAGTGTTGGAGAGACTATCATTTGAAGCATTTGATCAAGGAGTTCATCATCAACACACCGTCTATTACCTTTTGGAGAGTGGTGTCTCCTAGATTTGTTAGGTGTCACTTGGGAGCCACCAACGAGATTGTGGAGTTGAACCAAGGAGTTTGTACGGGCAAGGAGATCGCCTACTTTGTGAAAATCTACCCTTGTGAGGCAAGTCCTTCGTGGGGGATGGCCATGGTGGGATAGACAAGGTTGCTTCTTCGTGGACCCTTCGTGGGTGGAGCCCTCCAGGGATTCGTGCATCCATTACCCTTCGTGGGTTGAAGTCTCCATCAACATGGATGTACGATAGCACCACCTATCAGAACCACGCGTAAAAATCTCGGTGTCTACATTGCGTCTGCTCCCTCCAAACTCCTCTCTTTACCTTCATATGCAATTGTTTTACATTCCGCTGCTACACTCTTAAAATTGCATGTGTAGGTTGATTGCTTGACTTGTGCTAAGTTGCTAAAATCTGCCAAGAACTAAAATTGGGAAAAGGCTAGATTTTTATTTGGTCAAGTAGTCTAATCACCCCACCCCTCTAGACATACTTTTGATCCTACATCCGCCTGATATGTCCATTTTGCATCATGCTTTTATGTTGATATTTATTGCACTATGGGCTGTTATTACACGTTATGTCACAATACTTATGCCTTTTCTCTCTTATTTTACAAGGTTTACATGAAAAGGGAGAATGCCGGCAGCTGGAATTCTAGGCAGGAAAAGGAGCAAACATTGGAGATCTATTCTGCACAACTCAAAAAGCTCCGAAACTCCACGAAACACCGTTTCAGAAAATATAAAAAATATCTGGCGAAAGAGATATGCAAGGGGGGCCACCACCTGTCCACGAGGGTGGGGGCGCGCCCCCTGCCTCATGGGCCAGCCGATGACCCCCCGATGCCCATCTTCTCCTAGATGAGGTGTTTTGACCTGGAAAAAATATGATAAGGAGGCTTTCGGGACTAGACGCCGCCGTCTCGAGGCGGAACCTTGGCGGAACCAATCTAGTGCTCCGGTGGAGATGTTCTGCCGGGGATACTTCCCTCCGGGAGGGGCAAATCGTCACCACCGTCATCACCAAGAACTCTCCCATATTGGGGAGGGTTATCTTCATCAACATCTTCACCAGCACCATCTCCTCTAAAACCCTAGTTCATCTCTTGTATCCAATCTTTGTACCAAAACCTCAGATTGGTACATGTAGGTTGCTAGTAGTGTTGATTACTCCTTGTAGTTGATGCTAGTTGGTTTACTTTTTGGAAGATCATAATTTAGATCCATTATGCATATTAATACCCCTCTGATCATGAACAATATTATGTTTCGTGAGTAGTTACTTTTGTTCCTGAGGACATGGGAGAAGTCTTGCTATAAGTAGTCATGTGAATTTGGTATTCGTTCGATATTTTGACGAGATGTATGTTGTCTCTCCTCTAGTGGTGTCATGTGAACGTCGACTACATGACACTTCACCATTGTTTGGGCCTAGAGGAAGGAATTGGGAAGTAATAAGTAGATGATGGGTTGCTAGAGTGACAGAAGGTTAAACCCTAGTTTATGCGTTGCTTCGTAAGGGGCTGATTTGGATCCACTTGTTTCATGCTATGGTTAGGTTTACCTTTATACTTCTTTTGTAGTTGCGGATGCTTGCAATAGAGGTTAATCATAAGTGGGATGCTTGTCCAAGTAAGGGCAGCACCCAAGCACCGGTCCACCCACATACCAAATTATCAAAGTACCAAACGTGAATCATATGATCGTGATGAAAACTAGCTTGACGATAATTCCCATGTGTCCTCGGGAGCGTTTTCCTTCATATAAGAGTTTGTCCATGCTTGTCCTTTGCTACAAAAAGGATTGGGCCATCTTTCTAAACCTTATTTACTTTTACTATTTGTCACCTGCTACCAATTACCTTATCACAAAACTATATGTTACCGATAATTTCAGTGCTTGCAGAAAATACCTTAATGAAAACTGCCTATCATTTCCTTCTGCTCCTCGTTGGGTTCGACACTCTTACTTATCGAAAGGACTACGATAGAACCCCTACACTTGAGGGTCATCACAGCCCAAGATGCAGGCGATGGCGCGAGGCTCGTAGAAGCCCCCAGCCCTCTCGTCCTGGTCGTCGTTCCTTCTTGGTGGCGGCACAGGAGGAAGGCCGGCCTTGCCCTTGGGGCGGTTCTCGCGAGGCTGGTGCCTCCAGGCATCCTCACGAGGCTAGTCCCTCCATGCATCCTCGCGAGGCTTATCGCGCCAAAGGTCCTCCCGAGGCTGGTCACGGCACTCCTGGCGGGGGCCGCGGTCATCCCAGCGCCCCCCGGTCCGACTTCCCCTACGGTCGTAGCCATGGTTGCTGCGCTCAGGGCGTTGGCTGACGCGTCCTTCATGGAGGGCCTTGAGCTCTTGACAGTCATGGGTGTTATGGCTGTGCACGTTGTAGAAGCCGCAAAACGGATGGATGTTCTTGGATGACTCTGGGTACTCGCGGCCACGCTTCATCTCTGGCTTAGCCGCAAGTACTGCTGCTCCCTTGCGCCTTACGTCCTTGCTCTTAGCCTTCTTGTCTTTGGTGTCAACAGTGGGGAGCTCGACGAGGGAGAGGCGCCCCTCCTCGGCTCTAGCGCACTTGGTCGCGAGGTTGAACAACTCAAGGGACGTGCACAGATCTTCGTGGTTGGCGAGCTCCTCCTTCATCTTGACGTCGCGGACACCATCTGAGAACGCCAAAATGATGGCCTCGTCCGTGACCTTGGGGATCTTGAAGTGGACGTTGTTGAAGCGCTGGATGAACTTCTGCAGGTTTTCTCCTGGTTGTCGCGGGTGCCGAGGTGGAGATCGATCCCGCGGGCAGGTTCAGGAGCCACGAGCGCGCACCGTCCTTGAGATCCAAGGGGAACCAGTTCGCCACGATCTTCTTGTTATCGTCAGATGCTTTGATGCTCAGATCATAGAGCTATATGAATTCAGCAGGGTCGGGGGTGCCGTTGTAGCGTGGAGGCAGGTCGGGCTTAAACTTCCCAGGCCAGTTGACATTGCACAGCTCGGGGGCGAGGGCCTTGCAGCCTGCTGTCGACACCGGAGCTTGTCGAGGAGGCGGAGCTTGGTCTTGGTCCTTCATGCTTTTATGTTGATATTTATTGCATTATGGGCTTTTATTACACATTATGTCACAATACTTATGCCTTTTCTCTGTTATTTTACAAGGATTTAATGAAGAAGGAGAATGCCGGCAGCTGGAATTCTGGGCTGGGAAAGGAGCAAACATTGGATACCTATTTTGCACAACTCAAAAAGCCCTGAAACTCCACGGAACTTAGTTTTGGAAAATATAAAAAATATTTGGCGAAAGAAGTACAGAAGGGGGCCGCCCACCGTCCACGAGGGTGGGGGCGGCCCCCCTAGGGGCGCCCCTGCCTCGTGGGCCACCTGGCAGCCCCTCGAGGCCAATCTTCTTCTATATGAGGTGTTTTGACCTGGAAAATCATAATGAGGCTTTCGGGA
>LR738715.1:160768108-160809011 GCA_902687465.1 Secale cereale | reverse complement strand
GCTAAACCAGTTATAGATCACCAACGACGGTTGAATCCTAGGATGAAAGAAGTGGTAAGGAAAGAAATACTGAAGCTTCTAGAGGCAGGTAAAATTTATCCAGTTGCTTATAGTCACTGGGTAAGCCATGTCCATTGTGTCCCTAAGAAGGGAGGTATTACTATTGTTCCTAATGATAAAGATGAATTGATCCCGCAAAGAATTGTTACAGGTTATAGGATGGTAATTGATTTCCGCAAATTAAATAAAGCTACTAAGAAAGATCATTACCCTTTACCTTTTATTGATCAAATGCTAGAAAGGTTATCCAAACATACTCATTTTTGCTTTCTAGATGGCTATTCTGGTCTCTCTCAAATACCAGCGTCAAAAGAGGATCAAGAAAAGACCACTTTTACTTGTCCCTTTGGTACTTTTTCTTATAGACGTATGCCTTTCGGTTTATGTAATGCACCTGCTACCTTTCAAAGATGCATGATGGCTACATTCTCTGATTTTTGTGAAAAGATTGTTGAGGTTTTCATGGATGATTTTTCCATTTATGGAACTTCTTTTGATGATTGCTTGAGCAACCTTGATCGAGTTTTGCAGAGATTTGAAGAAACTAATCTTGTCTTGAATTGGGAAAATGCCACTTTATGGTTAATGAAGGTATTGTCTTGGGGCATAAAATTTCTGAAAGAGGTATTAAAGTTGATAAAGCTAAAGTTGATGCTATTGAAAAGATGTAGTGTCCCAAGGACATCAAAGGTATAAGAAGTTTCCTTGGCCATGTCGGGTTTTATAGGAGTTTCATTAAGGACTTCTCCAAAATCTCTAGGCCTCTGACTAATCTCTTACAAAAAGAGGTTCCTTTTGTCTTTGATGATGATTGTGTAGAAGCATTTGAAATACTTAAGAAAGCATTCGTCTCTACACCTATTGTCTAGCCTCCTGACTGGAATTTACCCTTTGAAATTATGTGCGATTATGTTGTAGGTGCTTTTCTAGGACAAAGAGTTGATAAGAAATTGAATGTTATCCAATATGCTAGAAAAACTCTAGAAAGTGCCCAGAGGAATTATGCTACTACTGAGAAATAATTTTTAGTAGTTGTATTTGCTTGTGATAAGTTTAGACCTTATATCGTTGATTCTAAAGTAACTGTTCACACTGATCATGCTGCTATTAAATATCTTATGGAAAAGAAAGATGCTAAACCAAGACTTATTAGATGGGTTCTCCTGCTACAAGAATTTGATTTGCATATTACAGATAGAAAGGGAGCTGAGAACCCCGTTGCAGACAACTTGTCTAGGTTAGAGAATATTCTTGATGACCCACTACCTATTGATGATAGCTTCCATGATGAACAATTAGTTGTCATAAATGCTTCTCGTACTGCTCCATGGTATGCTGATTATGCTAATTACATTGTCGCTAAACTTAAACAACCTAGTTTCACATACCAACAAAAGAAAAAGTTCTTCCATGATTTAAGACATTACTTCTGGGATGACCCACACCTTTATAAAGAAGGAGTAGATGGTAGTATTAGACGTTGTGTACCTGAACATGAACAGAAACAAATCCTACGCAAGTGTCACTCCGAGGCTTATGGAGGACACCATGCTGGAGATAGGACTCCACATAAGGTACTGCAATCTGGTTTTTATTGGCCTACTCTCTTTAAGGATGCACGTAAGTTTGTCTTATCTTGTGATGAATGTCAAAGAATTGGTAATATTAGCAGACATCAAGAAATGGCTATGAATTATTCACTTGTTATTGAACCAGTCGATGTTTGGGGCTTTGATTAGATGGGACCGTTTCCTTCCTCTAATGGGTATACACATATCTTAGTTGTTGTTGATTACATTACTAAGTGGGTAGAAGCTATTCCAACTAGTAGTGCTGACCATAACACCTCTATGAAGATGCTTAGAGAAGTTATTTTTCCGAGGTTTGGAGTCGCTAGATACTTAATGACTGATGGTGGTTCACACTTTATCCATGGTGCTTTCCGTAAAATGCTTGTTAAGTATGATGTTAATCATAGAATTGCATCCCCATACCACCCACAGTCTAGTGGTCAAGTAGAACTAAGTAACAGAGAGCTGAAATTAATTTTGCAAAAGATTGTTAATAGATCTAGAAAGAATTGGTCCAAGAAACTTGATGATGCATTATGGGCCTATAGAACTGCATATAAAAATCTCATGGGTATGTCTCCGTATAAAATGGTTTATGGGAAAGCATGTCACTTACCTCTCAAACGAGAACATAAGGCATATTGGGCTATTAATGAGCTCAATTATGATTTCAAACTTGCTGGTGAGAAGAGGTTATTTGACATTAGCTCGCTTGATGAATGGAGAACCCAGGCCTACGAAAATGCCAAACTGTTTAAAGAAAAAGTTAAAAGATGGCATGACAAAAGGATACAAATGCGGGAGTTTAACGTAGGTGATTATGTCTTGCTATACAACTCTCATTTAAGAATTTTTGCAGGAAAAATTCTCTCTAAATGGGAAGGTCCTTACGTTATCGAGGAGGTCTATCATTCCGGTGCCATAAAAATCAACAACTTCGAAGGCACAAATCCGAAGGTGGTGAACGGTCAAAGAATCAAACATTACATCTCAGGTAATCATATAAATGTTGAAACCAATGTTATTGAAACCGTAACCCCGGAGGAGTACATAAGGGACACTTTCTAGAACGATTTAGACTCCGAAAAGGAAGAGGTATGTGGTACGGTAAGTAAACCGACTCCAAAACAGGTCTAATGGCAATTTTTCTTCGTTTTGGAATATTTAGAAAAATAGAAAAAGAAGAAGCAGTCCGGGAAGTTCACGAGGCGTCCACGAGGGTGGAGAGCGCGCCCTACCCCCCTGGGCACGCCCCCTACCTCGTGGGCACCCTATGTGCCTCCCGGACTCCGTTTTCTTGCTAGTTACTTCTTTCGGTCAGTAAAAATTCATTATATAATCCCCTGAAGGTTTTGACCACCGCACCATGCAAAAATCCGTTGTTCTTGTTTCGAGCTCTTTCTGTCGCAGATTTGAGCAATATGTCGTCCCATGATTCAGAGGGAGAAAGCTATGTGGCAGATTACCTTGCAGACCCTAAGGTCTACCCGGACTTGGATCATTGTGTGTGGACCACGGAGGAAGAAGAAGACTATAATCCTAAGAGAAAGGAGGAGACGAGCTCCCATTAAGATGAAGTTCCATTACCTCAACTAGGGTACATGCATGTGGAGTTCAAAAAGTCAAGCCTCCCTGATAGAGCAAAGAAACCTAAGATCGAGTTTATCCCTTTTCGCCTCTTGCAGGAGAACAAGCAGGAACTATGCAAAACGATATTAAGCCTTGAGCAGGAGATCGATGACCTAAGGGAGCAAAATTCTATCCTCAAGCGCAAATTGAGGAAGAAGCCTACATCATCACCAACTCCTTTATGAGCACCTACGAAGAAACATACATAATCACATGGGTATGGGCACTCCCCTTGGCAACTACCAAGCTTGGGAGAGGTGCCCTGCTATTGTATCACCATCACACTCCTATCTTTACCGTTTTTCTTAGTTCGATCCTTTTGGTAATATCTTGATCTAGTAGAATAAAGTTTAGTATGATCTAGTAGTGAGCTTTGCTTTATGATCCTTATCTTTGTAATCGAGTCCGTGAGCTATATAATAAAGATTAGTTTTGAGTCAAGGGCTTGACTTTCTTACTATGATCATGAGAGGATAAAAGAAAGTATAAAAAGTATCAAAGAGATCATATTGATCTTATGGACAGTAATGTGTTCACATATAAAGAGTATGATGAATAAAAGTTGTTGAGAGTTGACAAACATAGTTTTGGTCATCGTTGCAATTAATAGGAAGTAATAAGGAAAGAGAGGTTTTCACATACAAATATACTATCTTGGACATCTTTTATGATTGTGAGCACTCATTAAAATATGACATGCTAAAGAGTTGATGTTGGACAAGGAAGACAACATAATGGGTTATGTTTTCTTATATCCAAGATAAAGTATATTGTCATGGATCATCCAACATGATGAGCTTGCCTTTCCCCCTCATGCTAGCCAAAACTCCTTGCACCAAGTAGAGATACTACTTGTGCTTCCATACATCCTTAAAACCAGTTTTGCCATGAGAGTCCGCCATATCTACCTATGGATTGAGTAAGATCATTCAAGTAAGGTGTCATTGTTGCAACTGTCTAAAATGTGTATGGTCTATTAGTGTGGAGGAAATAAACTTTATACGATCTTGTGATATGGAAGAAATAAAAGCGACGGACTGCATAATAAAGGTCCATATCACAAGTGGCAATATAAAGTGACGTTCTTCTGTGCTAAGATTTTGTACATTCTACCATAAAAGCACATGACAACCTCTGCTTCCCTCTGCGAAGGGCCTATCTATTGTTCGTACCTTATAAGAGTCATGGTGATCTTCACCTTTCCTTTTTACATTTTATTCTTTGGCAAGCACATTATGTTGGAAAGATCCTGACATATATACCCAATTGGATGTAAGCTATCATGATCTATTATTGTTGACATTACCCTTGAGGTAAAAGGTTGGGAGGCAACACTATAAGCCCCTATCTTTCTCTGTGGCCGTTTAAAACTCCATACCCATAAGTATTGCGTGAGTGTTAGAAATTGTGAAAGACTAAATGATAGTTGAGTATGTGGACTTGGTGAAAAGCTCTTATATTGACTCTTTCCGATACTATGATAAATTGCAATTTCTTCAATGACCAAAATCATAGTTTGTTAGTTTTCAATGAAGTTTCTGATTCATACTTGACATTGTGAATGGATTGTTACTTTACCATAAGGAATCAAATGACAATATATATGTATGTTGTTGTTATAAGAATGATGTCGGCTTCCGCTTGAGGACAAGCGAGGTCGAAGCTTGTGGACATGTTTTTCGATGTCGGCTTCCGCTTGAGGACAAGCGAGGTCGAAGCTTGGGGGAGTTGATACGACCATTTTGCATCATGCTTTTATGTTGATATTTATTGCATTACGGGCTGTTATTACACATTATGTCACAATACTTATGCCTTTTCTCTCTTATTTTACTAGGTTTACATGAAGAAGGAGAATGTCGGCAGCTAGAATTCTGGGCTAGAAAAGGAGCAAACATTGGAGACCTATTCTGCACAACTCAAAAAGCTCTGAAACTCCACGAAACATCATTTTGGAATATATAAAAAATATCTAGTGAAAGAATTATACGAGGGGGGCCACCCACCATCCATGAGGGTGGGGGGCGCCCCCCTCCTGGGCATACCCCCTACCTCGTGGGCCACCTGGTAGCCCCCGATGCCCATCTTCTGCTATATGAGGTGTTTTGACCCGGAAAAAATCATAAGGGGGCTTTCGGGACAAAGCGCCGCCTTCTCGAGGCGGAACCAATCTAGGGCTTCGGCAGAGCTGTTCTGCCGGGGTTACTTCCCTCCGGGAGGGGGAAATCGTCACCACTGTCATCACCAACAACTCTCCCCTCTTGGGGAGGGTTATCTTCATCAACATCTTCACCAGCACCATCTCCTCTCAAACCCTAGTTCATTTCTTGTATCCAATCTTTGTATCAAAACCTCATATTTGTACCTGCAGGCTGCTAGTAGTGTTGATTACCCCTTGTAGTTGATGCTAGTTGGTTTACTTGGTGGAAGATCATATGTTCAAATCCATTATGCATATTAATACCCCTCTGATTATGAACATGAATATGCTTTGTGAGTATTTACGTTTGTTCCCGAGGACATAGGAGAAGTCTTGCTATAAATAGTCATGTGAATTTGGTATTCGTTCGATATTTTGATGAGATGTATGTTGTCTTTCCTCTAGTGGTGTCATGGGAACGTCGACTACATGACACATCACCATTGTTTGGCCCTAGAGGAAGGCATTGGGAATTAATAGGTAGATGATGGGTTGCTAGAGTGACAGAAGCTTAAACCCTAGTTTATGTGTTGCTTCGTAAGGGGCTGATTTGGATCCATATGTTTCATGCTATGGTTAGGTTTACCTTAATACTTATTTTGTAGTTGCGGATGCTTGCAATAGAGGTTAATCATAAGTGGGATGCTTTTCCAAGTAAGGGCAGTACCCAAGCACCGGTCCACCCACATACCAAATTATCAAAGTAACGAACACGGATCATATGAGCGTGATGAAAACTAGCTTGACGATACTTCCCATGTGTCCTCGGGACTGATTTCCTTCATATAAGGGTTTGTCCAGGCTTGTCCTTTACTACAAAAAGGATTGGGCCATCTTTTTGCACCTTATTTACTTTTACCACTTGTTACTTGTTACCAATTATCTTATCACAAAACTATTTGTTACCGATAATTTCAGTGCTTGCAGAAAATACCTTACTGAAAAATGCTTATCATTTCCTTCTGCTCCTCGTTGGGTTCGACACTCTTACTTATCCAAAGGACTACGATAGATCCCCTACACTTATGGGTCATCAAGACTCTTTTCTGGCGCCGTTGCCGGGGAGTGAAGCGCCTTTGGTAAGGAAAAATTTATATAGTGTGCTGAAATTTACTGTCACTAGTTACTATTGAACTTAATCCTTTGAGGGGCTTGTTTGGGGTATCTTCACCCCGACCAGAAGAGCAAAGAGTTGCTCCTCAACCTATTGAACCTACTGAATTTTTTTGCATTGAAATTCCTTCGGGTATGATAGAGAAACTGCTAGCTAATCTCTTTACAGGAGATGGAACATTGCATCCCGATTTGCACCTAATCTATGTGGATGAAGTTTGTGGATTATTTAAGCTTGCAGGTATGCCCGAGGATGTTATCGAGAAGAAGGTCTTCCCTTTATCTTTAAAGAGAGAGTCATTGACATGGTTTAGGCTGTGCGATGATTTTGGATCATGGAACTACAACCGGTTGAAATAGGAATTTCATCAGAAGTTCTATCCTATGCATCAGGTTCATCGTGATTGTAATTATATATATATTTTTTGGCCTCGCGAAGGAGAAAGTATCGCTCAAGCTTGGGGGAGGCTTAATTTCATGTTATATTCATGCCCCAATCATAAGCTCTCAAGAGAAATGATTATGCAAAAAATATGCTCGACTTTCTCTCAATAATCGATCCATGCTCGATACTTCTTGTACTCGCTCTTTCATGATGAAGACTATTGAATTCAAATGGGATTTATTGGTAAGAATAAAACGCAATTCTGAAGATTGGGATCTCGACGAAGGTAAGGAGTCATGTATGACACCTAAGTTTGATTGTGTTAAATCTTTTATGGATACAGATGTTTTCCGTGAATTTAGAACTAAATATGGTCTTGACTCTGAGATAGTAGCTTCTTTTTTTGAATCATTTGCTACTCATGTTGATCTCCCTAAGGAAAAGTGGTTTAAATTTCATCCTCCCATTGAAGTAAAAGTAGCTGAACCTGTTAAAGTTGAAGAAAAGACTATCACTTATAATGTTGATCCTATTGTTCCTGCCGCCTATATTGAGAAACCACCTTTCCCTATTAGAACAAAGGATCATGCCAAAGCTCCAACAATGGTTCGTAAGAGTAATACTAGAACACCTACACCCTCTCGGACGATGCCTTGACGTGGAGGTGGTAGAGGCGGTTCATGGGCCTCGTCGCCCGCATGGCGAGGCGGACGAGGCAGCTAGAGGGATGAGGCTGGAGAGCCCCCAGCGGCGCTGACGAGCTCGACGATGCGGTCGAGCCACTCTTCGTAGAAGTCGTCGACGGGGCGGTAGTGCAGGAGCTCACGTGCCATGAGCAACGCAGCTTGTGCGTCCGCGGGTCCGTGGCAAGCGTGGGGCGACGAGA
This sequence comes from Secale cereale, assembly GCA_902687465.1. Taxonomy (NCBI): domain Eukaryota; kingdom Viridiplantae; phylum Streptophyta; class Magnoliopsida; order Poales; family Poaceae; genus Secale; species Secale cereale. The sequence goes on along the minus strand of LR738715.1, from coordinate 160,801,167 downwards.
CCGCCGGGGTCAGTGACGGGGTCGCGGTGCATCCGTCTCGCCGCACGGAGGGGGTGCAAAGACGAGGCCAGCTACTCGTGCTGCGCTGGGCTAGTGGCAGCGTTGGCAGCATGCGATGGAGAACGGCGAGGCGGTCCGTCGGCAGGAGCTGTTTGAGCGACGCGGGCGGCAAGGGCGGCCCGCCGCTCAGCTCGAGCTCTGCGAGCGTTGGTCATGGATCCGGTGGGACGATGGTGCGTGTATTGACGGAAGGGAAGCTTCGGCACACTCCTACCTGGCGCGCCAAATGTCGGATCTTGGGTTCCGGCAAAACACTTGAGGTTCGAACTCTGGGGTGCACACGAAGATCTCTCCTTCCGCCCTAGCTCGCCTACTCTCTGATTCCTAGGCCTAGCTCGTCGAACTCGAAGAACAAGGGATACAAAGGTTTATACTGGTTCGGGCCACCATTGTGGTGTAATACCCTAATCCAGTGGGGTGCAGTGGATTGCCTTGTAGGCTTGGGAAGAACTAGTACAGGGAGTGAAGAACCTCCTGAGAGGAAGTGTTCTTGCACTCGGATGAGCTTGTGGGTGTGTGTCGGGCCTTCTCTCTCTGATCTCCCTCTTTCTCCTCTTTCTATGGTGGTGGCTAGTCCTATTTATAGTGGCTCGGGTCCTCCTCCCAAATATTGAGCGGGAAGGGATCCCACAACAGCCAATTTTGAAGGGGGGACAACTAGTACAAGCTATCCTAACAAAAGGTGGTCTTCGCCTGCCAAAGGCTCTGGTAGTGATGCCACCGTGGGCTCCGCGATGACCTCTGCTGTGTCGTCCTGCTGGTCTTGGTCTTGTTGCACCGATATGGACACCTTTGTCTGATGCCTCGGGACTCCTCGCCTACGCCTGCCCCTTTAGCACCAAAGACGAAACTAGCATCATGCACCCGCTGGCGCCAGCCTGGCCTTGGTCATGATGGCTCATGTCATGGGAACCTCACGAGCTGCCCCTCGCCTTGATATCTCCGCTCCTCAAGAGCCAGCCTAGTGAGGCCGCCCCACGTGAGGTCTTGCGTCCCCCGCCTCGCAAGGCTCGGCCCCTCGCGAGGGTCTTGAGTCGTTGCTGACGAGGTTGGGCCGTACCAGGCCGTTGGATGAGCGACGCTTCGGGCCACAGGCAGGCAAGTCTGGGTACCCCCGTTCCCAGAACGCCGACAAGCATCACCAGCTCTCTCCCAAGCATCATGAGTGCAGAAACTTGCTGCCAGGTCATCACATTTGCACTATCATTCTTCATAGCCTTCTTACGGCAGCTGGTTGATCCATTCATATAGGTAAGCTCTTGTGCTTTGAGCAGTTCCTCCTCGTGTTCCTCCATCGCACCAATAACATCCACATCAGCATCGCCGGTGAGATAGTGTTTTTCAATTACGTACTCAACGTCCTCCAATTCCCAGCGCCAGAAATCGCAACTCTCGTGCCCCAAAATGATCTGCCAAGGTCAAAAATTTCAATCTTTGGATCCAAAACAAAAGAGAAATTGTGGAAAGGAACCAAATTGATAAGAACCACTAACCCATGGTTCTGGCATTTGTAGAATGGACACTCGTCATGCTTCTTAGTGGTGGAGACGAACATGCGCACCTTCTCCTTGCAAGTCGAGCAGCGGACAAGCAGAAGCGCCAACACCCAACGGCGGACAACAGAGAGGGACGAGCTTGCGACGGACATGAGCAATAGAGGGGAAGGAACTGTCGATTAGATTGGATCTCCGCGGGTTAGGTATTAGACGACAACGATGGTGGTGGCGGAGCAGAGCGAGGGAGGGGGCTAGATTGTATGGAAGAGGGGGCCGCAGGTCAAAGATTTGGGATTTGGGGACTTTTGGGTTATAATAGTAAACACCTCCATACAAGATTGTCTAAATCAGAGACAACTTTGTGGCAATCAAGAGTTGGCCAAATTAGTGTTGTACGCACCGCATACTGATACATCTCCAACGCATCTACAATTTTTTATTGTTCCATGCTATTATATTATCAACTTTGGATGTTTGATATGCATTAATATCCTATTTTATATTATTTTTGGGACTAACTTATTAACCCAGTGCCCAGCGCCAGTTTCTAATTTTCCTTGTTTTTGGCTTTCGCAGAAAAGAAATATCAAACGGAGTCCTAGCGGAATAAAATCTTACGATGATTTTTCTTGGACCAGAAGACACCTGCGAGAATTGGAGTGGGGGCCAAGGGAGCTACGAGGAAGCGACAAGCCGTAGGGGCGCGCCCCTGGGCTTGTGGCCTCCTTGGGAGTCCCCTACACGTACTCTTTAGCCTATAAATTCCCAGATATTCCACAAACCCTAGAGGAGTCGCCAAAAATACTTTTCCACCGCCGCAGGTCTCTGTTCCCGTGAGATCCCATCTTGGGGCCTTTTCTGGTACTCCGTCGAAGGGGGGTTCGATCACGGAGGGCATCTACATCAACCTTCTGCCCCTCTGATGATGTGTGAGTAGTTTACCATAGACCTACGTGTCCATAGCTAGTAGCTAGATGGCTTCTTCTATCTCTTTGATCTTCAATACAATGTTCTCCTCGATGGTCTTGGAGATCTATTCGATGTAATCTTCTTTTGCGGTATGTTTGTTGAGATCCGATGAATTGTGGATTTACGATCAGATCATCTACGACTAATATTTCAGTCTTGTCTGAACTCTTTTATGCATGATTAAGATATCTTTGTATTTCCCTTTGATCTATCGATTTGGTTTGGCCAACTAGATTGGTTTTTCTTTCAATGGGAGAGGTGCTTGGTGATGGGTTCAATCTTGTAGTGTACTCACCCAGTGACAGAAGGGATAGCAAGGCACGTATTTTATTGATTCAATTAATGATAAAAAGACGGGGTTTATATCATATTGCATGAGTTTATCCATCTACATCATGTCATCTTGCTTAAGGCGTTACTCTGTTTTCATAACTTAATACTGTAGATGCATGCTGGATAGCGGTCGATGAGTGGAGTAATAGTAGTAGATGCAGGCATGAGTCGGTCTACTTGTCGCGGACGTGATGCCTACATTCATGATCATTTCCTTGGATGTCATCATAACTTTGCTCTTTTCTATCAATTGCTCAACCGTAATTTGTTTACCCACCATATGCTTTCTTCGAGAGAAGCCTCTAGTGAAACCTATGGCCATCGGGTCTATTTTCCATCATATATTTTCATATCTATAAAACTAAAAACCAAAAAAATACCTTGCTGCAATTATTTTGTGTTCACTTTATTTTGCCTTTTACTTTTATTTTATTTCTATCTCTATCAGATCTCACTCTAGGAAGTGACCGTCAAGGGATTGCCAACCCCTTTTCCGTGTTGTGTGCAAGTGTTTGTTAGTTTATGCAGGCGCATAGATTGTAGACTTGCTTGTGCCTCCTACTGGATTGATACCTTGGTTCTCAACTTAGGGAAATACTTATCTCTACTTTTCTGCATCACCCTTTCCTCTTCAAGGGAAAAATCAACGCAAGCTCAAGAAGTAGCACATACACGCAATAGTGACCTTATTTTCACTTCCCATCATATTCAGTGACTGTAACGAGCGTATTCAAAGTTGGGTGACCATGAGTGTATTTATCTCTATAAGAAGGTATATGTGTGATAGATCTTATCATATAACGGGGTTTGGATGCACTGCCTAAGTTTGCAGTAACTCTTGAGGTGAGAAAGGGCAATGCACGGTACTAAAGAGGTTAGAAAATGGCAGAAAGCTAGGGGTGTGTAATTATCCATGGACTCACATTAGTCATAAAGAACTCATGTACTTATTGTGAAAGTTTTATTAGCCCTCGAAGCAAAGTAGTACTTGCATGCCCGTAGGGAAGAGGTTGTTAGGAGTTACCCATCGCCCCTCCGATTCAAACAACACAAAGGATTTCAATCAGACCTAAGAATGCTCGGACATCCCCATGATGCCATGTCGGACAATTAAATGAGAAGTTAATGACAAGCTTTATTAATGATATGCTTACTAACCAATGATCGTCAACTCATAACCTTTTATATTACGACATCAATATAATTAAAACACGTGATCCATATTCAGTCATCTACATGGAAGTTTTTATTATGCCACTCTTAAATACCTATCCTTTTTGGACTAGACTTATAACTCGTTTCATTACCACTTTATATTTAAAGACTCTCAAAAATATTTAAGTGTAGCATGAGAGTGCAATCATTTTTTACAAAATGTAACCACTATCGTGCTCTAACAAATATAAGCGAAGCACTAGAGCAACTGCATAGCTCAAAAGATATAAGTGAAGCTCACTGAGTATTCTAACAAATCATAATGAATATGTGTCTCTCTCAAAAAGGTGTCTCCAGCAAAAATTGATTGTGGAAAACTAATAAACAAGCAAAACGAAAATGGCACAAGATGCTCCAAGTAAAAATCATACGGTGTGATGAATAAAAATATAGCTCCAAGTAACATACTAATGAATTGTGGATGAAAGAGGGGGTGCCATCCGGGGTATCCCCAAGCTTAGACGCTTGCGTCTTGCTTGAATATTATCTTCGAGTGCCTTGGGCATCCCAAAGCTTAGGGTCTTGTCGTTCCTTATTACTTCATCCATCGTGATCTCACCCAAAACTTGAAAACTTCAGCAAACAAAATTCAATAGAAACTTTGTGAGATCCGTTAGTATAATAGACAAATATAAACTTTAGGTACTGTTGTAAACTCATTCATAATTATTCTGGCATAATACTTATTGTATTCTAACTTCTCTAGGACTTTACCCCCTGATATAATACATAGCATCATTAAAGTAAGCATAGTATGCAATAAAAATAGAATATGTCTAAAACAGAACAGTCTGTAATGATCTGAAGAAAAACTATACTTACAAAACTCTAAAAATTCAGAAGAGTTATGACAACTTGGGAAATTTTTATATCAATCATTTATAATAAAAATCAGCTAATTATTACATTCTGGTAAATTATAGGATTTTTTGCACTGGAAACAAAATTTTATGTTTTTCCACAGAATCAAATCAACTATCATCCAAACCATCCCAAGGATTTACTTGGAAAAAACATTAATTGAAACATAAACACCACAATCATTACAGTAGCAATAATCATGTCATCACTCAATAAAAGAAATAAAAAATAAAAACGTAAGAAACATATTGGGTTGCTTCCCAACAAGCGATGTTGTTTTGTGCCCCTAGCTAGGCATAATGCATTGTTTCAAGTATTTTCACCCTTCATATCAATTCCATGGGTAGATCTCATAATATATTCATATGATGGTTTAATTATCTTCTTCGGGAAGTGCTCCATCCCTTTCTTTAATGGAAATTGGAACTTTATATGTCCTTCTTTCATGTCAATGATCGCACCTATGGTTTGTAGGAAAGGCCTACCAAGTATTATAGGACAAGGTGGATTGCATTCAATATCAAGCAAAATAAAATCCGTGGACACATAATTTATGTTTGCAAGAATAAGAACATTATTTATTTTACCCAATGGTTTCTTAATAGTTGAATCTGCTAAATGCAAGTTAAGGGAACATTCATCCATATCTACGAGACCAAGCACATCACATAAAGATCTTGGTATAGTAGAGAACCTAGTACCTAAATTACACAAAGCATTACATTTATAATCTTTAATCTCAACGTTAATAGTAGATTCCCATTCATCATGTAATTTTCTAGGTATAGATACCATCAATTCTAGCTTTACTTCAGGAGCCTTAATCATAGCTTCAACGATATGTTGTGTAAAAGTTTCATTTTATCCATAAGCATTAGGTGAGTTCATCATGGATTGCAACAAGGAAATACATTCAATGAAAAAAAAAAATGATAATTAAAATCATTGTAATCCAAAGTAGTGGGCACATCACTATTTAAAGTCTCAAACTCTTCAAACCCACTTTTTTTGTTTTTATCATCAATATCATCACCCTCCGAACAATTGGGACGCCTTCTAGATAAAGTTGACTTGTCTTCGGTACATTTTTTATCAATTTTTACATTACTAAGCAAAGTTTCAATAGGTAACACACCAATAATTTTAATATCTTCATCATGATTACGATAAAAACCGAGTGGAATAGCTTTTTCTAAGAATTCTCGCTTAGCTCGTATCCTAGCGATTATTTCTCTACTTTCATTCATATTGACTTGGATAGACTTTAAAGTTTTAGTAGCATCAATTTTATGTTGCAAAATTTTAATTTTAAGAGTTTCCACATCATGAGCAATTATATCCATGTTTCTAGCCGTATCGTAAACTTTATGTAGTTTTTCTTCTACCATAGCATTGAAAATCTTTTGAGAACTAATGATATCTTTAATGTTATTATCAAGATCAATAAGTATCCTATTATTATTATTATGTGAATTTCCATAAGAAGTACCATAATTATAAGAGGGATTAATGGGATACAGTCTAGGACTGAAATCCCCCAATAAACATTGTTGTTGAAATTGTTTCTAGTGAGAAAATTCACACCATTATTTTGCTCAATAAAACTAGATAGTGGTACATCATTAGGAACAATATGAGCATTTTTATTAGCTAGCATATTCATAAGAGCGTGCATTTTATCACTCAATGTAGAAATTTCTTCGATAGAGTTTACCTTCTTACCAGTTGTAGCTCGTTATGCGTGTCATTGAGAATAATGTGTCATCATATTTTTTAGAAGCTTTGTGGCCTCTCCGAAAGTAATTCCCATAAAGGTTCCACCTGCAGCAGAGCCTAGATGATTTCTCGACACAAAGTTTAGTCCCTCATTTTTTTGTATTATCATCCATAAACTTAATCCATAAATTTTAAGCATTAATTTCATTATATCCCAAGATTGTGCAACATGTTCTTTCTCAAGTTGATTAAAGTTCATGATTTGATTTCTAAGATAAATAGTCTTGGCGGGACAAAAAAAATTGGCAATAAAAGCATCCTTACATTTATCCCATGAATCAATACTATGGTGAGGTTAGGATGAAGACCAGGTTTTAGCACGAGCTCGTAGCGAGAAAGGAAGTAATTTCAACTTAACAATATCATTATCCACATCTTTTTTATTTTGCATATCACATAATTCAGCGAAGGTATTAAGATGGGATGCAACATCTTCATTAAGATTTCTAGCAAATTGTTTTTCATAATAAGATTTAGCAATGTAGTATTAATATCATGGCGGGAGGAGCGATTTCAGTACTAATAAAATCACTATTATTAGTATTAGATAAGTCACACAACTTGGTATTTTCTTGAGACATAGTGGAAAACAAGCAAACTAACAAAGATAAATATTTTTTGTGTTTCTGAATTTCTTTTAATCAGACTAATAAAATAAAATAAAAAGTAGAGCAAGTAATTGATAATTTTAGTGTAGGTACTTATAGAGATTTGATGATGTCCCCCTCGAAGTGGTGCCAGAAATTCTTTGTGCTACTTGTGAGTCGCATTGGGTTTTTCCCCAAAGAGGAAGGGTAAAGCAATATAGTAGCAGATAAGTTTTTCCCTTAGTGAGAACCAAAGTTATGAAACAAATAGGAGAACCAAGCAAAGAACACCTACACACACAACAGCAAATACTTGCGCCCAACGAGGGAAAGAGGGTTGTCAATCCCCTTTAACTCGTCACTTGCAAGGATTAAATATGCTAGTGGTAGATAGATAAATTGCAAAGTGAAATAAAAGTAAATAAATTGGAGCAAGGTATTTTTGGTTTTTGTAATATGATAAAAGTAGACCCGGGGTCCATAATTTTCACTAGAGGCTTCTCTCTCATAATAATAGCATGGGTGATTAGACAAATTACTGTTAGGCAATTGATAGAAAACTGCATAGTTATGATGTTATTTATGGCAATGATCATGTATATAGGCCTTACGTCAGTGACAAGTAGTCTGACTCCTGCCTGCATCTACTACTATTATTCCACTTCGAGAGCGCTTCCATGCTTGCCTCTCTATGTATTAAATTCATAACAATAATGTAGACAAAATAAAACCAAGCAATATGATTGAGCTCCATCATTTTACACTTAATGGCAACAATACAAATACAGGCCTTACTACCCCTTCTGTCACGGGGTGAGGACACCGCAAGATTGAACCCATCACAAAGCACCTCTCCCACTGAAGACAAGTTAATCTAGTTGGCCAAACCAAACAGATAGATCAGAGAGAAATATAAAGCTTTAACATGTATAATAAAGTTTAGAAAAGACTCAATTACTTTCAATGAATAATCTAATCATAAACCCATAATTCATCGGATCCCAACAAATACATCACGAAAGAAGATTACAACGAATAGAACTCCAAGGAGATCATGGAGAGAATTGTATTGAAGATCAGAGAGAAAGAAGAAACCAACTATCTACTAGCTATGGACCCGTAGGTCTATGGTAAACTACTCACACATAATTGGAGGTGCAACAAGTTGATATAGAAGCCCTCCGTGATCGATCCCGCCTTCAACGGAGTACTGGAAAAGTCATCTGGATGGGATTGCGTAAGAACGGAGACTTGCGGTGGCGGAAAAGTGTTTCGGGTGGCTCTTTGTTGGTTTGGGCATTTATGGGAATTTATGGAGTTGGAATTAGGTCAAATGAAGCTGCGTGGGACCCACCATATCAGGTGGCGCCCCCCGGGGTGCGCCATGTAAGCTCGTGGCTCTCTTGTAGATATTCTTGCCTCTTCCCGAACCTTCTAGAGTCCCTTCTGGTCCAGAAGAAAATTGCCATGAAGTTTATCGTGTTTGGACTACATTTGATACTGATTTTCTGAAAAGCCAAAAACAAGCAAAAAACAGCAACTGCCACATGGCATTGAGTAAATAGGTTAGTCCCCAAAATTGATATAAGATAATAAAACTATAGATAAAGTATCTAAGATTGGTAATAATAAAAAATTATAGATACGTTGGAGATGTATTAGCTGCTTACATGTGGGACCATGATACGTCTCTAAAGTATCTATTTTTTTATTGTTCCATGCTATTATGGTATCAATCTTGGATGTTTTATATACATTTACAAGCACTTATATATCATTTTTGGGGATTAACCTATTAACTTAGTGCCTAGTGCCAGTTGCGGTTTTTTACTTGTTTTTTGGTTTTTCAGAATATCACTATCAAATGAAGTCCAAATCACACGGAACTTTTTGGAGATTTTCTTCTGGACAAAAGAGACACTCAAAGCTTTGGAAGAGGGCCAGAAGACTGAAGGTGGGCCCACTAGGTACCATGGCACGCCCAAGGGGGGTGGTCGCGCCCTGGTGGCTTGTGGGGCCCACAAAGCTCCGTTTAACCTAACTTTGCCTCTGTAAATTCTCTAAAATCGTGAAACCAATAGAGATCCACACGAAATACTTTTTCTGCCGCCACAAGGTCCTGTTCTTGAGAGATCTCATCTCGAAGCCTTTTCTGGCACTCTGCCGGAGGGGGAATCAATCATAGAGGGGCTCTACATCAACCTTGTTGCCCTTTCGATGATGTGTGAGTAGTTTACCACAGACCTACGGTTTCATAGTTAATAGCTAGATCGCTTCATCTCTTTCTTTGATCTTCAATACAATGTTCTCCTTGATGTTCTTGGAGATCTATTTGATGTAATGAATTTTTGCGGTGTGTTTGTTGGGATCCGATGAATTGTGAGTTTATGATCTGATTATCCTTGAATATTATTTTAGTTATCTCTGAACTCTTTCATGCCTGATTACTATAGCTTCGTACTTCTCTCTGATCTATTCATTTGGTTTGGCCAACTAGATTGATTTTTCTTGCAATGGGAGAGGTGCTTTGTAACAGGTTCGATCTTGCGGTGCTCAATCCCAGTTATAGGAATAGACACGACACATATTTGTATCGTTGCCATTAAGGATAAAAATATGGGGTTTATTCATGCATGAGTTTACTTTGTCTACATCATGTCATCTTGCATAAAGCGTTACTCAGTTCTTTATGAACTTAATACTCTAGATGCATGCTGGATAGTGGTCGATGTGTGCAGTAATAGAAGTAGATGCAGAATCATTTCAGTTTACTTGTCTCAGACATGATGCCTATATATGATCATTGCCTTGGATATCGTCATGAATATTTGCTTTTCTATCAATTGCCCAACAATAATTTGTTTACCCACCGTATGCTATTTTCAAGAGAGAATCCTCTAGTGAAAACTATGGCCCGGAGTCTAATTTTATCATTTATCAAAATCCGAAAGTACCTTGCTGCACTTTTTCTTTCTTTGTTTTATTTTTTATTTTTTGCACTATCTATCTATCTATAAATCACTACACAGTTTAATCTTGCAGGAGTCGGGTTTTACACCGCAAGGTGGCTCGAACCTGGGTAAACTGTCGTATCAGTGTTCTTCTTCCTTAGCTCGAGCTCGCCGTGCGTCGCCATGGAACTGAAGGAGTAGAGTAGAGCGGCAAGAGAGCAAGCACACCCTAGTGTTCGAACCTCTTGGGTCCCCCGGAACCCTGAACGTGCAGGTTGCGCTCCTCATGGCGTATGAGCTCCTCCTCTACCGCCCTGTGGATTCCGGCTACGAGGCTTGGTTGGGTCGCATCACCGAGCTCGTCAACGCCACCGGAGAGGCCCCGATGCTCTCCCACTCCCAATCACTCCCCCCGTCTCGCGCTGGAGACAGGGTACGCGGCGAGACTCCACCTCCTCCCCATAACAGCGAACTCACCGAGCCCCAGCGTGACCCGCCGCGCGGAGCGCCTGCTCTAGCCCGGGACAAGGTCAGTTGCCAGATCATTCATCGCACGCCGCCCGACACGTGCGTGCTCCTCAAGAAGCAGTGCCAGCGCCAGGACCGAGCCATCCAAGAAGTCGTGGTAGCAGCGCGCCAGAACCGCGTTGCCCTTGCACGCGGAGTCCCTTCAAGAAGTGTGGGCTGTCGAGCCTTCACTTACGAGCTGTGCCGGGTGGTATGGACCATCAAGTTCAACCAGAGCTACCCCCGCACTACGACGGCATTCCTGACCCTACTATATTCCTTCAGCTCTATGCCCTGTGCATTGAGGCGGCGAATGGTGACGAAGAGGTCATGGCGAATTGGTTCCCCATGGCCCTCAAAGATGGCGCGCGCTCCTGGATCATGAACCTGCCTGAGGAGTTAATCTCTTCGGGGAGTGAGCTATGAGACCAGTTCGTCGCTAACTTCAAGGTCATGCACGAAGAACTCACTATGCGTGAAGCCATGCCCTGGCAAAACCCTTCGCATGTACATCCAGCATTTCAGCGAGGTGCGTCGCAAGATCTGTCACGCTTTAGATGAGGCCATCATCTTGACGTTCACCAATGGCACCACAGATGTCAGGATGTGTGAGAAGCTTGCCATCAACGATAACTAGAGCTCCGCGCTTGAGTTGTTCACCCTCACCGACAAAGTGCGCCAAGGCCGACGAAGGCCGCCTCTTCATCCACAACGACCCCAACGCCACTCTCGATGACGGAAAGACTAAGGCCAAGGAGGCCAAGTGCAAGGGTCCCGTCGTGCTCGCAGTGGTGCCTGACCATATGCGCGGCCGCAACCGTGACAAACCCAAAAAGGACCACCGCACATTCTGCTTTTACCACAATGAGCGCACCCATAACACCGAGGACTGCCATGATTTCAAGGCACTCTGCTACAAGCGCTTGGGTCATCGCCCGGCCCGCACCAACCATGGATCCAGCCGCGGCGCCGGCTGTTGGGACAACCACGATGGCAACTCCTTGTCAGGGCTGGGGTGACCAGCCTCACGAGGAGGCCTGGCGCGATCAGCCTTGTTAGGGCGCTTGGCGTGATCAGCCTTATGAAGCGTGCCCTCAAGGCAACTCCGCCCTTTCACCACTGCCACCGGCAGCCAGAAGGAACGACAACAACCTGCGAAGTAGCATGCATCCTCGATCGAGCCTAGGGCCCCACATCCAATCACCTCTTCAAGCAGTTCTTCGTGAGGTGAACGCTACCCTCTTGAGGCTCGTGGTTGCGCAGCGCCTCAAGTGGTCACAGTACGCCATCACCTTCGACTCAAAGGACCGCCTCGAGAACACGGCTATTGTTGACGCGCTCACCATGCTTTGCACCCCCACCACCAGCAGTGTGGCAGTCACCAAGACTCTCATCGACAGGGGCGCCGGCCTCAACGTCCTTTCCATCGAGACCTTTGAGACACTCCAAGGGCCCTATGAATAGCTGATGCCGACCAAGCCCTTCTTAGGGGGACAGATGGGTCTACCATCACCCTGGGGCAAGTGCGCCTCCTCATAAACTTTGGCACCCGCGACAACTACCATACCGAGCTCATCGACTTTGACATAGCACACATTGGCCTGCCCTATAACATAATCCTGGGTTAACCTGCACTCGCCAAGTTAATGGCGGCGACCCACCATGGCTAGAATGTCCTCAAGATGCCGGCTGCAGCAGTGTCATCACTATCGCCTGCGACGAGAAGGAGCATTCTGCTCCCTTGAGCATGCCTACTGGGCCACCGCAGCCAAGAACTCTAGCAACGAGTATGTTGTTGCGCGTCGCAAGGCCACCCCCGTGAAAAAGAAGCAGCTACTCCCCAAGGACCGTCCCAAAGCTAAGAAAGTGCCAGTTGGTAGCGACAGCCAAGGCCCCACCCTCGTTGTTGGGGCTTGCCTTCCACCTGCATAGGAAGACGCCCGACGCCTCCCTTCGGCTGGTCTTGGGGGCTTTCACCTGGAAGGCGTCCGACCTAATCGGTGCATCAAGGGAAGTGCTCGAGCACCACTTGGAGGCGTGCTTCGACGCGCACGCCCGCAAGCAAGGAGCATGGCATCGAGAGCCAGGGGTGCGGTAGTTCATCACCCAGCAGATTCACATCCCCCAGGAGGCCAGGGCGATGGGTGGCGAGCGTCGCCCCGCTCGCCCTGCCAATTCCGCTGCCGCCCCCGGGGAGGGCTACGAGGTGCACATGTGTGTTGACTTCACAGGCCTCAACAGGGCCAGCTCCAAGGACCTCTTTTGTCTATTGTGCGTCGGCCAGAGCAGAGGCCTTTCCACCAACTACACATGCATGCCCTTTAGTCTGGTGAACGCTGGCGCCACCTTTCAAGAGTTGGTGTGGCTCGCGATGGCCCCTTGCGAGGCGTAAATCCCTCATGAGCCCCCAAGGCCTCACGAAATAGTCGGCCCCTGAGAGGTGAACTTCTACAGCACGCTTTGTCAAGTAGCTTGACACCCTTGCAACAACCTCATTGCCAAGTGACTTTTTGGTTTGTTCAAGTCGAGGGCGCCCTTCGGGCTGCAACATGCTCAAGCTGCTCATGGTCAATCCCTAAAGCCGCCTCACTTTTGGTCGTGTAGAGAACTCAGTTGCCCTTCGGTGAATTACTATGCCTTCTTAATCCTATGTTCGGTGCCATGTCACCATGATGGGCGTCATGCTTGTCGGCGTCCTGGGAACCAGGGTACCCACACTCGCTTGTGTGCGGGCTGCGACGCGCTCCTACAAGCGGCCTAGTATAGCCCAGCTGATCGACCAGCTATCCAAGACCCTCGCGAGCGGGCCAAGCCTCGCGAGGAGAACGACGTCAAAACCTCCTCGGGAGCGGCCTCAGCAAGGCGTTCCGGAGGGGTGGAGAATCCAAGGCAGAGCCTGCCTTAGGAGGAGGCAGTGATGTCAGCGGTGACGCACCGCGCCAGCGGGTGCCAGCGTCCGCCAGCGGCGCAGTTGCCATTTCAGTGCAAAGGGGACAGCGCAGTCGTTGGTTTCCAAGGAGTGGGGCAAAGGTTTCCTCTTTGGTGCAACAAGACCGAAGACCGCAAGGACGATAAGGGGGATGTCACCGTCGAGCCCATCACCGTGTCACCGCCTGATCCTTTTGCAGGCAAAGACCGCTTTTGTCAGGGTAGGAACGTCCTTGTGTTCCCGCTCAAAAATGGCCGTTGTGGGATCCCTTCCCGCCTAAACATTTCGGGGGAAGAGAACCGTGGCCGCCTATATAAGTAGCTAGGACTCCCACTGCAAAGGGGGGGCGAACACACTCTACCATCGCACAAGGAGCAATAACACTAGCCTCCTGACCCTCCTGAGCTCGCCTCCTGAGCCCAGGGACCGTTGTACTAGCTCATATTCTAGCTCGCCCGGAGCCAATCCACCAAAGCAGGAAGTAGGGTCTTACACCACACGGTGGCCCGAACCTGGATAAACTCTTGTGTGTTTTGTTCGTTGTTTGCTTGAATCTTTCCATCACGACGAGAGCGAGGCGCTAGGTAGACCAGAGTGGGAGAGATCTTCGTTCACGCCCCTGTGTTCGAACTTAACAGGTTTTGCGGAGCCCTGAATCCGACATTTGGCGCGCTAGGTAGGGGGCGTGTCGAAATCTCGCCTCTCCGACGACCTCGTCGCGTTCTCGTCACCGACCCTACTCCACAGCCATGGTGGACACACGCCGAGCTCGCGCCGCCCGCCGCGCTGCGAACATCGATCAGACGGTGCCCGTGGGCAACGGCGCACCGCTCCGCCCCAACTCGCTGGTCGCTAACGCCGCCACCGACTCGGCTGTCCACGAGCAGCAGGACTCCTCCCTGCCGCTGTCCGTGCAGCGGGATGGCCGCACGGCAACACCTTCACCCTCGCCGGCCGCGGCGACGTCCTCGCTGGTCCGCCGCGGGCCGGTCTACCAGCAGCCTGCGCTATTGATGGCGCAGGAGCTCTTGCGCTATCGCCCAGCAGATGACCTCTACGACGAATGGCTCCACCGCATCACCGAGCTCGTCAACGCCACTGGAGAAGCGCCTGCACCAAGGCACTCCTCACGTCCTCCGTCGCCACCGGTGGGGAACGAGGGCCACGGGGTCCCGGCTCCGCCTCCACTACACCACGCCGGCCAGGAGGGCCGGCGCGAGGCCCCTCGACGTGAGCAACCCTGCCGAGATCACGCCGCGACGAGGAGAGCTGTCAGGTGATTCCGCACCCTCATGCAGGGGCTCGTGGCCCCCTGGCCCACAGCGCCCAGACCGCGCGCCACAGGAGGTGGTGGCGCCAGCACCTCAAGAACCAGCATCACAAGCGCAGGGGCGCCTGTGATCGTGAGTGTGGCTGGATGTCGCGCCCTAGCCCCTGAGCAACGGCGCCTCGTCTGGCCCGACAAGTTCAAGAAGGACCTACCTCCATGCTATGATGGCACCATCGACCCCACGGAGTTCCTCCAACTCTACGAGATGAGCATCGAGGCATCTAACGACACCGAGCAGGTCATGGTGAACTGGTTCCCCATGGCTCTGAAGGACGACGCACGCTCCTGGCTCCTGAACCTCCCCGTGGGATCCATCTCCTCCTATGAAGAGCTTCGCGAGCGTTTCGTCGCCAACTTCCAAGGCACCCGCGACCGAGCCCCGACAGCTGCTGATCTGCGCCGCGTGAGGCAGCAGCCGGGAGAAACCCTACAAAAGTACATCCAACGATTCAACACCATGTGCCTCCGTATCCCCAGGGTCTCAGACGAGGCCATCATCTACGCGTTCTCCGATGGCGTCCGCGATGTCAGGATGAGGGAAGAGCTCGACATCCACGAAGACCTATGCACAGCCCTCGAGATGTTCAAGCTCACGGCAAAGTGCGCCAGGGCGGAAGAAGGCCGCCTCTCCCTTCAGGAGCTGCCTGAGGCAGAGGCGGACGACAAGAAGACCAAGGCCAAGGAGTCTAAGCGCAAGGGACCCGCCGTGCTGGCTGCGGAGCCAGAAGTGAAGCGTGGCTGCAGCTACGATGACCTCCCTAGAGACAACCGACCATACTGCGTCTTCCACAACGTCCACAGCCACAACACCAACGACTGCCAGGAGCTCAGGGTGATGCGCGGCGGGCGCGTCAGGTAGCGCCCTGAGCGCGACAACCGCGGCTACGGCCGTGGAGGAGGCCGAGGAGGAGGACGTTGGGACGGCAGGAACTCGCGCCAAGGGTGGCGTGAGCAGCCTCGTGAAGACCACTGGCAGGAGCAGCCTCGTGACACCCCCTAGCATGACCAGCCTCGCGAGGGTCGCCCTCGGGGCAATGGAGGCCTTCCTCCGCTGCCACCACCGCCAAGGAGGAACGACGACGACCACTAGGGAGACGGGGCAGGGGGCTTCCAGGAGCCGCGTGCAGTTGCATGCATTCTGGGAAGAGCCCATGCCCCGGCTTCTCACCGCATCTTCAAGCAGTTCGCTCGTGAGGTGAACGCGGCACTTCCCAGGCCTGACGCTGCATGCAACCTCAGGTGGACCAAGCAAGTCATCGCCTTCGACCCCAAGGACCAGCTCAAGTGCACTGCTGCCCAAGGCACCCTCCCGATGCTCTGCACCCCAACCATCAGCAACGTCCTCGTGACCAAGACCCTCATCGACGGCAGAGCAGGGCTCAACGTCCTCTCCGTCCAGACCTTTGAGACGCTCCAGGTTCCTTACGATCAGCTCCACCCGACCAAGCCATTCTACGGAGTCACGGATGGCTCCACACTCCCGATGGGACAGGTCCGCCTCCCCGTCACCTTGGGCGACTGCGACAACTACCACACTTTGCTCATCGACTTCGACGTCGCCAACATCCACCTCCCGTACAATGCCATCCTAAGGTATCCTGCCCTCGCCAAGTTCATGGCGGCGACCCATCGCGGCTACAACGTCCTCAAGATGCCCGGGAGCGGCGGAGTCATCACGATCGCCTCCGACGAGAAGGAAGCGGTGCGTTCCCTGGAGCGTGACTACCAGACCGCGGCGGTCGAATGCTCCGATGAGGATGGAGCCGTCCTCGCCCTGCAGACCGCCCCCAAGAAGAAGAAGAACTTACCCATCAATGGACCTCAGGACGCGGGGGCTCCCGGGGCCTGGCCTCAGGACTCGCACATGCTGACGAGGCGTCCTCCACCCTCGCATAGGGAGGTGCGCTCGATGCCCCTCTCATGACGGGCTTGGTGGCTCTCCTCTGGAGTGTCCCTGAGCTGACCTGTGCCTCGAGGGAGGTGTTCGAGCACCACCTGCAAGCGTATCTTGATGCACGTTTTTGTGAGCTCAGTGTGACACGTTCAGCGCTGGGGGCTCAAGACTTCTTCGACCAAGTTACATAGGAACTTCAGTACGCCAGACTCATCTGCGGTGGGCGTAACCGCACAACCCCAAGTTCACCTGCTCGCAGCCCAAGCGACTGCTTCCGCGTCTGTATCGACATCGTGGGTCTCAACCGAGCCGCTTCTCAGGAGCCCTTCTGGCCGACGGCGGTCGGCCGGAGGAGGGCCCTCTTCTGGAGCTACGTCTGCACACTCTTCGGCTTCCGCAACGCAGTTGCCACGTTCCAGCATCTCGCGCAGCGGCCCTTGGGGGCTCGGGAGGCTCAGTGGCAGGCGGTCCGGACGGAGCGAGAGTCGGACCCGCGCGACCACTGGGAGCCTCCGGAGCCCCTGGGCCTCAGGAGCCCGACGATCCTCGGGAGCGACCCGCACAGCTCGCGTCTTCAGCTACCCCAACTCTCCTTCGGCAAGTATCAGGTGACACTTCAGGTATCCAAACGAGGGAGCCTCTCGGGCTGCAGCATCCTCGGGCTGCAGGGGGCTGATCCCCCGCGGTTATCTCCCTTTTTGCATGATGAAGGCCAGATATTTCTTTCCATTCGCATTATCTATATGCTCGGCGTCCTCACCGCCACTAAGGTCATGAGCCCTTGTGAGCCCACTCGTGACCGACCCATGATTAAGGACTGGCACGACGTCCGTGCTCGGGTCCGTCCCTGCAGCGTCGATAAACCCAAGGGCTGAGCTCTGTCTAGCGAGCCATTCCCGTGACGGCACCTCCATGGTCCTTGGTGCCTTGTTCTCACATGGGCTAATCATGGATGGGTAAGTAGGGGCCCGTGGCAGGTGCCTCGCTCACGCGGGAACCGCGCGCCGGTTGTTTTTCTTTTGGATCGTGGCATGAGAAGACTGGGCACAACGTATGTGCTCGGGTCCGTCCCTGTAGCGTCGACAAATTCAGTGGCTGAGCTCTGTCGCACGAGTTATTCCCGTGACGTCACCTCCTGGGGTCGCTGGTGTTGCGGCCTTCTCATGCAATATCCCCTGGAGATGCACTTGGCGCAGGTCGACACAACACCTCTCTTTTCACATTTTGCAGAAGAAGACTCAGGCGCAACCCGCCTCAGGGTAGGGTCTCGTGAGTGATGCGTATGCTCACGAGAACTTCCTCAGAGTCGTTCAGCTCGTCCTGAGGAGGGCCCATATACACCTTGGCTGTCCTACTGTGCAAGCCACGTGTCAGGACGGGGTTGTACACGCCCCGGAGTCTCTCCCGGTGGGAGGATCCCTCCCACGGTCCAGTGGAAGTACCATGCTCTGCGCTGGCAGATCTAACCGAGGAGCGGTTATGCCCATGAACCAGTGGAAGCACCAAGCTCCGCGCTGGCCGCTATGACCAAGGCGCGGTTATGCCCACACTCCGCGCAAGTGTGGTAGCTCTATGCTCCGCGCTAGTTATAAACAACTGAGGGCGGCCCCCAGCGATCGCACCAACCTCAGGGAGATTTTCAACACACGACGCTCATAGCTTCTCCTTGGATGGGTGTTGCGAGGGGGGCTAGGCACGGGGGCTATGCTCAGGTCACGCTTGGCAGACGCCATCCTACCAGGTGCCCTGACCCCTGGCCTTCTCGTGCCCCCATCCCAGGAGAAGGCTTGTGGGCAATGTATGGTGCTTGTTCTCCTTCATGAGAGCCGTTCGTACGTCAAGGGGGACCCCTGGGCATCGCGACCCATGGGTCTAACTGGCCACGTAGCCCCTCATCCCTTGAGTCTAGATATGATGATAACCCCGGTCATCCGGAGGGCTCAATGGCGATCGAGGTATGCACGGGGTTGGGCCCTGCCGACGTAGAATGAAAACTGGATTGCTTGAACGTCAAGGGGGGCCCTTGGGCATCACGACCCAAGGGCCTCACTAGCCACGTAGCCCCTCATCCCTTGAGTCTAGTTACTACGGTAACCCTGGTCATCCGGAGGGCTCAATAGCGAGTCTAGTTACTACGGTAACCCCGGTCATCCGGAGGGCTCAATAGCGAGTCTAGTTACTACGGTAACCCCGGTCATCCGGAGGGCTCAATAGCGAGCTAGCTACTACGGTAACCCCGGTCATCCAGAGGGCTCAATGACGGTCGAGGTATGCGCGGGGTTGGGCCCTGCCGACACAGAGCACCTAAGCAAACATGAAAGGAAGAAAGCATAGAATCATCTAGCTATTACAATAATGCCACGTTTTTCAAATTCAAGCAAAGTTCTCATGCATCCTCGAGGTACTCGCACTTCTCTCACTAAACAGGACGGACTGGGCATCACCAAGTGCAGCATCACCGGTCTTCTCTTCTTCGCCTGCGGTAGCAGTAGCCTGGAGGAACGCCTCCACTAGCAACGTGACCTTCTCCCTGAGGGCCTTGACAACCGTGTTCTCCATGACTTCGGTCACGGGCTCGGACAGTGAGGCTAGGTCAAGGGTGGGGTCGCGAAGATTTAGGTGGCTGCACACCTGCGTCAGGACCAAGGTAAGCAGCGTACGACTCTCGACATCGGCTAACTTGCCAATAGCGGCCGTAACACCGCGCAGGGACTCCATGAGCGCAGCAAGGAGCCCGGCGGGGCCCCCCTCCGGGGCGGTCGGCGGCTCCTTGAACCCTTCTCCGTAGGCGGCATGCAGCGCCATGCGGGCCTCAAGGTCAAAGGCGGCAAGGGCTTCGGGACTCACTGTTGACGAGGCGGCAAGGGCTCCCTGATACGTCCAAAATGCATCACTATTTTGTATTATAATTTATCCTTATTCATTGATATATTTCACGTTACGGTGATGTTCTTATGTTGTTTTGGTCTATTTTACACAGTTTGCAAACTTTCCGATGCCGAAGCAGCACACGCAGGAATCAGCAGTAAAAAGTGGACGCTGAGTTGCTGAAGAAGAATACCTCCATATTACCTGAAAATTGACGGGAGATATTTTTCAGATGGATCACGAAGGCACGCGAAAGGGCAACCAGAGGGGGGCCATAGGGTGCCCAGGCGCCTTGCGGGCGCCCCCTGGCCGCGCCGGGGGGGCGCCTGGAGCCCCTGGCCCACCTCTGGCCGCCCCCTTTTGCATATATGCTCTCCGTTATCTAAAAACCCTAGGGACGGGAATTTTTACGGAGTTCTGCCGCCGCTCCGTGGCGGAAACCTACAGAGAAGAAAAAGCCATCTACGGCGGGCAGATTCCGTCGGGGAGACCGCCTCCCGGAAGGGGAGATCGTCGCCATCGTCATCACCATCATCACGGGCATCATCGAGATCATCATCAACATCATCCCCAACACCAGCACCATCTCCATCTTCATCCAAATCTCATCTTACAATCGCAACTTGTGTTGTAACTCGTACTACCTATCCTCTCTACTCCATCGGTGTTGATTACTACTTTGTGGTGAATGCTATTGAGTTTTGTTGGAGAAATATTATTATGTCCAGATTGTTTATCACCCATTTATTCCCGCTGATCATGATCTCTTTTATGTCTCGTGAGTAGTTACCTTAGTTCTTGAGGACATGGGGAAAGTCTTGTTGCTAGTAGTCATATGCTGTTGAAGTAATATGTGTTGTTTGATATTTAAGTTGTGTTGTCATTCTACTAGTGGTGTTGTGTGAGTCAAACACTCAACACTTCGCCTTATTAAGGACCTAGGAGAATACATTGTGTATAAAGAATGCTTATGGTGGGTTGCCGGAGTGACAGAAACCTGAACCCCAGTTCGCACGCTTTTGCATAAGGGAATAATGGATCCTCAATCGTATTGCTATGGTTAGGCTTTTGCCTTAAATTCTATCTTGTATTTGCGGATGCTTGCAAGGTGTTTAATCATAAGAGTGCATTCATCTTAGTCTAGAGAGTGCACTAGCATAGATCCACCCACTCAACACTTATCAACACATAACATAATATCGATACGGAATATGGCGAAAGCACATGACTACCTCTCCCGTGTGTCCTCAGGAACGCTTTAGTCTTTATAAGTTCAGTTGCTAGGCCTCTCCTTTGCTAAGAAAGGATTGGGCCACTTGTTACTCTTAGTACCTTTTACATTACTCGCTTTTACTTTCCTGTTGCTTATACCGAGAAAACCCCTAAAAGTTATCTTTCAGTGTTTGCAGTAATTTCTTGCTCAGAATCGCTTATCAATACCTTCTGCTCCTCGTTGGGTTCGACACCCTTACTTATCGAAAACGCTGCAATAGATCCCTTACGGTTGTGGGTCATCAAGTACCGTTTTCTGGCGCCGTTGCCGGGGAGCGTAGCGCTATTGGTAAAGTGAAACTATTAAGAAAGTTTTTATAATTTTGTTTTTATTTTTGCTATTGCTGCTCTTTGTCCTTATGGATAACCCTGTTATTGGATCGTTGCTTGCGGGAAGACGCCCCACACCTGTGGTGGTTGATCCTCCCCCTACTGAAATTGTGCCTTATAAAATACCAGCTGGCATTATCGATTATGTTTTGGCTAATCGTTATGCAGGAGACAGACATCCCGGTGAACACTTGCTATATTTGTCACAACTAAGTTCGTTATTTAAGCTTGCAGGTGTATCGAGGGAGTTTGTCATGAGGAAATTGTTTGCCGTATCACTTTTAGATAAAGCTTCGGATTGGTATAGGCTTCTCGATAACTCACACTTGCTTGACTGGCAGGAGCGTATGTCTCTCTTTTATACTAAGTTTTATCCTCTTCACGAAATTTATCGAGACAGGAACTATATCTATAATTTTAGGTCTCGTGACGGAGAAAGCATTGCTCAAGCTTGGGGGAGATTGAAGTCCCTAATGCTCAAATGCCCTATTCATAAGCTTCCCAAGGAAATTATACTTTTATGCCAGGCTTTCTCGTCAGGATAAGGAGATGCTGGATGCCTCCTCTAGTGGGGTATTTCAAAAGAAGAGTGTTGAAGAAAGGTGGGATCTCATTGAAAGGATCCAGAGGAATACCGAAGATTGGGAAATTGATAAAGGTATTGAACCCGCTATAAATTATGAACATGATTATATTGAGAGCTATGTGAAAACTGATTACTTCAATACTTTTTGCTCTAAGATTGGTCTTGATTCCCATCTAGTGATTGATTTGTGTAAGAATTTTGCCTCTCACGTTGATTCTTTTAAAAAGAAGAGAGACCAGCACCATGAACCTTTTAAAGAGTCACCTATTGATATTTATGTTGCTAACCCTATTTTGCCTACAGTTATATATGAAAAGCCTCCTTTTCCGGCAAGGATAAAGGAGCACTCTCTTGTGACAGGCATAATAAATAAAAGTGAGAGAAGAGTTGATGAGCCTGAGGACCAGATCAGAGTCGATCCTCAAGTTGCATTGATTAAAGACCTTGCTACTAATGATGTTTTGGATTCCAATATAAATTTTTGTGCTGTTTCCACTAACCTTGTCACAGCCAAGAATAAAGGCCCAATTTCAGGTACTCCAGTGGTATCTGTTAAAATAGGAGATCACAATTATTATGGGCTATGCGATTTGGGATCGAGTGCAAGTGCTATCCCCTATTCACTTTATGAAGAGATCATCGGTGAGATTTCCCCTTGTGAACTTGAAGAAGTTGATGTTACCATTCATCTTGCAAACAGAACAACTATCTCTCCTATCGGAATTGTGAGCGACGTTGAAGTCCTATGTGGAAAGGTAAAATACCCTACCGACTTTCTAGTACTTGGTTCAGAGAGGGACAATTTTTGTCCAATTATTTTTGGTAGACCTTTTCTTAGAACTTGTGGAGCTATAATAGATTGCAAGAAAGGTAAAGTTTCTGTTGAATTTGATGGTGAGCCATATGAATTTAATTTTTCTAACTTCTCTAAGCAGCCTCGTGGTACTGATTTACCTAGTGATGATAAAATTATTGAAAGTATTGCCTCTATTGCTATTCCCCCTAATGATCCTTTGCAGCAATACATGGAGGACCACGAGAATGATTTGCATATGCAGGAAAGAAATGAACTAGATGAAATATTCTTGAGGCAGCCTGCTATCCTGAAGCACAACCTTCCGGTTGAACCTTTGGGAATTTTATCAAAACCGAAAGAAGACCCGGTGTTCGATCTTAAACCTCTTCCCGATACGCTCAAGTATGCTTATTTAGATGAAAAGAAAGTATATCCTGTTATTATCAATTCTAACCATTCAGGATATGAAGAAGAGCGATTATTGGAAGTACTTCGTAAACACCGAGGCGCAATTGGCTACACCCTTGATGACCTTAAGGGGATTAGTCCATCTATTTGTCAACATACTATCAACCTTGAGCCTGATGCTAAACCAGTTGTTGATCATCAACGACGGTTGAACCCGAAGATGATGGATGTCGTGAGAACTGAGATTCTCAAGCTTCTAGCCGCAGGTATTATCTACCCTATAGTTGATAGTAAATGGGTAAGTCCGGTACATTGTGTTCCTAAGAAAGGAGGTACAACTGTGGTTCCTAATGATAAAAATGAATTAATACCTCAGAGAATTATTATTGGATATAGAATGTGTATTGATTACAGGATGTTGAACAAGGCAACCAGGAAGGATCACTACCCGTTGCCGTTCATCGACCAAATGCTTGAAAGGTTATCTAAAAATACCCACTTTTGTTATCTCGATGGTTATTCTGGCTTATCTCAAATTCATGTTAACACTGCCGATCAAGAGAAGACCACTTTTACTTGTCCCTTTGGTACTTATGCTTACAAGCGTATGCCTTTTGGTTTATGTAATGCCCCTGCTACTTTTCAAAGGTGTATGTCTGCTATCTTTCATGGTTTCTGCGGGGATATTATGGAAGTCTTCATGGACGATTTCTCAGTCTATGGAACTTCTTTTGACCATTGTCTTCACAACCTTAATAAAGTTTTGCAGAGATGCGAGGAGACAAATTTGGTACTCAACTGGGAAAAGTGCCACTTCATGGTTAATGAAGGAATTGTTCTTGGTCACAAGATTTCCGAAAGGGGAATTGGAGTGGACAAGGCCAAGATTGAAGCTATTGAGAGGATGCCATACCCAAGGGACACTAAAGGTATTCGCAGTTTTCTCGGTTATGCAGGTTTTTATAGAAGATTTATCAAAGACTTTTCTAAAACCTCAAGACCCCTCACTAATCTTCTCCAGAAGGACGTTCCTTTTGTATTTGATGAAAATTGTAAGGAAGCTTTTGAAGTCCTTAAGAAAGCTTTAATAACCGCTCCTATAGTACAACCACCTGACTGGAATTTACCTTTTGAGATTATGTGTGATGCAAGTGATTTTGCTGTTGGAGCTGTTTTAGGACAAAGAGTTGATAAGAAATTAAATGTTATACATTATGCTAGCAAAACCCTTGATAGTGCTCAAAGGAATTGTGCTACTACTGAGAAGGAATTCTTAGCTGTAGTTTTTGCTTGTGATAAATTTAGGCAGTATATTGTTGATTCCAAAGTTGTTATTCATACTGATCATGCTGCCATTAAGTATCTTATGACAAAGAAGGATGCCAAGCCAAGGCTTATCATATGGGTACTCCTTCTTCAAGAATTTGATTTGCAGATTGTTGATAGGAAAGGAGAAGACAATCCGGTAGCGGACAATCTTTCAAGGATGGAAGATATACCGCATGATCCCATCCCGGTCAACGATAGTTTTCCAGACGAGCAACTTGCCGTTGTAAAAGTACAATCTCTTTCCGATCCTTGGTATGCAGATTATGCTAATTTTATTGTTGCAAAGTATTTGCCTCCAGGTTTAACACTTCAGCAAAGGAAGAAGTTCTTTCATGATTTGAGGCACTACTTTTGGGATGACCCACATCTTTTCAAAGAAGGTCCCGATGAGATCGTGAGAAGATGCATACCGGAACATGAGCAGAAGGACATTCTCAGACGGTGTCATGATAGTCCATATGGAGGACATCATGCCGGTGAAAGGACTGCACATAAGGTTCTTCAATCAGGTTTTTATTGGCCTACTCTCTTTAAGGATGCTAGAAATTATGTTTTAGCCTGTGATAAATGTCAGAGAGTTGGTAACATTAGTAGAAGGAATGAGATGCCTATGAATTGTTGGGGTTTTGATTTTATGGGTCATTTTCCTTCTTCGCACAAGTACACTCACATTTTAGTAGCTGTTGATTATGTGACCAAGTGGGTTGAAGCAATCCCCACTGAAAGTGCTGATCACAAGACATATTTGAAAATGCTTAAAGATGTAATTTTTCCTAGGTTTGGTGTACCAAGGTATCTCATGACCGATGGAGGATCACACTTCACGCACGGAGCTTTTAGAAAAGCTTTGGCTAAATACAATGTTAATCATAGTATTGCTTCACCATATCATCCTCAAACTAGTGGGCAAGTTGAGCTCACCAATAGAGAGATTAAGTTGATCTTGCAGAAAACAGTAAACATAAATAGGATGGATTGGTCAAATAAGTTAGGAGATGCTTTGTGGGCATATAGAACTGCTTACAAAAACCCCATGGGCATGTCCCCCTATAAGATGGTGTATGGCAAGGCTTGCCATTTGCCATTAGAGTTAGAGCACAAAGCTTTCTGGGCTATTAGAGAGCTTAATGCTGACCCAAAATTAGCTGGTGAGAAGCGTCTCATGACCTTGACTTCTCTAGATGAATGGAGAAGTGAAGCTTACGAGAGCGCTAAAATGTTCAAGGAAAAGGTAAAAAGGTGGCATGATAGGAAGATTCTGAAATGTGAATTTAATGTTGGTGATAAAGTTTTGTTGTTTAGATCCCGTTTCAGGTTTTCTCCAGGTAAACTACTTTCCAGGTGGGAAGGACCATTTCATATCGTAGAAGTTTATCGGTCTGGTGCAATTAAGATTAATAATTTTGAAGGCACCAAACCTCAAGTTGTGAATGGGCAAAGACTTAAACATTACATAGCAGGAGACCCTGTCAATGTTGATGTGAATATAATATACACAACAACCCACGAAGAACATGTTGCAGCCCTGTTTCAGACGCCACCAGAAGCGGAATAAAGAGAAGGTATGTAGTACGGTAAGGAAACATCGCGAACCGCCATAAAAGTTCCGTATTATGAGTTTCTGCAAAATTAGTAAAATTCTGAGCCTAAGTGGAGCCGGAGACGACCTCCAGGGAGTCCAGGCGCCCCCCTGGCGCCCCCCCCCTAGGCCACGCCGGGAGGCCACCTGGACACCCGGGAGTCCGTCTCCGACCCAGCTTTGGTCCGTTACCTTCCTTTCTGTGCATAAATTTTTCCTATATATTTGCCCGGATTGTTCCGGCAACGTATCTTGCGATTTCAAGTGTTTTCTCTTCAATCTGTTTCTGCCAGGGAATCTTTCAGCTGAATTTAGGCGCCATGGCTTCTCCAAGCTCCCCCAAGGACAAGTTCGTCGTCAACGTCATCAACCCTTACCTCGCTGAGGTGAAGAAGCACCCTCAGGTTGTTCAGATGAAGGACGGCGTCCTTCATCAAGAAGATCTGAAGGGACCTATCAAGGAGGGGAGCATCCAGGCCAGGCTGGAAGAAGTGGAGCAAGAAGTCTTCGAGTACAAGAAGATGATCGAGCGTGGTGTTGAAGCTAACTTTGACATCACCAACGAGCTGAAGAACCACTTCCTGAAGGAGATGGAGGAGATGTGGAAAAGCATCACCGCGTCTGAAGAAAGAATTATAGAGCTCCAAGGGCAAATTAATGATCTACATAACCAGAACTATGAGTATGAACTAATATTTATGCGCATGAGTTTGGGTGCTGAATGCAGGATTCAGGAGACGAGCTTCTCATATGAGACTGGAGAACCCCTTCCTTGGAACCGTTTCGCCAAGGATTACGTGATCAACGCCAACAAGGATGATGAGTGAAATCTCCTTGGGTAACGGCATTCCCTTGGCTTGTTCCAAGCTTGGGGGAGTGCCCGGTATCTTTATCTTTACCTTTTGTCTTTTAGAGTCAAGTAGAGTCGTATCATGTCTAGGGAGGTTGTTATATGAGATAGGTGTGTGCATTGAGGTCTATCACTCCTTCGGTGAAGAATTGTATCCGTGAGTGTGGAGTCGTCTATGATGGAATATTAATGAGAAGTTTATTGGTTCCTTTTACTGCACTCGGTATTGTCCTCACGCAATCGACCTTATATGATGATTCTTATGGGGAGTATTGACCTTATATCAGGTATGGCTGTGAAAACTTTATTTAATCTTGGCAAACATAGCTTTGGTCATAACAACAAGCATGATTTTCTTAGAGTATCAACATAGCCAAAACCCTTATGTTAGTATGCTTGAAGTGTTATGCTGACAAGGAAGACAACTTGATGTGTTATGCTTATTTCAATGTTCATGCTTTATATTGCTTTGCATCTTAATCATCATTAGTTGTCTGCTCTCTCAAAACCTTTGCTAGCCTAACTCTGTACTAAGCGGTATTCTGCTTGTGCATCCATACCCTTAAAACCAATACCTTCCATATGAGTCCACCATACCTACCTACTCGTGGTATTCCACTACCACCTCCTAAAAGTATATAATTTATGAGTTATCCTTAAATGTTCAAAATCTTTTATTTTGTGCCTCTGTTTTAGCTCATGAGGAAGTAATAGCTAATTCATAGTCTTATTGAATTGGACAAGCTTCACCCCGGGATTGCATGTCTAATGTGCAAACCCATAATACGAGAAGGAACTGGCAAAGAGTGCGCCCGGCGCGAAAATAATATAACAAACAAACCCTCCTTCGCACTTTGTTCATGAGAAATCAGAAAACTTTGGCAGCGATAAATAAAGGAGAATAAGAGGATGTGATCGTCCTCGTGCGGGAGCCGTTCCTCGAAACTTGTCCAGCTCAAGAAGCAATTGAGTTATCTATTAGCATTCGTTGACAAATCATGCACCTCTTAAAACTTGCTTTCATTCTGTTTGATTTGAGGATAGCACATGAGTTTTCCCTACTACCCTAGAGCAGGGCCTATCTTTTAATTTTAAGTTGAGTAAGTTATTCCTATTCCCTTCTATTCTTAAAGAGAGCAGACATTTGATGTTGATAAGCATTCATTCATATAAAGTTGCATTAAGATTTGTCATATCATATCCTTGTTGACATTATCATTTGATAAGTAAGTTGTTTGTCAAGCCCAGCCAAGGCAAATATCTTCCTTTGTGTTAACACTTTCACTTCTTGCCTGATGACATGTTCTTTCAAAAGCTTCAATCAGTCTCATCAAAACATAACATAAGAGCAAAAGTTAAACCTATTTGTTGTTCTTTGACCAAAGGACATGTTTGCCATGATATAATGAGTTTCCTTAGCCCTACTTTCGAATATAAGTGTTATCACTCTTTTATAAGGGCTTTATGAATTGAAGATTGCCGTTGAGGATATTTGAGTTGGTAAAGAAACTATGATGCTTCTTGTCCGTATTCTATTTATCGACACTTCACTCTCTAAACTTGTGGACAGGTTTACCGAGTTCATATTCGCTTGGGGACAAGCGAGGTCTAAGCTTGGGGGTGTTGATACGTCCAAAATGCATCACTATTTTGTATTATAATTTATCCTTATTCATTGATATATTTCACGTTACGGTGATGTTCTTATGTTGTTTTGGTCTATTTTACACAGTTTGCAAACTTTCCGATGCCGAAGCAGCAGACGCAAGAATCAGCAGTAAAAAGTGGACGCTGAGTTGCTGAAGAAGAATACCTCGAAATTACCAGAAAATTGACAGGAGATATTTTTCAGACGGATCACGAAGGCACACGAAAGGGCAACCAGAGGGGGGCCACAGGGTGCCCAGGCGCCCTGGGGGCGCCCCCCTGGCCGTGCCGGGGGGGGCGCCTGGAGCCCCTGGCCCACCTCTGGCCGCCCCCTTTTGCATATATGCTCTCCGTTATCCAAAAACCCTAGGGACGGGAATTTTTACGGAGTTCCGCCGCCGCTGCGTGGCGGAAACCTACAGAGAAGAAAAAGCCATCTCCGGCGGGCAGATTCCGCCGGGGAGACCACCTCCCGGAAGGGGAGATCGTCGCCATCATCATCACCATCATCACGGGCATCATCGAGATCATCATCAACATCATCCCCAACACCAGCACCATCTCCATCTTCATCCAAATCTCATCTTACAATCACAACTTGTGTTGTAACTCGTACTACCTATCCTCTCTACTCCATCGGTGTTGATTACTACTTTGTGGTGAATGCTATTGAGTTTTGTTGGAGAAATATTATTATGTCCAGATTGTTTATCACCCATTTATTCCCGCTGATCATGATCTCTTTTATGTCTCGTGAGTAGTTACCTTAGTTCTTGAGGACATGGGGAAAGTCTTGTTGTTAGTAGTCATATGCTGTTGAAGTAATATGTGTTGTTTGATACTTAAGTTGTGTTGTCATTCTACTAGTGGTGTTGTGTGAGTCGAACACTCAACACTTCGCCTTATTAAGGACCTAGGAGAATACATTGTGTATAAAGAATGCTTATGGTGGGTTGCCGGAGTGACAGAAACCTGAACCCCAGTTCGCACGCTTTTGCATAAGGGAATAATGGATCCTCAATCGTATTGCTATGGTTAGGCTTTTGCCTTAAATTCTATCTTGTATTTGCGGATGCTTGCAAGGTGTTTAATCATAAGAGTGCATTCATCTTAGTCTAGAGAGTGCACTAGCATAGATCCACCCACTCAACACTTATCAACACATAACATAATATCGATACGGAATATGGCGAAAGCACATGACTACCTCTCCCGTGTGTCCTCAGGAACGCTTTAGTCTTTATAAGTTCAGTTGCTAGGCCTCTCTGATAAGAAAGGATTGGGCCACTTGTTACTCTCAGTACCTTTTACATTACTCGCTTTTACTTTCCTGTTGCTTATACCGAGAAAACCCCTAAAAGTTATCTTTCAGTGTTTGCAGTAATTTCTTGCTCAGAATCGCTTATCAATACCTTCTGCTCCTCGTTGGGTTCGACACTCTTACTTATCGAAAACGCTGCAATAGATCCCTTACGGTTGTGGGTCATCACTCCCTCCTGGTCGTGAGCGGCTAGGGTCGCCCTGGCTTGCTCAACTTCAACCTTCAGCTTATCGAGGGCCGCGCGGTCAGCAATCTGCTCCTGTTGCAGCCGGGACGTCTCGGTCTTCTACGCCTCGAGCTCCTTCTCCAACCTCTTGTGCTCCAGGGCGCGCCTAGTGCCTTCCTCGCGGAGGCCTCCAGCTCGCCCTCTGCCTTGAGGCAGTGCTTCTTGGAGGACGCGATGTCGGCTCGCGCGGCGTCGCAAGCCAGTGTGGTGGCCGCATCTTCCTCTCGACCCTTGGCAGCGACCGCCGATGCCTGATCCTAGGAGGTCCGCGCAGAATCGTCTGCCAGGAGCCACCTGTGTATCATCCCCAGGCGCCCTTCTGTTAGGTGGCCGTCACCATTTTGCAGATCAACGCAAAGACGACCCAGCACGGCGGAGGCAGTGTCCAAAGCCTCAGCCCCAAGCTG
Organism: Secale cereale; assembly: GCA_902687465.1. Taxonomy (NCBI): domain Eukaryota; kingdom Viridiplantae; phylum Streptophyta; class Magnoliopsida; order Poales; family Poaceae; genus Secale; species Secale cereale. Next base: position 160,770,640 of record LR738715.1, on the reverse strand, counting down.
CGCCGGCTGGCGCACGGGCACCAACAAGACCGACTGCTCGACCAGGGGCTCGGGGGCTCCGGCCTCCCTCGCCTGAGCAGCCGGAGCAAAAGCCAACTCTGCAACCTCGCTGGAGACGGGGACGTTTTCGAGCGATACCATCGCCGCACGCTCGGTGGCCCGGCCGACCGGGGCACCCGGCACCGCGGCATCCTTCCCCGAGGTCGCTTCAGCAGCCGGAGGAGCAGGGCACCACAGCGTGACCTCCCCCTTCACCTTCTTCATCACACCCCCCAGGTTGTTGCATCCGGGAGAGCGCATCAGGGGCACGGCAACTAAGGATGACTGAGAAATTTCACACTTACTCATCGGAGGCGAGGCACGGCCTTCTCTTCACCAGCAGGTCAGCAGCAGCCGCTGGCGCCCTGGGCGTCCCGATAGCCCGGGCCTGGGCGAGGCGTGAGGCCATAGTCCTGAGCGCGGCCGCGGTCGCCACATTCGCTAGCATTGTACTCTTCGGCGGAGTCGCCACCTTGCTTCCCCCAGACGCAGTGCGTCCGGATCTACGTGGAGTGGTCGCCTGGAACCGCCCGGCGGCACCTGCGCCCGGCGTCATTGCTCCGGCGAACGCTTCAAAGGAGTCCCCTTCGTCGCCCAGGGTATCCTCCGAGCCCCCCTCCTCGCTCTCGTCATCAGCACCAGAAGACACGTCAAACATGGGCGGAGCGCCCATGGGCGCACCAAAGTTGGCATGGCCATCAACAGCTCGGCCTTGTCGGGGAGGCTGTACAGCGGCAGGTAGGCCCCAGGGAGATCTTCCGGAACCATCCTCAGGAGAGCTCTTGAGGTGAAGTCCAGATCGTCCTCGGCCAGCACCCATGGGTGCAGCCGGAGCATGTCGTCATCGCCCATCAGCTCCCACATGGGGCGCGAGTGAGCCTGCAGCGGAGCCAGACGCCGCCTCAAGAACTCCTTCACGATTTGGCCCCCTTCGAGCCTCGAGCTCAGGTCGGCCTCAATCTTCACCAAGACAGGCCCGACAAGAGGGCCGGTGAGCTTCACGTGGTGCCAGCCGGCAAGCTTCTCCGGACGGGCAGTAGGCAGCGCCAGCAGAGGATGGATGCGCTGGGCGTCCAGATAGACCCACCTCTTCCGGTGGGACTCTATCTTCTTCCCGGCCGTCATCAGGCGACAGTCCTGGCGCTAACAGACGAAGGACACGCAGCTTGAGCACAGGCCAATGTCGTACTGACGCATGGAGAAGAAGTGGCGGAAGAGGGCGACGGTCGGCCTCACCCCCATGAACGCCTCACAGTAGAAGGCGAAGAGCGAGAAGACGAAGATGGAGCGAGGTTGGATATGGAGAGCGTGCACCTGGTAATGTTCCAGGATAGCGTAGAAGAACTCGGAGAAGGGGGGCACGAGCCCCACGAATATGCTATGGAGGAAGAAGGGGTAGCATGACTTCGACAAGGTCCGCGCCATGGTGGATCCAGCCCAGATCCGCGTCGGGCCATGCTCATTGTGGGAGCTCGACAGGAATGGTTGGACCTCTGAGTAGTCCTCCGCCCTGATGATGGAGGACTCCTGAAGCGCCGTATCGAGAGAAGAAGGAGATCCAGACGCCGATGCGGTACCCTTGTTCCTCTTCGCCATGGTCAAAGGAGCCGAAGGACGCAGAGAGGCTGGTGGCGTAAGGGGTAGAAATCTGAGCAGGAAGGAAAGAGGGCGATAACTCCCCCAGCAGAGAAGGCCCCTTTTTATCAAGATGCATGGTAGCCGAGACGGCGTGAGGAGCAGGGTCGCTCGCGTCCCATCCAACCGTCACGCGCCAGCCTGGCTCGCAGCCTTTTTGGGGCCCGCGATGCTTCGTCCTCAACTAAGGCTTTGCCCTGAAGCCAACTCCGCGCGCACCTTGGGCCCGGGGGCTACTGTCGGCGTCCTAGGAACCAGGGTACCCAGACTTGCCTGTCTGTGGGCCATGACGCGCTCCTACAAGCGGCCTGGTACGGCCCAGCTGATCGACCACCTGTCCAAGACCCTCGCGAGGGGGCCAAGCCTCGCGAGGAGAACGACGTCAAGACCTCCTCGGGAGTAGCCTCAGCAAGGCGTTCTGGAGGGGCGAAGAATCCAAGGCAGAGCCTGCCTCGGGAGGAGGCAGTGATGTCAGCGGTGATGCACTGTGCCAACGGGTGCCAGCGTCCGCGAGCGGCGCAGTTGCTATTTCGGTGCAAACGGGACAACGCAGCCGTTTGTTCCCAAGGAGCGGGGTAAAGGTTTCCTCTTTGGTGCAACAAGACCGAAGATCGCAAGGACGATAAGGGGGATTTCACCGTCGAGCCCACCACCGTGTCACCGCCTGATCCTTTTGCAGGCGAAGACCGCTTTTGTCAGGGTAGGAACATCCTTGTGTTCCCGCTCAAAAATGGCCATTGTGGGATCCCTTCCCGCCTAAACATTTCGGGGGAAGAGGATTGTGGTTGCCTATATAAGTAGCTAGGACTCCCACTGCAAAGGGGGGATGAACACACTCTACCATCACACAAGGAGCAA
>LR738715.1:160743698-160765574 GCA_902687465.1 Secale cereale | reverse complement strand
CATCGTACTTGAAGTAGAGGACATGACCCCTCTTCAAGCCGCGTGCGAAGGTGAACGACTTCCACCCCGCTTCAAGAACATGAAGCCGGTGGGAGTGAACTCCATCGCCACCCACGAGGGGCCGTTGTAGCAGTCGTCCGACTGCACCCACAAGATGAGCGGCGCACGACTTGTTATCTTGTCCACGAAGGTGTCCGGGAGCCAGCGCCAGGTGCAGGGCTGGCGGTGCATGCCCACAATGAACTCATAGGCCGCGTCGGCGGAATGGATCCACGACTAGGGTGGAAAGGCGACTGCGCCGCTCCGACCGCCACGTCCACAGCCACCTCGCCCCCCGCGCCCGCGCCCGCAGGCCGAGTTCCTCCCGCAGCTTCTTGAGCCGGTGCTGGCCGCCAACAAAGGGCGCACATGTCCCCGGCGAGGTGTTGCGGGTGCGTCGGCAGATAGACGAGAGCATCCCCACCCCCTCACCGACTTTGCGGCTCCACCTCCTCCAGCGCTGCCTTCCCCTACTCAACGGCGGTGAACCTCCTCACGGGCGCCATTACTGACACAATGGCGGATGGAAATGGATACGCAAGAGGGAGCAAGATGGTCTGGGGGGCTTTCTCCCTCACCCTTATATAGCTCCCAAAGGTGGGTGACTCATGCTTCTTCGCCTTCGACCAGACAATAGAGAGAATTGTGGCCCCACACGGCACTTGTCATGCTTTATGTCAGCCCGGGCGGTTGCCGAGGTGTTGTGGGGAAGTAGGGGCCTCTCGCGGCTCATCGTGTGCCATGCGTCGAGCCTGACCCACATGCGGTTGGCCCACACGTTTGCCCCCCTTCAACTGGCGGAGTCGTGCTCGCGGTGGGCCCAGAGGCTACTACAGCCGAGCGCATGATGCTTGTCGGGAGGCCCAAGGCTGGCCCACTGCCAGAGCTCCACAAGCAGAGCCCTCGTGAGTGTCCCTCCTCGCGAGGCGCAGTCAGCAAGTCTCACGAGTCTCACGAGGCCCACTAGCGACGTGGCTTCCACGAGGACCCTCGCTGAGGCGTACGGGCCAAGAGCAGTTCAGCAGAGTCATGCGGCCCTGTGTCTTCACGTGGGTAACACACGTGGTGACAACCGAAGCCAGAGGAGCGCTAGCGGCGCAGATGAAGATAGTTTACTCTTCGGTGCTAAGGGGTCAAGGCCATTCGCCGGTTCCCGAGGCAATCCCCAAAGGTTGTCGTTGTGTTGCATGAAGACCAGGACGGTGGGCGCGTCAGGACGGAGGTTAGCACCGAGCCACTGGCTCGTCATGGACGGCGACTTTGCAGGCGAAGAAAACTTTTGTCAGGATAGACTGAGCCCCCGTCCCCGTTCAAACTGGTCATTGTGGAAACCCTTCCCGCCAAGTGTTTTCGGGGGAGAGAACCAGGCTAGTATAAGAGAGGGCGGGGTGCCACCGTAGAAAGGGATCGAATCTCCTTGTACTCGCGTGTTCATCCTCCCTCACGAGGCAGTCCAACCACCAACCAGGAGTAGGATTTTACACTACAAGGTGGCCCGAACCTAGGTAAACTACCATGTATGTGTTCTTCTTCCTTAGCTCGAGTTCACCGTCTGTTGCTGTGGGACTGCAGGAGTAGAGTAGAGCGGCAGGAGAACAAGCGCACCCTAGTGTTCGAACCTCTTGGGTCCCCGGAGCCCTGATTCTGACACTAGGGTTACAAGGTCGCTATCTAGGGGTAAGAAGGTAGGAAAGATCTTGGAGTATAGGTCAAGTCTTTGGTGGAGGTAGTCTTGATCACGCCTCCTATAAATAGCCTTCGGAATCCACCTTGATCACACATGACGGACCGTCAGCCCAACCGAAGAGACAGGCCAACTAGGTTAGTAGCCCCTAATCCAGGACATCGTCATATGGCTTGTCACATAAGCATCGGCCTCCTTGGGAAGGTACGTAGAACAGTTTCTGATGATCCTCCTACTACTCCATTCTTATCTGTAAGTGCCGCCATCGAGAATCGTCGTGTGCGGCAATGCAGTATTAGGCATCCAACAAGTAGGAGCACATCAAGCCAGAACCGCAAGAGCCTCCAGCGAACCTAGACTTCATGAGCGGCAATGACGATGGGATGGTAACTATCTTATCCCTCCTCCCTATCAAATCTGGCATGCAGACCATCGTCCTCACGCGGCGGTGGCGCCCCCTCTGGCACTCCACCCCCTAGACCTCATTGATGATGACAAGCTCTGTCGTGGGGATCACAAACGCTTGGACGCATTATTCTACATCCTCGCACCCTGATCTAGTCATACACCTTGCCATCATCAAGTTCCATTCCAACTTCAAGGTCGAACCCAAGTTTCATGGGTGGTTCCTATCCCGGCCCTAGATCTGCTCGAAGAGCTCAGCTTTCAAGCTGGGCATTTGCACTCGCTGCCGCCATACACACTCCGCCTCGTGCCCACGCCACGTCACGCTAGGTTCATGCAAAGCTTTTCCCACAGATTAATGTCGCACTCACTCTTTAGCTCCCTAAACTGAAGCACATCGAGCTCAGGGGTGTCAACATCTCAAAGGAGGACATGGAGCGCATGCTCCGCCGTTGTACATCGCTCGAGTACCTTTGTCTTTTGGTGATGGATGGGTTCAGTAGCCTCCACATCACCTCCATGAATGTTCGTACGATTTATGAGCGTTGTTGGTGCCGCAACACGCGATCAGTTTAGGTGTTTCACGATATGGTCATTAAGAATGCGCCTTTCCTAGAGAACTTGTTTATACCTAATAAAGAAGGTCCAACAAGAATGAGGGCCATTGACGCACAAAAATTTACAATGTTGGGCTATTCGTGTGATGAATTCTCCGAACTTGTTACTGGATACATATTGATTCAAGTACAACAGTATTCTTTTTCTCCATATTCTTATTGTACATCATATTTTATCTAAATTTGATGATCCATGGTTGTCGTCCAGAAAATGTTTCCAACAAGACTGATCCCGTCTCTACGCACAATGAAGATATTGGCACTACAATCAATCGGTCCCGATCTGGATCAAGTTTTTAGATTCCTCAAATGCTTTTCGTGCATGGAGAAGCTATATATCAAGGTGATGCTCCTTTCCTATTAATTGTTAACCACAATAGATTTTATTTTATTGGTACTTTTACCATGATTACGATGACAAATGTACTATGATTTCTAAAGAAATTTTGGAGGATTTCAATACATATTTTTTGAGATGTTAATCATGAACGACTGAAGGTGGCATGTCACTCTAGTCATGTAATCTAGAAATCATGCAAATCAAAGATGCACGTAGTGTTCAACATTGCATCTGGGCTTAATGTGTTGTTTTCGTATGTAGATACAAGCAGGCCCGAAGGATGACAAAGGTGGTGCAATATAACAATCCCATTGATACCTTGATCTCCATCTCACAGAAAATACTTTGAACTAGTACCGAGGCACCAAACCAGAGATTATATTCGTTAGGTTCTTTGTTCAGAAAGCATGTGTGCTCAAGGCAATAAGGTTTCCCCTATATTTAGTGTGCAGAAATGAATGGTTTGCTCATCAGCGCAAGCCTAGAGCTGGATGAAAAAAGCTCTGCAAAAGTTGAATTTCATTTTGTAAGTTCATATGATAGATTGTTTGGAAGTCATTCTATCAATCGAACATATGACTTCTCGTTGGTTGATCGCTTCGCAGGAATATTGCATGACGTAGATTCTGAAGATGACGAATTTAGTCTCTAATATAATTTTGAACCTTGTAATCTCTGAGTTTGGGTCTTGTGATACTGGAATTTAAACCTTGTAATATTTCTAGTATTTGTAATACAATGTTTGAAATGTCATTCTCTTCTTTTTTTCTTTGAAATGTCCTGCTGTAATTTATACACGTGCAATTCTGTCTGACTACAAATGCAAGCGGGCAACATCCGCATGACATGGGATTGAAATTATCCAAAAGGCAAAGTTGTCCATTTGTACGAAACAAACTTTCTTGTTGATTGCCTTTCGACTTGAAGACATTCTACATTAACTAGTACATAATGCAATATATTTCTATGTGAACATATTTTCCCATACATGGTCTCATAGTTTACTACAACGAGAGCATGAACAAACAAATAATCAACGGATTTCGATAAGAGCATTCGAAGCCTACACCCTGAAAATTATAATGTAAAATGTTTTAAAATATCCTGTGAAATAATTTCTAAGGTACTATGTTCTGAACACCAACACATCAATTTAAATCGTTTTTTCTAACCCGGCTAAAATATTTTGTTACACGAAAAAAATTCCGTGACACTACAAATCGTCCCAGAAAATGGACATACCTAGTGATGCTCAAAAGCATCGCCGGATTTCAGGCCTGAACTTTGCCAACGTTGCGAAGGGTGCCGCCTCAGGAGGAAAATGCCTAGTGACAGTGGACCGTCAAACAAAAGGATTTTTTGTGACATTTCATGTTTGGTCGCTGGGTTTTTTGTCACTAATTAGAGAAAAATTGTAGTGGAAACCTAGAACTTTTTCTCTGCATTGCAAGCCGCTATTCTGAAGTGATCTCATCTAGAGGCCTTTTCTGGCACCCTGCCATAGGGGGAAGCCACCACGGAGGCCATATTCAGCCTCCTTGTTACCTCCATGGTGATGTGTGAGTAGTTCACCCTCAGGCTGAGGGTTCGTACTAGTAGCTATGTGTTTGATCTCTCTCGCATGTTTTTTTATTTGACAAGATCTTGATGTATCATGGGCTTTGCTAATAAAGATAGATCACATGATGTTCACCTCCCTATCTTATTTTCGTGGTGAATTGAGTCTTGCTTTTTGAGGTTTCTGTATGTTGGATTGTATACTTTGAGTTTGAGATCACCGTATGCATGTCTTGACTTGCGGATACCCGTGGTGATATTAGAGTGTTCTAGGTGACATAAAGCTTAGTTGATGCATATCATATGGTGTTGTCGTAGTACGATCTCTATAACTATTCGTGACACTTTGGGGGTGTTTCAATAGAATGATTGGAAACAAAACTTTGTGGTGGTTTACAACCTACGTGATTTCATCCTAGTTTCGCTGATAGGAATAGACTTTGGAGTGATTCTTTGATGCACTTTAAGGGATTTTCATGTGATTCAATTATGTTAATGATGTTGAGAGATTGCACAAGCGAAAGTATGAACTCTATGCCTTGTTTCTAAGCATCGAGACACTGTTTTGCTTACATTTTCCTACTTGCCACGTAAATCTTTTTAATTGTACACATTACCAAGAGTAATTTCTACCATCCATATTACACATCTATCATCACCTCTTCGTCGAACTAGTGCACCTGTACAATTGACAATTGTATTGCGTGTGTTGGAACACAAGAGACTATCTGTATTTGACTACAAGATTGTTTGAGAGAGAACTATCTTCATACTACACCACCATGGATTGATAAATCTAAGGTCATCCACTTGAGGGAAATTTGTTGTTGTCCTATAAAACTTTGCGCTTGGAGTCCCAACAAAGCCTACAAAAAATAAAGTTGCGTAGTAGACATCCTGCTTCAACTAGGTATCCACCTCGGGCTAGGAGTCATCCACTTGTTGGCCTTCGTAGCCGCCATCATGGATCATGCTAATCAGCACCTCCTCCTCATCCACTACTCGCACCCGACTTCAACATTCTGACAAACATTGTTTGGCTATCGACGGGCGTGGAACGGGCATCCGCAAACGGACAAGCGTTGGCGACTGCCACTCCATGAAGTTATATTCCCCGTTAAGTTGTATGTCATGTCTTACCCAGCGGCGAAGGTATGGTGCTGGACGAAGCATTGGATGATCACCCACCACGAAAGTGATGGAAATATGCCCTAGAGGCACTAATGATGTTGCTTCTAGTAGTTCTCTTGATTCCACTAATGATTCTCTTAGCCAAGTTACACTTGAGCAAGAAAATAGCTTATTGAAGGGAATTATAGAGAAAGGTGTTTACAAGAGCCTTGCCAGGAGTAAGCAATTTGAGGAGATTGTGTGCAAGCAAGGAAGACACCGGAAGAATCAAGGTGTTGGTTTTGAACGGAAGTTCAATGACAATGGAGTTGAGTGGGAGGAAGATCAATACCCCTAGACGAAGTTTGTTCCTCAACAAGAGAAGTATGATCCTACTTCTTTTCAAGGGACACAAGCACAAGATGATCTTCCACCACAAGCTAAAGGGCAAGGACAAGCTTCAAGAAGAGATTGATGAATTTGAAGAAGCTCCTAAAGCCTTGGTCAAGTGGGTTCCCAAGACTACATCAAGTACGACTACAACTCCAAGGATTCCCATCAAGATGGTGTGGATCCCGAAGAAGAAGAACTAGAAAGTTCTTGAGGGTGACTCCGCCAACATACTTCACTCATATCATTTTGGCGAGGAAAAGTGCAAACAACTTCCATATCTTGCACTAGTTCAAGGAGTCACAAACCCTCTTGTTGGTAAGAGAAGGGACAAGGTAACCTAATGGTTTCATGGACATCATCATGTGTGCAATTCAATCTATGTCTATGGATATCCTTATTGGTTCCTTGTGGGACTAACCCGTGTAGGTATTGAAGGTGTAACTCACTCCAATGGATGGCTCCAAAATGATCTACATCGACATTGATCATCTACATCTTCAATACCTACATGAATCCATCATCGACGAAACCCAAGGTTAGTTCATCCCTCTTAGGGGAATATCACATCTAGGGGGACCTTTACTCTATTCAATTGAGCTAAAGCAACTCTAATGATGTGAACACAACAATGCTTTATGTAAAAGTGGTAACCCCACTTGTGCCTAAACGATGAGTATGACCTATGATCAAATGTTCTCATTTGACTCCTAAGTCAATATACTCATATATAGATGACCTAGTCATCGCCAATTTCTTGATAGATGCTAGAATGGTTGTGCATGCTTTGCTACATGTTTCATTTGCTATCTTATTGTGTGAGCATGTTGACTGCATATTTTTATCATTCGAGAACATCCATTTGTTGCTTTGATTGTTTGGCTCTTTTTCTTTTGCCAAATGGACGGACAAGAATGCCTAAGAACACTCTCTAGCTATCTATGCTTTTCTCGTCTCAAACTCTATTCATGCTACATCACAAAGTTTGATCAAGTCAGATTCGAACCACTCTATGTGAGGAGCACTCGGAGTCCCTGATTCCTCATAGACTTAAACTTCCAAAACCTCTTTGTGCATTTCGGTATGACCGAGTCATCCATTTCGGTCACACCAAGTTCACTAAGTTGATCTAGGTTTTCAATCTCGGTGCAACCGATTTGTACTTTTCGGTCACACCGAGCTGCAGTAACTGCTAGCAGTTTTGCATCTCGGTGCCACCGAGTTGTTCCACTCGGTCACACCGACAGGGTCAGGTTATATATACCGATGGGTTGAATTTTGGAAAACTTTCCGAAACTCTACGCCCACGCATAACCTGCTCTGCCTCATCAGGTCCTCAGATCATGTCCTCGCCGCAAGCGACCTCCCGCCGCTGGTCTCCGCCGCCGTCAACGGCAATCTCCGCCGCTGTTGCCGCCGTAGCAAGTTCACCGCAGAGTTAGGGTATGAACTCGATCCTTTGTGCTATTCTTTAACTCTGATTTGTAGCACATTGCTTTGCCATGATTCTTTCCACGTATGAAATCTTCCTATCCAGCAGAAACTTCATAGAAAGTAGTTTTGATTTAAAAAATTTAGGGTTAGGTCTCCGCCGAACTCATCTCGGATAGACCAAGTTGTAGAAATTGGTCTCACCGATTTGGCTTAGGCCATTGCACTTGCTCTTTTTGGTCTGAACAAAAACTGCAAATCGGTGCGATCGAGTTCAACTCTCTGTGAAACCCTAGCAATATCGATGCCACCGAACTGTGACTCGGTCTGACCGAGTTCACTAGTTCAGGCTCCAGAATTGCTTCGGTATCACCGAGTTCAATAAATCGGTAGCTCCAAAATGCTTTTGGTAAAGAACTGGAACTAAGTTTTTCTTGTCATCTGTTTTGCAAAAATTCTGTGCTTTGTGATGCTCATCGACTCTACCTCATCAACATCTATTCACAGGGTCAGCTTTTCAGTTTGCAGTGCCAAGATGTCTGACCAGAGTGATAGCCAGAATTTGTCTGAGGAGCAAGTCAACCTGAGTGAGGGTACTAGTCCCTCTAGAAGCTATGATGAGGGTAGCAGGAGCACACCCAACAACATGCCCAAGGCAGCTACCAAGACCAGAAAGAAGAAAGCCTTTGACAGTGATGATGAGGACTTTTGTGGCTGAAGAGGGCACTTCAAAAAAGAAGGTGCTCAGGAAGGAGTATGGCATAGCTGAGGCAGCTAAGCCAGGATTGAACAAGAAGGCTCCAACAAGAAGAGTTCCTATGTCAAAGCCCAGAGCATCAACTCAAGAGACTATGGTTTTCACACTTGAAATCAGAGATGATGAGCCAGGAGGTACAAAGAAGAGTGCTAGAAAGACAACAACCAGAGTGATTGGCATGCCATCCATGAGGGATGATGAAGCTGCAGAAGAAGAAGAAGAGGTTGCTGCACCAACCCCTAAGCTCAGAAGCTTATGGGAGATGCTATCAAGTCCGGGGCTACCCCTTTAAAGCCCAAGACTGCTCCCAAAGCAGCTCAAGCCACCAAGCCTACACCTAAGAGAAGCACTAGAAACATTCGAGCTTCACAGAAGAACAAGGCCCCAGTGCCTGAGGTTGATGAAGAAGCTAAGGCCCAAGTGCTCAGAAAGTTGAAGCCCAAGATCCCTGATCACAATGATGCTCATCTAGTAGCAGAAGACATGAAACTGAGGAAGGATGTAGCTCTCAGAAAGTGGAGACAAACTGATCCATATGCTATAAGGAGAAGGACTGTTGTGGACTACAAGTTTCACACCAAGGAACAGCAAGACTTCTATGAGACAGTTCTGCTCGACAAGAAGCCCATAGTGTATGATATGATGAGGGTGGACTGAGACTTCATTGATGAGAATGCAGATTATTTCCCCAATGTGCATGAAAGCTTCAAGGCATGTGGAGTTGACAAGTTTGTGGCTTAGAAGTTGACAAAGTGGAATGATGAACTCATCATGCAATTCTACTCCATAGCTCACGTTTATCCTGATGGTAGAATTGTATGGATGTCTGAAGGTACAAGGTACCAGTCAACTGTTGATGAGTGGGCCAAGTTGATTAATGCCCCTGAAGAGCATCAAGATGATTTGGATGTGTATGCCAAGAAGAAGCAAGATCACAACTCTATGGCCAATATGTACAAGGAGATTCCTGATGATGACTTGGAGACACATAAGTTTGGATGTGTACATCACTTGCTATTTGGTCTAGCCACTATCAACACAATCTTGAGGCATACATTTTTTTTCCCAAATCTAGAGATGCAAAGATGATCAGAGGACATTCAATCAACATGCTGCATATTTTTGATGTGCCTCAAAAATTCAAAGTCATGAGTCTCATTGTTGAAACAATGAAGAGGACTGCTGCAGACCAAAAGAGATCATGTGGGTATGCTCCACACATCCAGATGCTCATCAATTCTAAGATGGGCACATGCACATACTTATTGGATAGAGAATATTTTCCCTTAGTGCCTGACTTTGAGGATAACACAGTTGTCATGGATGAAAATGAACCATCATCAGTGCAAGCACATGAAAGGAGAGTGAAAGCCAGAGCTGAGAAAGCTGCCAAGATGCCATCTGCCGCAGAAGCATCTCAAATGACTCTCAAGTCCAAGCAAGACCAAATGGCATATGTGATTCAAGCAACCATGAGGATTGAGAAGGGCTTGGCCACCCTGACTCAGAATCAGGAAAGCATGGAGAGGATCATCGAAACTAAGTTCTATAATCTTGATCTGAAAGTGACAGAGATCCAGTCTGCAGTTGAGAAGCTACAGCAGGAAGCAGAGGAGAGGGGATGACAGGCTACCACAGATGCATTTCAGCGAGTGCCTTGAGGTCAGAGATCTGTTGTAGTGCCCGTGCCTGATACGAGAGCTACTACATCAGCACCAGTAGCCACAATTTCAGTGCCACCTCTAGCAGCCACTCCACCAGCTCGACTTACGTCATCTGAAGCCTTCGTCCTTGGAGTTCTCTCTACACCGCCTCCCTAAGACCGAGCCTGAGAGACGCATAGCACTATGCATTTTTGAACTTTTTGGTAACTTGTTGCCAAAGGCGGATAAATATGTATAGATCATAGGCTTCGAGAGAGAGTGTTTTGCCTCTTTGGTCTCTCTATCTTTTGGTTGAACTTTATTGTGTGTTTGCTTTATACTCTATGTCTGTGTGTGAGATACTTGTTTGATCATGAGAATGATCATATGCTACCTTAATGTTTGCTTGGATGATACTATCTTTTATATCCTTATATGGTCATTTACTTTGCTTCGTGATGAGTGCATGTTTTAGTGTATATCATTTTGAGCGCTCCACCAAGATGTATGTGACATGTAAGAGTAACCCATGATCCTAATCGATTGTCCATTTGCATTCAAACGCAAATTTTAAATAATCCACAAATTTAGGGGGAGCTCTTGTTTATCCAATATTCTCAAAGCGACGATGTATTCAAATCTTACTCATTTGTCGAAGCTTTGATCTATATGTTGTCATCAATTACCAAAAAGGGGGGGATTGAAAGTGCAACTATCCCCGGGTGGTTTTGGTAATTACTAACAACATATAGCTCATTGAACTAATGCTATTTCAAGATGATATTTCAGGAAAGTTCAATGATTGGCATGGCATGGACTGGGAATGTGGACCCCTCAAAATGCTAAGGACAAAGGATTGGCTCAAGTCAAAGCTCAGGACTCTAAATTTTCTATTTCAATGATCCAAGATCACATTGAGTCCATAGGAAAGCCAATACTATTAAAAGGGGATGAGGTGTTGCTTAATGGGTTTCTTGCTCAAAATGCTTAGTGATATGCTCCAAAACCCTCAACCACTTTCTCACATCCACATATGTCCCAAACCAAAAGTCAAAAAAGGCCCCACCGAAAAGTTCTATCCGGTGCCACCGAGTTCATTTAACATAGCCATTTCCACTAAACCCTAATCAATTCGGTCTCACCGAAAGGGATCTCGGTTTCACCGAGATGGGATTGCAAACTCTCTATTTCCCTTCGTAACATTTCGGTCTCACCAAGAGGAGAGATCGGTCCCACCGAGTTCACAATGCAAACTCTCTGTTTCCTCTTTGTAACGTTTTGGTTCCATCAAAACGAGCGAATTGGTCCCATCGAGTTTGCCTGACCAACTCTGTGTAAGCTTATTACCAAAATCGGTCTCACCGAATTTGTGTAATCGGTCTCACCGAGATTACGCTATGCCCTAACCCTAATGAAATCGCTCCCACCAAGTTGATCATATCGGTCCACCGAAATGCCTAACGGTCACATTATGAACTAAATCGGTCTGACCAAGTTCTCTGAATCGGTCCCACCAAGTTTGATAAATTGTGTGTAAAGGTTAGATTTCGTGTGGAGGCTATATATACCCCTCCACCCACTCTTCACTTGTGGAGAGAGACATCAGAACATACCTACACTTCCATCATACATGTTCTGAGAAGAGAACCACCTACTCAAGTGTTGAGATCAAGATATTCCATTCCTACCATATGAATCTTGTTCTCTAGCCTTCCCCAAGTTGCTTTCCCCTCAAATATTTCTTCCACCATATCCAAATATATGAGGAGCTGTTTGAGTGTTGGGGAGACTATCATTTGAAGCATTTGATCAAGGAGCTCATCATCAACACACCATCTATTACCTTTTGGAGAGTGGTGTCTCCTAGATTGGTTAGGTGTCACTTGGGAGCCTCCGACGAGATTGTGGAGTTGAACTAAGGAGTTTGTACGGGCAAGGAGAACGCCTACTTTGTGAAGATCTATCCTAGTGAGGCAAGTCCTTCATGGGCGATCGCCATGGTGGGATAGACAAGGTTGCTTCTTTGTGGACCCTTCGTGGGTGGAGCCCTCCGTGGACTCATGCAACCATTACCCTTCATGGGTTGAAGTCTCCATCAACATGGATGTACGATAGCACCACCTATCAGAACCACGCGTAAAAAATCTCCGTGTCTACATTGCGTTTGCTCCCTCCAAACTCCTCCCTTTACCTTCATATGGAATTGTTTTACATTCCGCTGCTACACTCTAAGAATTGCATGTGTAGGTTGATTGCTTAACTTGTGCTAAGTTGCTAAAATATGCCAAGAACTAAAATTGGGAAAGGGCTAGATTTTTATTTGGTCAAGTAGTCTAATCACCCCCCCCCCTCTAGACATACTTTTGATCCTACATCCGCCTGATACGTCCATTTTGCATCATGCTTTTATGTTGATATTTATTGCACTATGGGTTGTTATTACACGTTATGTCACAATACTTATGCCTTTTCTCTCTTATTTTACAAGGTTTACATGAAGAGGGAGAATGCCGTCAGCTGGAATTCAGGGCTGGAAAAGGAGCAAACATTGGAGATCTATTCTGCACAACTCAAAAAGCCCCGAAACTCCACGAAACACCGTTTCAGAAAATATAAAAAATACCAGGCGAAAGAGATATGCAAGGGGGGCAACCACCTGTCCACGAGGGTGGGGGGCGCCCCCTCCCCCTGGGCGCGCCCCCTGCCTCGTGGGCCAGCCGATGACCCCCCGATGCCCATCTTCTCCTATATGAGGTGTTTTGACCTGGAAAAAAAATCATAAGGAGGATTTTGGGACCAGACGCCACCGTCTTGAAGGCGGAACCTTGGTGGAACCAATCTAGGGCTCCGGTGGAGCTGTTCTGTCGGGGATACTTCCCTCCGGGAGGGGGAAATCGTCACCGCCGTCATCACCAACAACTATCCCATCTTGGGGAGGGTTATCTTCATAAACATCTTCACCAGCACCATCTCCTCTAAAACCCTAGTTCATCTCTTGTATCCAATCTTTGTACCAAAACCTCAGATTGGTACATGTAGGTTGCTAGTAGTGTTGATTACTCCTTGTAGTTGATGCTAGTTGGTTTACTTGGTGGAAGATCATAAGTTTAGATCCATTATGCATATTAATATCCCTCTGATCATGAACAATATTATGTTTTATGAGTAGTTACTTTTGTTCTTGAGGACATGGGAGAAGTCTTGCTATAAGTAGTCATGTGAATTTGACGAGATGTATGTTGTCTCTCCTCTAGTGGTTTCATGTGAACGTCGACTACATGACACTTCACCATTGTTTGGGCCTAGAGGAAGGCATTGGGAAGTAATAAGTAGATGATGGGTTGCTAGAGTGACAGAACCTTAAACCCTTGTTGCTTCGTAAGGGGCTGATTTGGATCCACTTGTTTCATGCTATGGTTAGGTTTACCTTAATACTTCTTTTGTAGTTGCGGATGCTTGCAATAGAGGTTAATCATAAGTGGGATGCTTGTCCAAGTAAGGGAAGCATCCAAGCACCGGTCCACCCACATGCCAAATTATCAAAGTACCGAACGCGAATCATATGATCGTGATGAAAACTAGCTTGACGATAATTCCCATGTGTCCTCGGGAGCGTTTTCCTTCATATAAGAGTTTGTCCAGGATTGTCCTTTGCTACAAAAAGGATTGGGCCATCTTTCTGCACCTTATTTACTTTTACTATTTGTCACCTGCTACCAATTACCTTATCACAAAACTATCTGTTACTGATAATTTCAGTGCTTGCAGAAAATACCTTAATGAAAACTGCATATCATTTCCTTCTGCTCCTTGTTGTGTTCGACACTCTTACTTATCTAAAGGACTATGATAGATCCCCTACACTTGTGGTTCATCACGGCCCAAGATGCATGCGATGGTGCGAGGCTCCAAGAAGCCCCCAGCCCCCTCGTCCTGGTCGTCGTTCCTTCTTGGTGGCAGCAGAGGAGGGAGGTCGGCCTTGCCCTAGGGACGGTTCTCACGAGGCTGGTCCCTCCAGGAATCCTCACGAGGCTGGTCCCTCCATGCATCCTCGTGAGGCTGATCACGCCAAAGGTCCTCCCGAGGCTGGTCACGCCACTCCTGTCGGGGGTCGCAGTCGTCCCAGCGCCCCGCGGTCCGACTTCCCCTACGGCCGTAGCGATGGTTGCCGCGCTCAGGGCATTGGCTGACGCGTCCTTCGTGGAGGGCCCTGAGATCTTGACAGTCATGGGTGTTATGGCTGTGTACGTTGTGGAAGGTGCAAAACGGATGGATGTTCTTGGATGACTCTGGGTAGTCGCGGCCATGCTTCATCTCTGGCTCAGCCGCAAGTACTGCCACTCCCTTAAGCTTTACGTCCTTGATCTTGGCCTTCTTGTCTTCGGTGTCAAGAGTGGGGAGCTCGACGAGGGAGAGGCGCCCCTCCTCGGCTCTAGCGCACTTGGTCGCGAGGTTGAACAACTCAAGGGACGTGGACAGATCTTCGTGGATGGCGAGCTCCTCCTTCATCTTGATGTCGCGGACACCGTCTGAGAACACGACATGATGGCGTCGTCCATGACCTTGGGGATCTTGACGCGGACGTTGTTGAAGAGCTGGATGAACTTCTGCAGGGTTTCTCATGGTTGTGGCTTGATATGCCGCAGGTCACCCGCGGCCGGGAGGCAGTCGCGGGTGCCCTGGAAGTTGGCGATGAACCGCTCGCACATCTCGCCCCAGGTGGAGATCGATCCCGCGGGCAGGTTCAGGAGCCACGAGCGCGCGCCGTCCTTGAGATCCATGGGGAACCGGTTCGCCATGATCTTCTTGTTGCCGCCGGATGCTTTGATGCTCAGCTTGTAGAGCTATAGGAATTCAGCAGGGTCGGGGTGTCGTTGTAGCGTGGAGGCAGGTCGGGCTTAAACTTCCCAGGCCAGTTGACGTTGCACAGCTCGGGGTGAGGGCCTTGCAGCCTGCTGTCGACACCAGAGCTTGTCGGGGAGGCGGAGCTTGGTCTTGGTCCTTCATGCTTTTATGTTGATATTTATTGCATTATGGGCTGTTATTACGCATTATGTCACAATACTTATGCATTTTCTCTGTTATTTTACAAGGTTTACATGAAGAAGGAGAATGCCGACAGCTGGAATTCTGGGCTGGAAAAGGAGCAAACATTGGAGACCTATTCTACACAACTCAAAAAGCCTTGAAACTCCACGAAACTTAGTTTTGGAAAATATAAAAAATATTTGGCGAAAGAAGTACAGGAGGGGGCCGCCCACCGTCCAGGAGGGTGGGGGCGGCCCCCCTAGGGGCGCCCCCTGCCTCGTTGGCCACCTGGCAACCCCTCGATGCCCATCTTCTGCTATATGAGGTGTTTTGACCTGGAAAATATCATAAGGACGCTTTCGGGACAAAGCGCAGCCGTCTCGAGGCGGAATCAATCTAGGGCTCTGGCGCAACTGTTCTGCCGGGGATACTTCCCTCCGGGAAGGAGAAATCATCACCGTCGTCATCACCAACAACTATCCCACCTTGGGGAGGGTTATCTTCATCAACATCTTCACCAGCACCATCTCCTCTCAAACCCTAGTTCATCTTTGGTATCCAATCTTTGTATCAAAACCTCAGATTGGTACCTGTAGGTTGCTAGTAGTGTTGATTACCCCTTGTAGTTGATGCTAGTTGGTTTACTTGGTGGAAGATCATATGTTCAGATCCATTATGCATATTAATAACCCTCTAATTATGGACATTAATATGCTTTGTGAGTATTTACGTTTGTTCCTGAGGACATGGGAGAAGTCTTGCTATAAGTAGTTATGTGAATTTGTATCCGTTCGATATTTTGATGAGATGTATGTTGTCTTTACTCTAGTGGTGTCATGTGAACATCGACTACATGACACTTCTCCATTGTTTGGGCCTAGAGGAAGGCATTGGGAAGTAATAAGTAGATGATGGGTTGCTAGAGTGACAGAAGCTTAAACCCTAGTTTTTGCGTTGCTTCGTAAGGGGCTGATTTGGATCCATATGTTTCATGCTATGGTTAGGTTTACCTTACTATTTCTTTTGTAGTTGCGGATGCTTGCAATAGAGGTTAATCATAAGTGTGATGCTTGTCCAAGTAAGGGCAGTACCCAAGCACCGGTCCACCCACATACCAAATTATCAAAGTACCAAACGTGAATCATATGAGCGTGATGAAAACTAGCTTGACGATAATTCCCATGTGTTCTCGGGAGCGCTTTCCTTCATATAAGGGTTTGTCCAGGCTTTTCCTTTGCTACAAAAAGGATCGGGACATCTTGCTGCACCTTATTTACTTTTACCACTTGTTACTTGTTACCAATTATCTTATCACAAAACTATTTGTTACCGATAATTTCAGTGCTTGCAGAAAATACCTTACTGAAAACTGCCTATCATTTCCTTCTGCTCCTCGTTGGGTTCGACACTCTTACTTATCGAATGGACTACGATAGATCCCCTACACTTGTGGGTAATCAAGACTCTTTTCTAGCGCCGTTGCCGGGGAGTGAAGTGCCTTTGGTAAGTGGAATTTGGTAAGGAAAAAATTATATAGTGTGCTGAAATTTACTGTCACTTGTTACTATGGAACTTAATCCTTTGAGGGGCTTGTTCGGGGTATCTTCACCCCGAACAGTAGAGCAAAGAGTTTCTCCTCAACCTACTGAACCTACTGAAAATGTTTGCTTTGAAATTCCTTCGGGTATGATAGAGAAACTGCTAGCTAATCCCTTTACAGGAGATGGAACATTGCATCCCGATTTGCACCTAATCTATGTGGATGAAGTTTGTGGATTATTTAAGCTTGCTGGTATGCCCGAGGATGTTATCAAGTAGAAGGTCTTCCCTTTATCTTCAAAGGGAGAGGCATTAACATGGTTTAGGATGTGCGCTGATATTGGATCATGGAACTACAACCGGTTGAAATTGGAATTTCATCAGAAGTTATATCATATGCATCAGGTTCATCGTGATCGTAATTATATATATAATTTTTTGCCTCGCGAAGGAGAAAGTATCGCTCGAGCTTGGGGGAGGCTTAAGTCAATGTTATATTCATGCCCCAATCATGAGCTCTCAAGAGAAATTATTATCCAAAACATTATGCTCGGCTTTCTCTCAATAATCGCTCCATGCTCGATACTTCTTGTACTGGCTCTTTCATGATGAAGACTATTGAATTCAAATGGGATTTACTGGAAAGAATTAAACGCAATTCTGAAGATTGGGATCTCGACGAAGGTAAGGAGTCAGGTATGACACCTAAGTTTGATTGTGTTAAATCTTTTATGGATACCGATGTTTTCCGTGAATTTAGCATTAAATATGGTGTTGACTCTGAGAGTAGCTTCTTTCTGTGAATCATTTGCTACTCATGTTGACCTCCCTAATGAAAAGTGGTTTAAATTTCATCCTCCCATTAAAGTAAAAGTAGTTGAACATGTTAAAGTTGAAGAAAAGATTATCACTTATAATGTTGATCCTACTGTTCCTACCGCCCATATTGAGAAACCACCTTTCCCTGTTAGAATAAAGGATCATGCCAAAGCTTCAACTGTGGTTCGTAAGAGTAATACTAGAACACCTACACCCTTTGAGCAAATTAAAGTTGAGCCTAGTATTGCTATGGTTAAGGATCTCTTGGTCGATGATATTGATGGGCATGTTATTTACCTCTGTAATGAAGCTGCTAGAATTGCTAGACCCGATACTAAGAATAAACATAGACCTGTTGTAGGCATGCCTGTTATTTCTGTTAAAATAGGAGATTGTCGGTGTACTAGAGTAGGGGTACCCTAGTATCCCGAACTTGTGCACGGGCGGTCGCAGCATCCCGCGGCAAGGCTTGCCGGGTGACCGCCAAGGTCCTCAGTGGTTCCTTTAGAGCCATTCAAGAACAAAGTATTCAAGCCAAGGAGACAAGACCCCGGCAAGAGGAGCTTGCCGGGAAGGCCAACCAAGGCATCTCAAGGAACTTGCCACGACGCGCCTCGCGTCCCGGCAAGGCCCGGTGAGCGGCAAGCTCCTGGACGCGACAAGACAACGACCGCGGCAAGGCGCTTGCCGCGGCAAGCTACCACTCTATACCCGCGCTCCAGCACATCCACCAACGTGTCGCTCTGGGACCCTTCCAGGCGTACGTGGCGGGAGGCTGTGCAGCCAGCGGTGCGCGGTGGCAAGCGGCGCTGACAATATTGCCATCGTGGCGAGCGGTGGCGTCCCTAACGGTCCCTTTTGCACTATTTGGGCGACGCAGACGGGCATTTAATGCCCTTGTCCCTTGCCGTCAGGGTTAGGTATGATACACTGTACAGGTAGTTGTACCAACCACGACACCTTTCCATTTTTACCCTTGTCTACGTTGCCACCTGTCGGTGACCCCTTTGAGCATATAAAAGGAGGCCCATGCGCAACGTAGAGGGGGACGGAGGAAGGAAGGGAACACTCATGCTCGGTCTCGCTAGCTGCTGCTGTGTACTGTAGCACTCAGCGCTCCTGAGCAAGAACTCAATACAAACCACAAAGCAGGAGTAGGGTTTTACGCATCCGTGCGGCCCGAACCTGGGTAAACTGCTCGTGTGCTTCGCCTCGATCCGCTCTTCGTGCGATCTCCGCCCCCGCCGAACCGAAAGGCGCTCGGTCCGCCGGTCCCCATAGGTGCTCGTGGATCAGTTTCCCCGACATCTTTCAAAGATGTCGGGGAAACTGATCCACGATCTCTCCCACGACGACGCATTCAACGCGTGCCGTTCAGGGAGGGCGCGGTGGATACAGAGAGAGATACGGCGTAACCCAGGCCGCGCGTGCCCGTGCCCTGTTTTGGGCCTGGCGCAATAGCGCTCGGCACCGTGTATGGCCCAGTCCCGAGGGCTCCTGTCGGTGTACTAGAGTAGGGGTACCCTAGTATCCCGAACTTGTGCACGGGCAGTCGCAGCATCCCACGGCAAGGCTTGCCGGGTGACCGCCAAGGTCCTCCGTGGTTCCTTTAGAGCCATGCAAGAGCAAAGTATTCAAGCCAAGGAGACAAGACCCCGGCAAGAGGAGCTTGCCGGGAAGGCCAACCAAGGCATCTCAAGGAACTTGCCGCGACGCGCCTCGCGTCCCGGCAAGGCCCGGTGAGCGGCAAGCTCCCGGACGCGACAAGACAACGACCGCGGCAAGGCGCTTGCCGCGGCAAGCTACCACTCTGTACCCGCGCTCCAGCACATCCACCAACGTGTCTCTCTGGGACCCTTCCAGGCGTACGTGGCGGGAGGCTGTGCAGCCAGTGGTGCGCGGTGGCAAGCGGCGCTGACAAGATTGCCATCGTGGCGAGCGGTGGCGTCCCTGACAGTCCCTTTTGCACTATTCGAGCGATGCGGACGGGCATTTAATGCCCTTGTCCCCTGTCGTCAGGGTTAGGTATGATACACTGTACATGTAGTTGTACCAACTGCAACACCTTTGCATTTTTACCCTTGTCTACGTTGCCACCTGTCGGTGACCCCTTTGAGCATATAAAAGGAGGCCCATGCGCAACGTAGAGGGGGACGGAGGAAGGAAGGGAACACTCATGCTCGGTCTCGCTAGCTGCTGCTGTGTACTGTAGCACTCAGCGCTCCCGAGCAAGAACTCAATACAAACCACAAAGCAGGAGTAGGGTTTTACGCATCCGTGCGGCCCGAACCTGGGTAAACTGCTCGTGTGCTTCGCCTTGATCCGCTCTTCGTGCGATCTCCGCCCCCGCCGAACCGAAAGGGGCTCGGTCCGCCGGTCCCCATAGGTGCTCGTGGATCAGTTTCCCCGACATCTTTGGCGCGCCAGGTAGGGGGCGTCGAGGTTGTGTGAACCTGATCCGGCGTTCACACGAGCTAGATCTTCATCGTCTTCATCGACATGCCACCGAAGAAGAAGGCTTCGGAGGCGGCTGCTCCGTCCGCGCCGAACCCACCACCGCCGGAGCAAACGGCTGGTGGGGTAGACGCCGGCGGAAGAACGGGCGTCGACGAGGGAGCTCACGATGCTGCCAGGTCCAAGGACAAGGCTGCGCTGCCCATCAGCGGCGTAGTCGGCTCCGACAACAACCGAGCGCACTCCAAGACCTCGGCGTCCGTACATGCACCTCGCCCATCTCAAGAGGCGCGGGACCGGCAGCGTCATGGTACTCACGGTACCATACGTTTGCTGGTACAAGATCGAGCTGGTGGATCTCGGAGTGCTCAAGACCAGCATGCACGTCAACATGCTGGCACGAGCGAGGCACGGTCACCTGGACGGGATACTGCTCCTTCTAACATAGTTAGAAGTCCGAGCATATCCCGCTCCTCACACCGTTCGCCACCGCCACCCGCCACTTCAGCAGAAGCTATGGCGCGAGCTCAACTGCTCCTGGACTACCCTCCAACGACAGACAAGATCGACGACTGGAGGGCCACCATTCAGAGTCTCATCGGCTTCGCCAACGGCGACACTCCACGGCAGCCGAGTACATCGCAGCCGCGGCAAGTCAGCCAGGCACGAGCCGATGGCGACAAGACCGGTGGGGGTGCAACCACCGTGCACTCCCCGCCCCGAAGGCCAAGATCGCCGACTCGCCGGATCCACCTCGACAGTGACTCCACCGCGTCATCAGATCCACGGACTCGTCGCGATCAGTGCCAAGTTCTTCACGAACGACAGCAAGAAGACGCTCGTACTCGCATCGAGCGCCGAAGAGAAGCACGGCGTCAATCGGACCAGCGCGCTGGGCCCTCTATCGACATGCATGCTCCAAGGGAACCAGGCGACTTGCCGTACGCGATAGGTTGCCCTGCGTTTACTTGTGAGCTGCGGCAAGTCTAGTGGCCCAGCACGAAGAATTTTAAGCCAGACGTACCAGAGAAGTACGACGGCAAGTCGCATCCGTCGGAGTTCCTCAGCATCTACACCATCGCGGTGCAAGCTGCCGGGGGGCGGGACGACAAGATCCTTGCCAACTACTTCCCGCTGGTGCTCAAGCCCAACGTCAGGTCCTGGCTCATGCACTTGCCGGACAACTCCATATCCTCCTGGGCAGACCTATGCCATCAGTTTGTTGGCGCCTTTACAGGCAGCCACAAACCTCATGGCCAAGAGAGTGACCTTCATCTGCTCGCCCAGAAGGAAGGAGAGCCCCTGCGCAAGTACATTCAGAGATTCAGCCGTGTACAGCACAACATCCCAGATGTCCACCTTGTCGCGGTCATCAGCGCGTTCCATCAGAACGTGCGTAACCGCAGGATGCGGGAGGAGATGGTGATGTGCAAGATCAGAGACGTCAGTGAGCTGTATGCCCTGGCCGACAAGTGTGCACGTGCTGAGGAAGGGAGGAAACTCCCCGGAGAGTATACAGGAGCAGGAGGATCTGACAGCGAGGATGCTGCCCCGGCAAAGAAAAACCGGCGGCGGAACAACAGGAAGAAGAAAGGCAAAGATGTGCTAGTCATTGAGCAGTCCGGCAACGAAGGTGGCGCCAAGAAAGCCAAAGTTGGTAGCTCCGGCAAGGAGATTGCTGCATGCACCAACTGCCAGGCTGTGGCGGTCGCCGACAAGCAGGACGGCACCAACAAGTAGTACTGCAAGATCCACCGCACCAAGGCCATGACCTCCAGAGCTGCAAGAAGGTCGAGCAGCTTGTCGAGCAGCAAAAGGCTGAATACGAACGACGCAACAAGGAGAAGGCCCAAGGAGGTGCTGAAAGAACCAGCCAGAAGCGCACCGGCCGGGGAGGACGTCGCGGCAAGGCCAAGCAGCGGCAAGGAGACAGACCTCCCCGCGGTCGCGACAAGGATGAAGATGACGACAACGATGAAGACATGGATGATGTCGAGAACAGTGAGCAGGAGTTCCAGAAAGCCACAGAGGTCTTGTGCGTTGACGGCGGTGCTTCTCTGCAT
>LR738715.1:160712784-160737568 GCA_902687465.1 Secale cereale | reverse complement strand
TGCTCGGATTCGTGCTTGGGTGGCTGTGGCCACGGCGGCGGCATCACCGGCGGCGGTGAGGTCGGGCATGAGTGGAGGATAGAACTAGAGGTCGCAAACGACTAGGAGAGGAGGGGGAAACGATCCGGGAGCTCACCGCGGTCACAGCGGTGCAGGCGGTGGGCTCGGAGAAGGGCCGGAGCAAGCAGGGCGACGGAGGGGATCTCTGGCGGCCGGCGATGGAGATGACGTCGAGGTCGAGGCCTCAGGGCATCCGGGGTCGTGTGACTCGTCGGGGAGGTCGGGAATGAGGTGGCGGAGCTCTCGGGCACCTTGGCTGGGCGTGGGATGGACTGTGGCCACGGCAGCGGCGAGCGACGGCGACGGCGGCGTTTGGGACCGAGCTCGAGAGGGAGATAGATGAGAGGGGAGGGGTCCAGAAGAGTGTGAGAGGGTCGGGGAGGTGCGTGGCGCCTCAAGAAGCGACCAGGCGGCGAGGGGAAAGAAACAGGCAGGTGGCGTGGCACCCTCGCCGTGAGCGCGCGCCGGCCACGCGCCTCGCCTACTGGCGCTGGGAAGACGACAGGGGAGGCAGCGGGCTGGGCTGGCCAGCTGGGCCGGCCAGGCCGCACTATGCTGGGCCAGCACAGGTAAGTTGCTCCCTTTTTATATTTTCTTTTCTATTTTTTTGACATTTGTTTTGATTTAATTTCTAAATTAAATCAATTATTTCCTTCTGACATTTTATTTTGCAGGGACCTAGGAATTAACCCAAACACCTCAAAATAAAGAACCAGAATTTTGGACATATATAAAATATATAATAAATATATATCCAAGCAACTAACTATTGCATTAATTCCAAATGCCCAAAATAAATACTTATGAGCTCCTAATAATATTGGTTTGATTTTTATCTCTAACCAATATTTTTAGAGGGCCACATGAACATTTTCTTGGACCTTTTTGGAGCAACTTTTATTCGGGTCATTTTCAAAAAGGGTTTCTGAGGGTTTCACAAGTCCTCAATTCAATTTCATTTGAAATTTAAACATGATGCAAACAACAAGGCTAACCTAGTGCATCCCAGAACTAGGGTTGTGACAACTCGCCTCCACTCGAAAGAATCTCGTCCCGAGATTCAGGAGTAGGCGGAAAGAAGGTGGGGTACTCCAGTCGGAGACGATCTTCTCGCTCCCAAGTAGCTTCTCTCTCGGAATGATGAGACCACTGAACTTTGAGAAACTTGATGTTATGACGTCGAGTGACACGCTCTGCTTGATCCAAAATGCGAACGGGATACTCTCGATATGTGAGGTTATCTTGGAGATTGAGCGTTTCGTGGTCCACTCCGCGGATGGGATTCGAGATGCAACACCTGAGTTGAGAGACGTGGAAGACATCATGAACTCGAGAAAGATGTGGGGGTAGTTCCAATTGGTAGGCAACCTCTCCTTGTTTAGCAAGAATGCAAAAAGGACCAATGTAACGAGGAGCCAACTTGCCCTTGATACCAAAACGATGGGTACCCTTCAAAGGAGTAACCCGAGGATAAGCTTTGTCGCCAACTTCATAAGCCACTTCCTTATGATGACGATCCTAATGGCTCTTTTGACGAGACTGGGCTGATTTTAAATTCTCACGAATGATGCGAACTTGCTCTTCTGCTTCCTGGATCATATCCGGTCCAAAGAATTGTCATTCACCGGTTTCTGACCAGTTCAAAGGTGTTCGACATCTTCGTCCATAAAGAATCTCAAAAGGAGCTTGCTTGAGACTGGATTGATAGCTATTGTTATAAGCAAACTCGGCGAAAGGAAGACATTTCTCCCAATCCATACCGAATGAGATAACGCAAGCTCTAAGCATGTCTTCGAGAATTTGGTTAACACGTTCCACCTGACCACTTGACTGAGGGTGGAAAGCGGTACTGAAGGAAAGATGGGTGCCCATGGCAGTCTGGAAACTCTCCCAGAAATGAGAAGTGAAAAGACTACCACGGTCTGAATTGATCTCTAGTGGGACACCATGAAGTGACACTATTCGAGAAATATACAAGTCAGCAAGCTGACTAGCAGTGATACTCTCTCGAACGGGTAGGAAGTGAGCCACTTTGGGGAGACGATCAATGACTACGAAGATAGCATTATTCCCTCTCTTGGTCCTGGGAAAGCCGGTGATGAAGTCCATACCAACTTTATCCCATTTCCACTCAGGAGTAGCTAAAGGCTGAAGGGTGCCAGCAGGTCTTTGATGTTCTGCCTTAACGCGACGACAAACGTCACATTTAGCAATGAACTCAGCAATTTCTCTCTTCATCCTAGTCCACCAGAACCTCTGGCGTAGGTCCTGATACATCTTAGTACTACCGGGATGAATCGTGAGAGGAGATTCATGAGCCTCTTTAAGAATCAATTGCCGAAGATGTTGCTTCTTGGGAACCACCAGCCGGTTTTGGAAGAGAACAACACCTCGGTCATCTATGGAGAAACTACCAGCAATACCATTGGCAATGTTTCTCTTGATCCGGGTAATTCCGATATCATGCTTCTGGGCTTCTATGATATGATCCACAAGAGTAGATTTCGCCACCAAGGTAGAAAGGAATCCGTGAGGAGCAATGCATAATTCCTCATGGAGAAGTGGTTGGCCCTGCTGCAACATGAGATTGTTGCAATAGGATTTACGACTTAGCGCATCAGCCATGACATTTCCCTTTACTAGGGTGTAGGTAATTCCTAAGTTGTAATCTGAGATCAACTCCAACCAACGTCTTTGCCTAAGGTTCAAATCTGGTTGGGTGAAGATATACTTGAGACTCTGGTGATCGGTGTAGATCTCGCAACGATTACCAAGGAGGTAATGTCGCCAGGTCTTAAGTGCATAGACTACGGCTGCAAGCTCTAGATCATGTGTAGGATAATTCTCCTCATGTGGATGCAACTATCGAGATGCATGGGCAATCACACGACGATCCTGCATAAGAATGCAACCTAGTCCCTATCGTGAGGCATCACAGTAGATAACAAAGTCCTTAGTGAAATCCGGTGGCACAAGTATGGGAGCAGAAGTCAGGCGTCTTTTCAGTTCCTGAAAACTGTGCTCACACTGTGGGGACCACTCAAACTTTTTATCTTTCTTGAGAAGTTCCGTGAGAGGTTTGGCCACTTTAGAGAAATTCTCAACAAAGCGGCGACAATAACTGGCTAGACCAAGGAAACTCCTAACTTGTTTAACTGTTTCAGGCAGAGTCCAATCAAGGACGGCCTGAACTCTCTCGGGGTTGACAGCAATGCCCTTACCAGAGATTACATGGCCGAGGTAGGTCACTTCTGGCAACCAAAATTCGCACTTGGAGAACTTGGCATAAAGGCGGTGCTCTCTGAGTTTTTCTACAAGTCTAAGATGTTCGGCATGCTCTTCCTCGTTTTTCGAGTAAATAAGAATATCATCGAGATAAACCACGACGAACTTATCTAAATACTCCATGAAGATCGAGTTCATCAAGCGGGAGAGGGTGGCTGGAGCATTTGTTAAACCGAAGGACATGACGGTGTACTCGTACTGACCATAACGAGTGACGAAATCCGTCTTGGGGATGTCCCCATTTCTAATCTTGATTTGATGGTATCCTAACCTCAAATCCATCTTGGAGAAGACTAAGGATCCAGCGAGCTGATCATACAGATCGTTGATCCTGGGAAGCGGATACTTGTTCTTTACCGTGACCAAATTAACGGGACGATAATCTACAACCATCCGATCCGTACCATCCTTCTTTTTGACGAAGTGGACGGGGCAAGCCCAGGGAGAAGAACTAGGACGGATGAAACCCTTTTGCAAGGACTCATCAAGTTGTTTCTTAAGCTCAGCTAGTTCTAAGGGTGCCATTTTGTAGGGTCTCCTAGAGATTGGAGCGGTTCCTGGGATAAGCTCTATAACAAACTCTACATCTCGGTCGGGTGGAACACCTGGCAGTTCCTCTGGAAAGACATCCGAAAAGTCACGGACTACCGGAACATCTTCAAGATCTGGAAGAGGGCTGGCATTAAGAGAATAGAGTTGACGCTTTGCAACTCTAGTGGTGACGGTGACTATCTTACCAGATGGATGTGTAAGCTGAACAGACCTTGTGGAGCAATCAATCTTGGCATGATGAGCTGTCATCCAGTCCATACCCAAGATGATATTAATATCTGAAGACTTGAGGGCTATAAGTGATGCAAGGAACACAAGTCTGTCGAAAAGGATTTCATTACCATGGCTTACACTAGAAGTTTGCCATTTGGATCCAGGAGTTTGAATGAGTAGTGGGGAGGGCAAATCACAAAATGACATGTCGTGCAAGCGGGCATAACTTTCGGAAATGGAAGAATGAGACGCTCCAGTATCGAATAGAACCGATGCCGGATGACAATTAACAAGGAGTGTACCAAGAACGACATCTGGATCATCATGAGCGTTTTTGGCTGAGACGTGATGCACACGTCCATGTTCGGTGGGAGCTGGCTTGACACTGATCATCTTGCGTGATGATTTATCACGTCTAATAGATTTTTCGGACTGGGATGGAGCAACACGGGTCTGAGTGCAAATACGGGCAATATGTCCCGGTTCTCCGCACTTGTAGCAAATCCTGGGGTTAGGACGTGGACCCGCATTGGCAAACGGTCCATCAATAGACCTGGGTGGAGCATACTGCTGAACTGGAAGAGGTACCACACAAGATGGCCTCGGAGGATAAATGGGTGGAAGAACAGAGTTCGGAACCCAAATCCGGCGCTTCTGGGAACTAGTACCGGAGGAAGTTCCCAAATCAAGGTTGTGCTTACGAGACTCATCGTAAGTGAGCTGAGTTGTCTCTGCGTTGATGGCCTTGTTCACAAGAGCATGGAATGTGTTGCAATGATGCAAGTGGAGATCACGACGCAGTTTGGGGTTGAGACCCTTCCGGAACCTAGCCTGCTTCTTGGCGTCCGTGGACACTTCTTCTGTAGCATAGCGGGCGAGGTTCTCAAACTCTCGACTATAAGCATCAACAGCTATCTTAGCCTGTGTAAGACTACAGAACTCTTCTCTCTTACGATCGATAAGGGCTTGGGGAATATGATGCTCACGAAAAGTCTCGGTGAAATCTCTCCAGGTAGGAATCTGGCCAGCTGGAATCATGGCCTCATGGTTCTGCCACCAAAGACTAGCTGGACCTTCCAGGTGATAAGTGGCATAGATGACATTGTCATCTTCAGCTACGTTCGCAGAACGCAGCTTGTGAGTGATACTACGGAGCCAGTCATCTGCATCGAGTGGCTCAATGGAATGATGGAAGGTGGGTGGTTTCAGACGAATGAAGTCATGGATGGTTGTTGATTCCTTGCACTGATGTGCGGTGTTCTCCTCAATACGTGCCAACAGGCGGTTAGACTCACGCTTGTTTCTCTCCATCTCTAACATTAACTCTGCCAACGAAGGCTGGTCGGGAGGATCCTCCTCATCCCTACCACCTCCGTGGTTCTGTCTACGAGCAGCTGAGCTTCGCTTAACTGAAGACATCCTGAGAAGCGAAACCGAAGACGGAAACATCAACAACTATAGGATGCATAAGGTAGAACAAGAAATTAGTATCTCTCGAACTACTAGGATAATTCCCGCAGCATAACGGCAGTAAAATGCTCAGAATGAGACATCCTGCTAACAAAGGGTAGTTCAACATCTCAACATCATCACTCAAGGTTCTGTGATAGTACTAAAACAACTTCACCGAAAGAACTTGAAACAAGAATAGGACTCTGATCAACCAATCCTAAGGGACTACGGAGTAGTAACCCGTGATCCTGATAGACGGAAGAGAAAGCCTAGTTCCTTAACCCCGCAGAAAAGGTAGGATGACTCAGATCAGAAGACATGAGGTATAAGAAGTAAAAAGAGCCTTACGTTCCCTTCCACAATCAATTCCCTTATATAACTAAAGAATTTCTAGACTCAACTTCGACCAGTTTGGCTTGGTAATCCTACAGGCAGTCAGGCTCTGATACCAACGCTGTCGGGACCCCGATCCTAAGTCACACCGATCTAGCATGTAACACACCATATCACTTTGCGGCCTCACGCACGGTATCCCCACGGGTGCCACCTTACCTGGCCCGGGACCGTTTGCACATTTTGGCTCACGTATATGATAGTGTCGCTAGAATCCATATGACAGAGAACCCGGGCCGACATGACCAGTTATAAACCAAAAGTGGCACTAGATTACAGAGACAGGCATTCATGACCCAACAACGAACGTGTCGGTCATCAACGTATGAACCCAAGTCGTAGCAAGCTACAAGGACTTAAGGAACAACGCGTGACATTTCCCCTAAGGGACAGACACAGGAACGAAGAAGGACACATGCCGGTCAGCCTAAGTGTTCCGGAGCAGTAGCAAGCTACCAAGGCTCAGTGGAAACACTAGGAGACATTTCCCTGTAAGATAGGCTACCAAGGGTAAACAACTAGGTGTCGGATCCCACACATACTAAGCATTTCAATAACATACACACAATATGCTCAATATGTGCAAATACAACATGGCATCACAACAAGACTCTAATAAACAAAGTATTTATTCATTAGGCTCCGAGGAGCCAAATATTACAAGCATGGGTCTCACGACCCAACATTCAGAGCATACAAGCAACAAGCGGAAGCACAACATGTCTGAGTACAGACATCTACAAATGAAAAAGGCTGAAGAGCCTGACTATCTACAACACTCGTCCAAGATCGTAGCTGAGGTAACAAGCTACTTGTCGAAGTCCAAGCGAAACTACTAGTGAGACATCAATCTCATCTGCAAAACATAAATTAAACAAACATGAGTACAAAGGTACTCAGCAAGACTTACATCAGATCCTATCATACATGCACTTGTATCAAAAAGGCAAAGTGGGGTTTAGTTGCAGCAAGCCAGCTTTGACTCAGTGGCTATCCTATTCTACGATTGCTGGTAACTCTTTAAGGTGGCGCACACGAGTCCACTAATCACCACACAATACACCTCTATGGATTCATCCCCGTCTCCCTACGAGAAGGCCATCCATAGCACTCACACTTGTCTTGAGTATTTTAGAGTATCCACTTCAAGTTATCTATGTACCACGTAAGCATCCAAGAAGTCCATAACCGTGGACCCGGCTATTCGAATAGATCATGTTAACCCTACAGGGGTGTACTTCTTCACACACGCTCTCGCCACTTACCGCCATGTACATCTCGTGTATCTCGGCAACCTTCAAGAGGAAGCCTGGCGAGGGTGTCGGCCATGACCTGACTAACCACACAAGTCTCTCGTCCAGGTTTATCGCCTATTCGGGTTCCATCCGTGGGGAGATCCGGCCGGGGTGTCGCTCACGGCCCCAAATGATGTGCGCAGGGTTCCCAAGCCCACCTCGCCGAGTGGATCTACGCTTGGTACACCATGCCACGGTGCCTAGTCTGTCCCAAGCCCACTGGCCGAGTGCCACTTGGTAGACTACTAACACTACCTACAAACACCAGAAACTAGTTGCAACTCCTGGACAGAAATCATGTTGATTAATAAGTCGAGAGGGGTCGAGTTACCGGAACCCAATGTGTGGTAGTAGCTAGTCATTGGACAACATACTCGGAACTCAGTTCTTAGGGACGGTTCCAGTGAGACAACCCACCATGTACTCCTACATGGGCTCTCACCACTACCTTTACCAAATCGTGTTCACACACTTAACCCTCAGCATCAGAACATATCATTTCACTCCAATTCATTCCCGATGAATCAGACCTGACACACTCTAAGCAATAGCAAGCAAGGCATGGTAAGATCACAACATGGCTTCAATCAACTCCTACACATGCTAGTGGGTTTCAACTATTCACTGTGGAATGACAGGTCATGCAGAGGAATGGGTTCAACTACCGCAGCATAAAGTAGCAGTTGAAGTCGTTGTTGTCCTAATGCAATAACAAGGAGCAGGAGCGAGAGAGGGGTTGTATCGGAATGAACAAGGGGGTTTGCTTGCCTGGTAAAACAACGTGCAGAGCACTGCTCCTCTGACAGGTACTCTGGATCGGTCTCCGGAGCTGGACCTATCGAGAAGAACGGTGCCGACAATCAAACACAAGCAAATGCAACAATATGATGCATGAATATGGCATGAAAATACGATGTTGTTGAGCTAATGCAACTAGCATTCAATTTGAAAGAAGTCCATTTGAACCAAAGGCTCAAATGCAACTTTAAAATAAGTATTTCTAAATGCCATATATGTGTTTTCATATAAACAGTAGGTTTAACTTCATTTGTCATGCATGAAAATGGTACAGATGGATAGATTGAATTTTTCTGATAATTTTTCATATATAAATTATTTCATTCTGAGCTACGGTTGAATTTCTGTGATTTTTTGAAGTTTAAGCCAATTTCTGAAATAAATAAATCATTTAAGATCTATTTAAATACCAGAACTGGATTACTGCGTCAGCATGACACAAGCATGACGTCAGCAGGTCAAAGGGCTGGTCCAGAGTCAAACCTGACAGTGGGGTCCACAGGTCAGTGACTCAGTTAATTAACTGAGTTATTTAACTCTAAACTAATCCTAACAGAAAAATCAGCAGGGCAGGGCCCACATGTCAGTGGCTAAACTAATTAACAAAACTAATTAATTAAATTAAGCAGTCAACTAACTAGAAAGGGTGGGGCCCGCCTGTCATTGACCCAGAGGGTTAAATCCTGGTCAAACCGCAGCTAACACGCCGGCGTCGAGCCGCCGGCGGCAGCAAACGCGGCGGAGGCATCGGGATTTTTGTTCCGGGGGTCTTCTGCACAGCTGAAACCATCTACGGGGAGCTGGAGCTCACCCGCATCCGTTCCAGCCAGTGGCAGCAGCTAGGGCGGCCGGAGCTCGCCGGTAACGAGCTCGCGGCGGCGCCGGAGTTCGAGCTTCGTTGGAAAAGGGGCTACAACGCACGGGAAGACCAAACGATGGGTTCTACGGGCTCCTAGCGAAACACTAAGTGCAGTGACGTGCTCGGATTCGTGCTTGGGTGGCTGTGGCCACGGCGGCGGCATCACCGGCGGCGGTGAGGTCGGGCATCAGTGGAGGATAGAACTAGAGGTCGCAAACGACTAGGAAAGGAGGGGGAAACGATCCGGGAGCCCACCGCGGTCGCAGCGGTGCAGGCGGAGGGCTCGGAGAAGGGCCGGAGCATGCAGGGCGGCGGAGGGGATCTCCGGCGGCCGACGATGAAGATGACGTCGAGGTCGAGGCCTCAGGGCATCCGGGGTCGTGTAACTCGTCGGGGAGGTCGGGAATGAGGTGGCGGAGCTCTCGGGCACCTTGGCTGGGCGTGGGATGGACTGTGGCCACGGCAGCGGCGAGCGACGACGACGGCGGCGTTCGGGACCGAGCTCGAGAGGGAGATAGAGGAGAGGGGAGGGGTCCAGAAGAGTGTGAGAGGGTCGGGGAGGTGCGTGGCACCTCCAGAAGCGACCAGGCGGGGGGGAAAGAAGCAGGCAGGTGGCGTGGTGCCCTCGTCGTGAGCGCGCGCCGGCCTCGCGCCTCGCCTACTGGCGCGGGGAAGACGACAGGGGAGGCAGCGGGCTGGGCTGGCCAGCTGGGCCGGCGAGGCCGCACTGTGCTGGGCCAGCACAGGTAAGTTGCTTCCTTTTTATATTTTCTTTTCTATTTTTTTGACATTTGTTTTGATTTAATTTCTAAATTAAATCAATTATTTCCTTCTGACATTTTATTTTGCAGGGACCTAGGAATTAACCCAAACCGCTCAAAATAAAGAACCAGAATTTTGGACATATATAAAATATATAATAAATATATATCCAAGCAAATAACTATTGCATTAATTCCAAATGCCCAAAATAAATACTTATGAGCTCCTAATAATATTGGTTTGATTTTTATCTCTAACCAATATTATTAGAGGGCCACATGAACATTTTCTTGGACCTTTTTGGAGCAACTTTTATTCGGGTCATTTTCAAAAAGGGTTTCTGAGGGTTTCACAAGTCCTCAATTCAATTTCATTTGAAATTTAAACATGATGCAAACAACAAGGCTAACCTAGTGCATCCCAGAACTAGGGTTGTGACACGAGGCTGTGCTGCAAGACTTGAAGAGATACCTGTCCTCCACTCCAATACTTGTCGCACCTAAGCCACAAGAGAAGTTGCTGCTGTATCTAGCGGCAATCAATCAAGTGGTTAGTGCTGCGTTAGTAGCAGAGAGGGAGGCAGATGATGAGCCGGCAACCACGGCAGGCACATCCAGCGACAAGCAGGGGGCTTCCCCGGCAAGCTCTGGTCCCGACAAAGATGGATCTGCGCAGGCGCGCGAGGAGATACAGAAGAAAATGGTGCAGCGCCCAATTTACTTTGTCAGTTTCCTTCTGCAGGGGGCTAGGTCAAGGTACTCTGGTGTGCAGAAATTGCTTTTTGGCCCTCTCATGGCCTCGAGAAAGCTGCGCCATTACTTCCAAGCACACGAGATCACAGTTGTCACTCGTTTTCCGCTGAAGAGGATACTGCAGAATCCAGAAGCAACAGGCAGGATTGTTGAGTGGGCACTGGAACTGTCATGCTTTGGCCTCAAGTTTGAGAGCACTTCAACTATCCAAAGCAGAGCATTGGCAGAATTCGTAGCAGAGTGGACGCCAACACCAAATGAAGAAATTCCAGAAATGAGCATCCCCATCAAGGAAGCAAGCAAAGAGTGGTTGATGTACTTTGATGGTGCCTTCTCGCTGCAAGGCGCCGGTGCTGGCGTGCTACTTGTTGCACCCACCGGAGAGCACCTCAAGTACGTAGTCCAGATGCACTTTCCCAAGGAGCAAGCAACGAACAATACCGCAGAGTATGAAGGTTTGCTTGCCGGCCTCAGGATCACGGCAGACCTTGGGATCAAGAAGCTCATTGTCAGGGGTGACTCGCAGCTTGTCGTCCGCCAAGTGAACAAGAGTTATCAGAGTCCGTTGATGGAAGCCTACGTTGATGAAGTGAGAAAGCTAGAAGAGCACTTTGACGGCCTACAAATGGAGCATGTTCCAAGAGCTCAGAATGACATTGCCGATGGCCTGTCGAAGAAAGCCACACTTAAGTTACCTGTGGAACCAGGGATCTTTGTGATCAAGCTGACTCAACCGTCTGTAACGCCATCAACTGGATAGAGTAAGAAGAGGAAGTTGATTTCTGGTGACTATTTTCTAGCAGAGCTTCCCGAAGCCGCCGCCAAGAAGGTCCCCAAGATCAACACCAAGAGTGCTGAGGAGCAGTCTGCTCCGACAAGCCCTAGGGTTTGTTCCATTGAAGCAGAGGCTCCCGACAAGTTTTGCTCCGGCAAGCTTGCCGGGGAACGTCAAGCTCCGGCTGAGCCGCAGGTTCTCGCCATAGAAGCGGATGTTCCCGCAGCAGCAGATGTGCCTTTAGTCCTTGTTGTCGAGCCACAAGCTCCAGCATGGGCACAGTAGATTGTCCGTTTCCTTCAGACAGGAGAACTTCCCGAAGAGCAAGAAGAAGCGGAAAGAGTAGCCCGGCAGTCAAGTATGTACCAGTTTGTCGACAACACAATGTACAGAAGAAGACTCAAAAGTGTGAAATTGAAGTGTATTCACCGGGAAGACGGACAAAAGTTGTTGGCAGAGATACGTGGAGGCATATGTGGTCACCACATTGGCGCAAGAGCACTTGCCGGCAAAGCATTCCGGCAAGGTTTCTTTTGGCCGACAGCCCTCCAGGATGCAACTGCACAAGTAACCAAGTGTGAAGCGTGTCAGTTCCATTCCAAGCAGATACACCAGCCAGCTCAAGCTCTCCAGACGATCCCTTTATCCTGGCCATTTTCGGTCTGGGGGCTCGACATCTTCGGCCCCTTTCCCCGAGCAGTCGGGGGCTTTGAGTACTTGTACGTTGCAATCGACAAGTTCACAAAGTGGCCGGAAGTGGAAGCAGTGAGGAAGGTGACAGCACAGTCAGCACTCAAGTTATTCAGGTCGATTGTTTGCCGCTTCGGGATCCCTAACAGGATCATCACCGACAACGGTACGCAATTCACGAGCCGCACATTCATGCTGTACGTCCAAGATCTTGGCGCCAAGGTCTGCTTCGCTTCTGTTGCTCACCCGAGAAGCAACGGTCAAGCGGAGAGGGCAAATGCTGAAGTACTGCGTGGGCTCAAGACCAGGACTTTCGACAAGCTGCGCAAGTGCGGAAGAAACTGGATTGAGGAGCTGCCGGTGGTTCTTTGGTCGATCAGGACGACGCCAAATCGAGCCACTGGCCAAACACCTTTCGCTCTAGTCTATGGAGCAGAGGCAGTTCTCCCCACGGAACTCGTATACGGGTCACCTCGAGTGCTCGCTTATGATGAGCTTGAGCAAGAGCAGCTGCAACAAGCTGACGCGCTGCTCCTTGAGGAAGACCGTCTTCAGGCTGCTGTACGAGCTGCTCGCTACCAGCAAGCTTTGCGCCGCTACCATAGCCGCAAAGTTAACGCCAGAAGTCTCGAGGAAGGCGACCTTGTTCTTCGGCACGTTCAGTCCGCCAAGAATTCCAACAAGTTGACGCCGAAGTGGGAAGGCCCTTACCGGGTGAAACGAGTCACTAGGCCTGGCGCTGTCCGCCTTGAGACCGAAGATGGCATTCCGGTGAGCAACTCCTGGAACATTGAGCATCTTCGTAAGTTTTACCTGTGAGGCGCGGTTGCCGGAACCTGTTTCGGCAACCACCTTTTGTACAAGTCTTGCCGCTGTTGCATGTAATCCTTCGTACAAAGCCGGGCGCAGACCCCGTGCATAAGTAAAGCTCATGTGCTCTGCACATCTTGTTAATTTCATGCTTTCTATTTTTTGCATGTGTTATCTGACACTTTGTGCAGCACCTACCCCCGGTAAGCAATAACGAGCCGTAAGGCTCCATATCTTTATTTTCTCTTCTTTCTTTTTCTCAAGGAAAGGAAGGTTCCCTCGCCCACAAGTTTGTCGGGGGGAAAGGAGAAGATAATAGTATGGACCAGGCGTCGTTCAAGAAAGTTTCGCCTTACCGGGAAGCAAACAACAGAAAAGCTAAGTTGCCAAAGTTTGAGTAATCAGATTTTTTAAATTTTTAAGTTATCTTCCTTGAACGACCGTGCTTTGTATGGAAAACCTGTACGCGGAGGAACCAACTCGTAGCTAGTTGCGCCCTTACTTTGTTTCGAGTCCGCTCAACAACTTAAGTGAGCTGCGACTAGTTGCAACAAGGTTTCTTGTCAGTAACGGCACCGCCAGCAGGCTGCTGACGTCCCGCACTCAGCGCTCGCGACTAAGGTGCCTGCGCCGGCAAGTTCCCTAAAAGCGTAGGGCAAAAACATACAAAGGAAGGAATCAAGTAAAGGAAATAACATTGCAGTCATTACCCAAAATAGAGTTATATTACAAGGTAGCTTGTCGCGGCTCTAACAGATTGTTCTCATAACATGACCAGCAGCGACAAGAAAAGAAGAAAACGGGCGGCCTAGTCTACGCGATCGCCCTCAACCCTCTTGATCCCGCTCACCTTGTCCACAATGGGTACGACAAGGGCCTTGAGCGCTTCCAGATCAGCATCCGGCGGTAGGGTCTTGAGGACATTGATGAGGTTGAGGCCCGGGTTGCGGAAGGCCACCTTCACCAACACCTTTTGAAGAGCTCCCGTGCAGATCTTGCGCGACTCGTCGGCCAGCTGCTTTGGGATCTTCTCCCGGAGTCGCTGGAGGGTCGTCGCCACGCCTTTGAAGAACAAGGTGAGCTTGGCGCTGGGTTGGAGGTTCTCATCGGAGGGATACCCGAGATCCTCCATCCCCAGCTGCGCCAGCTCCCTATCAATATCTGCGGCAGCATTCACGAGACCCTCCGTCCAGTGCTCCACATTCTCCCTAAAAGAGTTCTGGGCGGCAGCAGCACTCGCCAGCAGCGCCTTGTCGGCCTTGATCTCCTCCTTCAAGGCCACCTCCTGCTCCCTGGTGCCGTCCAGCGTCTTGGTCAAAGTAGTCAGCTTCAACTCAAGATCTGCGTTGGAGTCCTTGGCGGTGCTAAGTTCCTTGCCCTTCTCGGCGAGACGAACCTGCAGCTCTAAGTTGCTGTGGGCGTCCTTCTCCCGCTCACGCTTGAGCGCGACAAGCTCTTCACCGCTCGCCTTGAGATCGGCCTCCAGCCGCGCCACCTTCGCCTCCAGCTCCTTCTTGGCGGCCTCGGCAGCTGCGGCAGCATCCTCTGCTTGCTTGAGAGCTCCGCCGAATGATAGCTCGCGCACGGTAAGCTCCTCCTCGTGGCTGTCAAGGTTGACTTTCCGCTGCGCCAGCTCGCCCTCCTGCGCGGACAGCTTCTCAGCGGCAAGCCGTTGTTGCTCTTCGACTTCAGCCTTCTCGAGGAAGATGGCCTTCTGCTCCTCAGTGAGTTGCTCCCGCTCCTCTGCCAGGGACCGGAGAGCTTCCTGGTTGAGACCCCGGAGCTCCTCCGCGCGCTTCTCGATGTCCACTCCCGCCTTCGCGACAAGCGCCTCGCGGGATTCCAGCTTGGCCTGCCGAGCGCGGTAGAGCGACACCAGCTTCCGCAGCAGTCGCTCCTCCTCAGGCTCGCCGCTGCTGCTGCTTGGCGCATCAACCAGCGTCAGCCCAGCGGAGGCGAGCACCTCTCCATCAAAGCTCTCTCCTTCGACCGGTGCCCTGGAGCTTGACGCCCAGGGGAGGTTGATGAAGACGTTCTCGCCGGCCTTCAAGTAGACGCCTGGCTGTGGCTCTTCGGAGCCTGACGCTGCGGCATCAGCGGAGGGATCGGCGGTCGGCGTAGCGCCTGGCGCTCCTGCGGCCTCAGGGCCGTCAGTACGATCGCCAGACCCCTCGCCAGCTTTTGCGGCGACAGCCTTGGCGGCCTCTTCGCCGGCGGGATCATCAGCGCCGGCTGCTTCTTCGGTGGCAGCGGCGTCGTCGGTATTGCCGCGCGTGTTCTCCTCGCCGGCAACCTCGGTCTCCATCGGCTCCGCAGCAGATGGATCTGACGGCCGGAAAAGGGAGAAAAGTCAAGCAAATATCCAAAAAGAAGATCAAAAGAAGAAGAACCCAAGGGAAGTTTTGAAGCGAGAGGATTACCTACGCGAGCCGGCTCCTCGGCAGGGTCCCTTGCCGGAGAACTCTCCCTTGGCGGCGCAGTCGTAGTCTCCGCCGCCGGGGGGCCGCTGGTGCTGTCCCTTGCTGGAGAACTCTCCCTTGCCGGAGAGCTCTCCCTTGCCGGAGAACTCTCCCTTGCTGGAGAACTCTCCCTTGGCATGTCGGGGGCGGCCTCTGGGCGCTCCTGGTGGGGCTGCTCTGCTCCTACACAAACCAACAGTCAGATGTCAGCAAAGAAAGAGCATACATGCGCGCCTAACAGCGGGAAGCGAGCCATGTACTTACGCTGGGGGCTGCGCTGGGGGCTGCTCTGGAGAATGCTTGCCGGGTCCGGCAAGGTGGTCTCGGACGCATCCTCTGTTGTCGCGATAGGTTCGTCCTCGACGATAATCACCTCCTTCGGACGCGCCAGAACCTTGGCTCTCTTCGTCGCTCTCTGGGCCAGAGTCCTAAAAAGAAATAAGTTCGGAGTAAAGCGAATGAGATACAAGACAAAACATCAAGAATTGAAGAACTACAAGTACAGCAAATGATCTTACTCTTCTTCTTCCTCGTCGGAGCTGAGCGCGGAGAAGTCGAAGTCCGGCTCTCCTCCGGCGCGAGGAGGCGGAGGTGTAGGTTCCCTTGGCCGCTTGGCGGGTGCAGTGGCGGTGGTCCGAGACGACCCTGCTCCGGCTGCCGCCGCGGCGTGAGAAGCGGCAGGAGCAGAAGCGGTGGTCCGGGTGGACCCCGCTCCAGTTGTCGTAGCAGCGTGAGGTGCTCCCGCGGCAACAGTGCTTGCCGCGGTGGAGCGTGTCACGCGGCGTGGCGACTGTCGACTCTCCCGACACTCCGCTACGTCCCCGTCCTTGCGGAGACGCCTTCTTGGTGGAGCTGGGGGCTCTACTTGCGGCGAGCTATCTGAAGATGAGGAGGAAGAGGAGTTGATCTCCAACGAGCCGCTCGTATCCTCGGCGGGCTCGCTCGACTCGACGTCATGCCCGACAAGCTCTTCCTCGCCGGCAAGCGCCTCTCGCTCGCCAAGGCTTGCCGCCTCCGCTACCTCTGCCTCCTCCACGGTGAATCCAAACTCGCCCGCGGCTGCGGCTGCCGCCGCCTCTTCCAGCCTAGTGGCGATGCGTTTCATCTCCGCATCGGTGGTGGCGCGATTAAGGCTCTTCTTTTCGTCGGAGCGGACCGGCACTTCTACCAAGCCGTCAAAGAACTCCTGCACGACATCGTCTGCAGGCTCATGCCAAGTTGGGACAATCCCATGCGAGTCGCACAGCGGCATCATTGCACGGATGCGGTCGAGCGAGGAATTGTTGCACAGCGGAACGACATCCTTCGGCAACCTGAACACTTCGGGATGTTGAGGGTCGTACTTGAACAGCTCCTGGAGCATCGCGTTAAGCTCCACAACAGTGAAGTTAAAGTTGAGGCCCGGGCGCACCCTCATGATGTCCGCCGCATTATTGAATTCCTAGGCGGGTCTCCTCCTCTCCTGCAGGGGGCGATGCGGCGGCGAAGAAAATCTGCGCCAACCGCGCCTATAGTGAGTCAGGCAAGCCTAAGGCGTTGGATCCGGGTGACGGCAATCTTCAGCCTATCGTCTTCCGGGGCCACGTTGCTCCAATCGCTGCCGCGCACTACTGGGGCTTGGCGCCGGGCGGTAAACGGCTGCGGGTTCTCCTCGACAATCCAGCACGAGTCTGCTCTCCATTCCTCCCACCTGCCGCGGAACTCTCCCTCCAGATAAGCGTCCTTCTTGCCGGCCCTCGAGATCCAGGCGATTCCGCCGGATAAAGGCTATCCTCTCTCGACTCGGGGCATAAAGAAGTGGCAAAAAAGGGCTACGTTTGGATAGACTCCGACAAAGTTTTCGCAGAGATGTGCGAAAACTGCCATGGTCAGAACAGCATTGGGGGTGAAGTCAAGGAGGCGGAACCCGTAGGTGTTCATAATATCGCAGAAAAACTCGGAGAAAGGCGGGCAGAGCCCGCAGTAGAAGAACAAGGCGAAGAAGGGATATCCATTTGGAGCCATTTTCCAAGCGACGGCTGGAAGTACCTTCGTGCGCGGATGCGCTCGTGTCTCCGTCGACTAGAAGAAGTAATAATACTCCCTCAGCTCCTTCACAGCGAGCTTGGGGGGAGATTGCCCGCTCCTTTCGCAGCGCCGCGAGCCGCTGCGCCTCGGCCGACTTCACGACCTTCCCCTTGTCGGCTTTCGGAGCCATGGCGGAGGTGGTGAGGGAGGTCGACGGCGTTGGTGGTGCTGGTGGCGATGGGGGGCAGAGCGCTGCTCTCTTTCAGCTTTGGGAAGAAGGGGGAGCCGCGGAGGATTTCCGAGATTGAAGTAGCAACTGGCGAATGGGCGAACTGCCCCTGTTTCCCCTGCTTATAAAGTGGGAGGGGGCGGACGTTCCGCCTTTCCGAATAAAGAAACCACCCACGATCTCTCCCACGACGCCGCATTCAACGCGTGCCGTTCGGGGAGGGCGCGGTGGATACGGAGAGAGATACGGCGTAACCCAGGCCGCGCGTGCCCGTGCCCTATTTTGGGCATGGCCCAACAGCGCTCGGCACCGTGTATGGCCCAGGCCCGGGGGCTCCTGTCGGTGTACTAGAGTAGGGGTACCCTAGTATCCCGAACTTGTGCACGGGCAGTCGCAGCATCCCGCGGCAAGGCTTGCCGGGTGACCGCCAAGGTCCTCGGTGGTTCCTTTAGAGCCATTCAAGAACAAAGTATTCAAGCCAAGGAGACAAGACCCCGCCAAGAGGAGCTTGCCGGGAAGGCCAACCAAGGCATCTCAAGGAACTTTCCGCGACGCGCCTCGCGTCCCGGCAAGGCCCGGTGAGCGGCAAGCTCCCGGACGCGACAAGACAACGACCGTGGCAAGGCGCTTGCCGCGGCAAGCTACCACTCTGTACCCGCGCTCCAGCACATCCACCAACGTGTCGCTCTGGGACCCTTCCAGGCGTACCTGGCGGGAGGTTGTGCAGCCAGCGGTGCGTGG
The DNA here is from genome assembly GCA_902687465.1 of Secale cereale. NCBI lineage: Eukaryota > Viridiplantae > Streptophyta > Magnoliopsida > Poales > Poaceae > Secale > Secale cereale. The sequence goes on along the minus strand of LR738715.1, from coordinate 160,719,436 downwards.
TGGCAAGCGGCGCTGACAAGATTGCCATCGTGGCGAGCGGTGGCGTCCCTAACGGTCCCTTTCGCACTATTCGGGCGATGCAGACGGGCATTTAATGCCCTTGTCCCCTGCCGTCAGGGTTAGGTATGATACATTGTACAGGTAGTTGTACCAACCGCAACACCTTTCCATTTTTACCCTTGTCTACGTTGCCACCTGTCGGTGACCCCTTTGAGCATATAAAAGGAGGCCCATGCGCAACGTAGAGGGGGACGGAGGAAGGAAGGGAACACTCATGCTCAGTCTCGCTAGCTGCTGGTGTGTATTGTAGCACTCAGCGCTCCCGAGCAAGAACTCAATACAAACCACAAAGCAGGAGTAGGGTTTTACGCATCCGTGCGGCCCGAACCTGGGTAAACTGCTCGTGTGCTTCGCCTCGATCCGCTCTTCGTGCGATCTCGGCCCCCGCCGAACTGAAAGGGGCTCGGTCCGCCGGTCCCCATAGGTGCTCGTGGATCAGTTTCCCCGACAGAGATCATTGCTATCATGGTTTATGTGACGTAGGTGCTAGTGCGAGTGTAATACCCATTTCCTTATAGGAAGAAATTATTCATGATATTGCACTTGCTGAGCTAGAAGGTATTGATGTTACTATTAAGCTTGCCAATAGAGACACTATTTCACCAGTTGGGATTGTTTGAGATGTTGAAGTCTTGTGTGCGAAAGTTAAATACCCTGCTAATTTTCTTCTTCTTGGTTCCCCACAAGATGATTTTTGCCCCATTATATTTGGTAGACCCTTCTTGAATACTGGTAATGCTAAGATAGACTATGAAAAAGATATTGTTACTGTTGGATTAGGGGATATGTCTCGTGATTTTAACTTTGCAAAATTTCGTAGACAACCCCATGATAAAGAATTACCTAGTAAGGATGAAATTATTGGTCTTGCTTCTATTGCTGTACCTCCTAACGATCCCTTAGAACAATATCTGCTAGACCATGAAAATGATATGTATATGAATGAGAGAAGGGAAATAGATGAAATATTCTTTAAACAAGGAGCCTTATTGAAACACAACTTGCCTGTTGAAAATCTAGGGGATCCTCCTCCACCCAAGGGTGATCCCGTGTTTGAACTCAAACCATTACATGATACTCTTAAGTATGTTTATCTTGATGAAAATTAGATATATTCTGTTATTATTAGTGCTGACCTCTCAGAGCAAGAAGAAGGGAAATTATTGAAAACTCTGAAGAAGCACCATGCTGCTATTGGATATACTCTTGATGATCTTAAGGGCATTAGTCCCACTCTATGCCAACAGAAGATAAAATTGGAAAAGGACGCTAAACCGGTTATTGATCACCAATGACGGTTAAATCCTAGGATGAAAGAAGTGGTAAGGATAGAAATACTGAAGCTTCTAGAGGAAGGTAAAATTTATCCAGTTGCTGATAGTCACTGGGTAAGCCCTGTCCATTGTGTCCCTAAGAAGGGAGGTATTACTGTTGTTCCTAATGATAAAGATGAATTGATCCCGCAAAGAACTGTTACAGGTTATAGGATGGTAATTGATTTCCGCAAATTAAATAAAGCTACTAAGAAAGATCATTACCCTTTACCTTTTATTGATCAAATGCTAGAAAGGTTATCCAAACATACTCATTTTTGCTTTCTAGATGGCTATTCTGGTATCTCTCAAATACCTGTGTCAAAAGAGGATCAAGAAAAGACCACTTTTACTTGTCCCTTCGGTACCTTTTCTTATAGACGTATGCCTTTCGGTTTATGTAATGCACCTGCTACCTTTCAAAGATGCATGATGGCTATATTATCTGATTTTTGTGAAAAGATTGTTGAGGTTTTCATGGATGATTTTTTCGTTTATGGAACTTCTTTTGATGATTGCTTGAGCAACCTTGATCGAGTTTTGCAGAGATGTGAAGAAACTAATCTTGTCTTGAATTGGGAAAAATGGCACTTTATGGTTAATGAAGGTATTGTCTTGGGGCATAAAATTTCCGAAAGAGGTATTGAATTTGATAAAGCTAAAGTTGATGCTATTGAAAAGATGCAGTGTCCCAAGGACATCAAAGGTATAAGAAGTTTCCTTGGCCATGCCGGGTTTTATAGGAGTTTCATTAACAGGCCTCTGACTAATCTCTTACAAAAAGAGGTTCCTTTTGTCTTTGATGATGATTGTGTAGCAGCATTTGAAATACTTAAGAAAGCATTGGTCTCTGCACCTATTGTCCAGCCTCCTGACTGGAATTTACCCTTTGAAATTATGTGCGATGCTAGTGATTATGTTGTAGGTGCTGTTCTAGGACAAAGAGTTGATAAGAAATTAAATGTTATCCAATATGCTAGTAAAACTCTAGACAGTGCCCAGAGAAATTATGCTACTAGTGAGAAAGAATTTTTAGTAGTTGTATTTGCTTGTGATAAGTTTAGACCTTATATCGTTGATTCTAAAGTAACTGTTCACACTGATCATGCTGCTATTAAATATCTTATGGAAAAGAAATATGCTAAACCAAGACTTATTAGATGGGTTCTCCTGCTACAAGAATTTGATTTTCATATTACAGATAGAAAGGGAGCTGAGAACCCCGTTGCAGACAACTTGTCTAGGTTAGAGAATATTCTTTATGACCCACTACCTATTGATGATAGCTTCCATGATGAACAAATAACTGTCATAAATGCTTCTCGTACTGCTCCATGGTATGCTGATTATGCTAATTACATTGTCGCTAAATTTATACCACCTAGTTTCACATACCAGCAAAAGAAAAAGTTCTTCTATGATTTAAGACATTACTTCTGGGATGACCCACACCTTTATAAAGAAGGAGTAGATGGTATTATTAGACGGTGTGTACCTGAACATGAACAGGAACAAATCCTACGGAAGTGTCACTCCGAGGTTTATGGAGGACACCATGCTGGAGATAGGACTCCACATAAGGTACTGCAATCTGGTTTTTATTGGCCTACTCTCTTTAAGGATGCACGCACATTTGTCTTATCTTGTGATGAATGTCAAAGAATTGGTAATATTAGCAGACATCAAGTAATGGCTATGAATTATTCACTTGTTATTGAACCAGTCGATGTTTGGGGCTTTGATTATATGGGACCGTTTCCTTCCTCTAATGGGTACACACATATCTTAGTTGTTGTTGATTACGTTACTAAGTGGGTAGAAGCTATTCCAACTAGTAGTGCTGACCATAACACCTCTATTAAGATGCTTAGAGATGTTATTTTTCCGAGGTTTGGAGTCCCTAGATACTTAATGACTGATGGTGGTTCACACTTTATCCATGGTGCTTTCCGTAAAATGCTTTCTAAGTATGATGTTAATCATAGAATTGCATCCCCATACCACCCATAGTCTAGTGGTCAAGCAGAACTAAGTAACAGAGAGCTGAAATTAATTTTGCAAAAGATTGTTAATAGATCTAGAAAGAATTGGTCCAAGAAACTTGATGATGCATTATGGGCCTATAGAACTGCATATATAAATCCCATGGGTGTGTCTCCGTATAAAATGGTTTATGGGAAAGCATGTCACTTACCTCTCGAACCAGAACATAAGGCATATTGGGCTATTAAAGAGCTCAATTATGATTTCAAACTTGCTGGTAGAAGAGGTTATTTGACATTAGCTCGCTTGATGAATGGAGAACCCAGGCCTACGAAAATGCCAACCTGTTTAAAGAAAAAGTTAAAAGATGGCATGACAAAAGGATACAAAAGTGGGAGTTTAACGTAGGTGATTATGTCTTGCTATACAATTGTTGTTTAAGGATTTTTGCAGGAAAACTTCTCTCTAAATGGGAAGGTCCTTACGTTATCGAGGAGGTCTATCATTCTGGTGCCATAAAAATCAACAACTTCGAAGGCACAAATCCGAAGGTGGTGAACGGTCAAAGAATCAAACATTACATCTCAGGTAATCCTATAAATGTTTAAACCAATGTTATTGAAGCCGTAACCCCGGAGGAGTACATCGACACTTTCCAGAATGATTTAGACTCCGAAAAGGAAGAGGTATGTCGTACGATAAGTAAACCGACTCCAAAACAGGTCTTATGGCAATTTTTCTTCGTTTTGGAATATTTAGAAAAATAGAAAAAGAAGAAGCAGTCCAGGAAGGACACGAGGCGTCCACGAGGGTGGAGGGCGCGCCCTACCCCCTGGGCGCGCCCCCCTACCTCGTGGGCACCCTGTGTGCCTCTCGGACTCCGTTTTCTTGGACCTTACTTCTTTCAGTCGGTAAAAATTCATTATATAATCCCCCGAAGGTTTTGACCAGCGCACCATGCAAAAATCCTCTATTCTTGTTTCGAGCTCTTTCTGTCGCAGATTTGAGCAATATGTCGTCCCATGATTCACAGGGAGAAAGCTATGTGGCAGATTACCTTGCAGACCCTAAGGTCTATGGGGACTTGGATCATTGTGAGTGGACCATGGAGGAAGAAGAAGACTATGATCCTAAGAGAAAGGAGGAGACGAGCTCCGATTAAGATGAAGTCCCATTACCTCAACCAGGGGACATGCATGTGGAGTTCAAAAAGTCAGGCCTCCCTGATAGAGCAAAGAAACCTAAGATCGTGTTTATCCCTTTTCGCCTCTTGCAGGAGAACAAGCAGGAACTATGCAAAACGATATTAAGCCTTGAGCAGGAGATCGATGACCTAAGGGAGCAAAATTCTATCCTCAAGCGCAAATTGAGGAAGAAGCCTACATCATCACCAACTCCTTCATCACCACCTACGAAGAAACAAACATAATCACATGGGTATGGGCACTCCCCTTGGCAACTGCCAAGCTTGGGGGAGGTGCCCCGCTATTGAATCACCATCACACTCCTATCTTTACCGTTTTTCTTAGTTCGATCCTTTTGGTAATATCTAGATCTAGTAGAATAAAGTTTAGTATGATCTAGTCGTGAGCTTTGCTTTATGATCCTTATCTTTGTAATCGAGTCCGTGAGCTATATATTAAAGATTAGTTTTGAGTCAAGGGCTTGATTTTCTCACTATGATCATGAGAGGATAAAAGAAAGTATAAAAAGTATCAAAGAGATCATATTGATCTTATGGAAAGTAATGAGTTCACATATAAAGAGTATGATGAATAAAAGTTGTTGAAAGTTGACAAACATAGTTTTGGTCATCGTTGCAATTAATAGGAAGTAATAAGGAAAGAGAGGTTTACACATACAAATATACTATCTTGGACATCTTTTATGATTGTGAGAACTCATTAAAATATGACATGCTAAAGAGTTGATGTTGGACAAGGAAGACAACATAATGGGTTATGTTTTCTTATATCCAAAATAAAGTATATTGTCATGGATCATCCAACATGATGAGCTTGCCTTTCCCCCTCATGCTAGCCAAAACTCCTTGCACCAAGTATAGATACTACTTGGGCTTCCATACATACTTAAACCCAGTTTTGCTATGAGAGTCCACCATATCTACCTATGGATTGAGTAAGATCATTCAAGTAAGGTGTCATTGTTGCAACTCTCTAAAATATGTATGATCTATTAGTGTGGAGGAAATAAACTTTATACGATCTTGTGATATGGAAGCAATAAAAGTGACGGACTGCATAATAAAGGTCCATATCACAAGTGGAAATATAAAGTGACGTTCTTCTGTGCTAAGATTTTGTACATCCAACCATAATAGCACATGACAACCTCTGCTTCCCTCTGTGAAGGGCCTATATATTGTTCTTACCTTATAAGAGTCATGGTGATCTTCACCTTTCCTTTTTACATTTTATTCTTTGGCAAGCACATTATGTTGGAAAGATCCTGACATATATACCCAATTGGATGTAAGCTATCATGATCTATTATTGTTGACATTACCCTTGAGGTAAAAGGTTGGGAGGCAACATTATAAGCCCCTATCTTTCTCTGTGTCCGATTAATACTCCATACCCATAAGTATTGCGTGAGTGTTAGCAATTGTGAAAGACTAAATGATAGTTGAGTATGTGGACTTGCTGAAAAGCTCTTATATTGACTCTTTCCGATACTATGATAAATTGCAATTGCTTCAATGACCAAAATCATAGTTTGTTAGTTTTCAGTGAAATTTCTGATTCATACTTGACATTGTGAATGGATTGTTACTTTAGCATAAGGAATCATATGACAATATATATGTATGTTGTTGTTATAAGAATGATCATGATGCCCTCATGTCCGTATTTTATTTTATCGACACCTCTATCTCTAAACATGTGGACATGTTTTTCGATGTCGGCTTCCCCTTGAGGACAAGCGAGGTCTAAGCTTGGGGGAGTTGATACGTCCATTTTGCATCATGCTTTTCTGTTGATATTTATTGCATTATGGGTTGTTATTACACATTATGTCACAAAACTTATGCCTTTTCTCTCTTATTTTACAAGGTTTACATGAAGAGGGAGAATGTCGGCAGCTAGAATTCTGGGCTGAAAAAAGAGCAAACATTAGAGACCTATTCTGCACAACTCAAAAAGCCCTGAAACTCCATGAAACATCATTTTGGAAAATATAAAAAATATCTGGCGAAAGAAGTACAGGAGGGGACCACCCACCGTCCACGAGGGTGCCCCCCCCTCCTGGGCACACCCCCTACCTCGTGGGCCACC
>LR738715.1:160677387-160693513 GCA_902687465.1 Secale cereale | reverse complement strand
CCGCCCAGCAGATGACCTCTACGACGAATGGCTCCACCGCATCACCGAGCTCGTCAACGCCGCTGGAGAAGCGCCCGCACCAACGCACTCCTCACGTCCTCCGTCGCCCCCGGTGGGGAACGAGGGCCACGGGGTCCCGGCTCCGCCTCCACTACAACACGCCGGCCAGGAGGGCCGGCGTGAGGCCCCTCGATGTGAGCAACAGCACCGAGCCCACACCCGCGATGAGGAGAGCTGTCAGATGATTCCGCACCCTCGTGCAGGGGCTCGTGGGCCCCCTGGCCCACAGCACCCAGACCGCGCGCCACAGGAGGTGGTGGTGCCAGCACCTCAAGAACCAGCATCACAAGCGCAGGGGGCGACTGCGATCGTGAGCGTGGCTGGATGTCGCGCCCTAGCCCCTGAGCTAGGGCGCCTCGTCTGGCTCGGCAAGTTCAAGCGGGACCTAACTCCATGCTACGACGGCACCACCGACCCCACGGAGTTCCTCCAACTCTACGAGCTGAGCATCGAGGCGTCCAATGGCACCGAGCAGGTCATGGCGAACTAGTTCCCCATGTCTCTGAAGGACGGCGCGCGCTCCTAGCTCCTGAAGAGCTTCGCGAGCGTTTCATCGCAAACTTCCAAGGCACCCGCGACTGAGCCCCGACAGCTACTGATTTGCGTCGCGTGAGGCAGCAGCCGGGAGAAACCCTGCAAAAGTACATCCAACGCTTCAACACCATGCGCCTCCGTATCCCCAAGGTCTCGGACGAGGCCATCATCTACGCGTTCTTTGATGGTGTCCACAACATCAGGATGATGGAAGAGCTCGCCATTCACAAAGACAGGTGCACAGCCCTCGAGATGTTCAAGCTCGCGGCAAAGTGCGCCAGGGCGGAAGAAGGCCGCCTCTCCCTTCAGGAGCTGCCTGAGGCGGAGGCGGACGACAAGAAGACCAAGGCCAAGGAGTCGAAGCGCAAGGGACCCGCCGTGCTGGCTGCGGAGCCAGAAGTGAAGCGTGGCTGCGGCTACGATGACTTTCCCAGAGACAACCGACCATACTGCGTCTTCCACAACGTCCACAGCCACAACACCAACGATGCCAGGAGCTCAGGGCGATGCGCGGCAGGTAGTGCCCTGAGCGCGACAACCGTGGCTACGGCCGTGGAGGAGGCCGAGGAGGAGGACGTTGGGACGGCAGGAACTCGCGCCAAGGGTGGCGTGAGCAGCCTCGTGAAGACCACTGGCAGGAGCAGCCTCGTGACGCCCCCTGGCGCGACCAGCCTCGCGAGGGTCGCCCTCAGGGCAACGGAGGCCTGCCTCCGCTTCCACCACCGCCAAGAAGGAACGACGACGACCGCCAGGGAGACGGGGCAGGGGGCTTCCAGGAGCCACGTGCAGTTGCATGCATTCTGGGAGGAACCCATGCCCCGGCTTCTCACCACATCTTCAAGCAGTTCACCCGTGAGGTGAACGCGGCGCTTCCCAGGCCTGACGCCGCGCGCAACCTCAGGTGAACCAAGCAAGTCATCGCCTTCGACCCCAAGGACCAGCTCAAGTGCACTGCGGCCCTAGGCGCCCTCCCGATGCTCTGCACCCCAACCATCAGCAACGTTCTCGTGACCAAGACCCTCATCGACGGCGGAGCGGGGCTCAACGTCCTCTCCGTCCAGACCTTCGAGACGCTCCAGGTTCCCTACGATCATCTCCACCCGACCAAGCCATTCTACGGAGTCACGGATGGCTCCACACTCCCGATGGGGTAGGTCCGCCTCCTCGTCACCTTTGGCGACTGTGACAACTACCACACTGAGCTCGTCGACTTCGACGTCGCCAACATCCACCTCCCGTACAACGCCATCCTGGGGTATCCTGCCCTCGCCAAGTTCACGGCGGTGACCCATCACGGCTACAACGTCCTCGAGATGCCCGGGAGCAGCGGAGTCATCACGATCGCCTCCGACGAGAAGGAAGCGGTGCGTTCCCTGGAGCGTGCCTACCAGACCGCGGCGGTCGAATGCTCCGATGAGGATGGAGCCGTCCTCGCCCTGCAGACCGCCCCCAAGTAGAAGAAGAACTTACCCGTCAACGGACCTCAGGACGCGAGGGCTCCCGCGGCCTGGCCTCAGGACTCGCGCATGCTTACGAGGCGCCCTCCACCCTCGCATAGGGAGGCGCACTCGACGCCCCTCTCATGACAGGCTTGGGGGCTCTCCTCTGGAGTGTCCCCGAGCTGACCCGTGCCTTGAGGGAGGTGTTCGAGCACCACCTGCAAGCGTATCTTGATGCGCGTTTTTGTGAGCCCAGCGTGAGCCGTTCATCGCTGGGGGCTCAGGACTTCATCGACCAAGTTACAGAGGAACTTCAGTACGCCAGACTCATCCACGGTGGGCGTAACCGCACAACCCCAAGTTCGCCTGCTCGCAGCCCAAGCGACTGCTTCCGCGTCTGCGTCGACATCGTGGGTCTCAACCGAGCCGCTTCTCAGGAGCCCTTCTAGCCGACGGCGGTCGGCCGGAGGAGGGCCCTCCCCTGCAGCTATGTCTGCATACTCTTCGGCTTCTGCAACACAGCTGCCACGTTCCAGCATCTCGCGCAGCGGGCCTTGGGGGCTCTGGAGGCTGAGTGGCAGGCGGTCCGGACGGAGCGAGGGTCGGACCTGCGTGACCACTGAGAGCCTCCGGAGCCCCTGGGCCTCAGGAGCCCGACGATCCTCGGGAGCAACCCGCACAGCTCGCGTCTTCAGCTACCCCAACTCTCTTTCGGCAAGTATCAGGTGACACTTCAGGTATCCAAACGAGGGCGCCTCTCGGGCTGCATCATCCTCGGGCCGCTGGGGGCTGACCCCCCGCAGTTATCTCCCTTTTTGCATGAGCAAGGCCAGATATTTCTTTCCATTCGCATTATCTATATGCTCGGCGTCCTCACTGCCACTAAGGTCATGAGCCCTTGCGATCCCACTCACGACCGCCCCATGATTAAGGACTGGCACGACGTCTGTGCTCGGGTCCATCCCTGCAGCGTCGATAAACCCAAGGGCTTAGCTCTATCTAGCGAGTCATTCCCGTGACGGCACCTCCCATGGTCCTTGGTGCCTTGTTCTCACATGGGATAATCGTGGATGGGTAAGTAGGGGCCCATGGCAGGTGCCTCGCTCATGCAAGAACCGCACGCCATTTGTTTTTCTTTTGGATCGTGGCATCAGAAGACTGGACACGACGTCTGTGCTCACGTTCGTCCCTGAAGCGTCGACAAATCCAGTGGTTGAGCTCTGTCTCACGAGTTATTCCCGTGACATCACCTCCTGGGGTCGCTGGTGCTGCGGCCTTCTCATGCAATATCCCCTGGAGATGCACTCGGCGCAGGTCGACACAACACCTCTCTTTTCACATTTTGCAGAAGAAGACTCAGGCGCAACCCCCCTCAGGGTAGGGTCTCGTGAGTGATGCGTAAGCTCATGAGAACTTCCTCAGAGTCGTTCAGCTCATCCTGAGGAGGGCCCATATACACCTTGGTTGTCCTACCGTGCAAGCCACGTGTCAGGACGGGGTTGTACACGCCCCGGAGTCTCTCCCGGTGGGAGGCTCCCTCCCACGGTCCAGTGGAAGTACCAAGCTCCGCGCTGGAAAATCCAACCGAGGAGCGGTTATGCCCGCAAACCAGTGGAAGCACCGAGCTCCGCGCTGGCCGCTACGACTGAGGCGCGGTTATGCCCACACTCCGCACAAGTGTGGTAGCTCTATGCTCCGCGCTAGTTATAAACAACTGAGGGTGGCCCCCAGTGGTCGCACCAACCTCAGGGAGCTTTTTAGCTCACGATGCACACAGCTTCTCCTTGGATGGGTGTCGCGAGGGGGGCTAGGCACGGGGGCTATGCTCAGGTCACGCCTGGCAGACGCCACCCTACCAGGTGCCCTGACACCTGGCCTTCTCATGCCCCCATCCCAGGCGAAGGCTCGTGGGCAAGGTATGGTGCTCGTTATCCTTCTTGAGAGCCATTTGTATGTCAAGGGGGTCCCCTGGGCATCGCGACCCAGGGGCCTAACTGGCCACGTAGCCCCTCATCCCTTGAGTCTAGTTATGACGATAACCCCGGTCATCTGGAGGGCTCAATGGCGATCGAGGTATGCGCGGGGTTGGGCCCTGCCGACGCAGAACGAAAGCGGGATCGCTTGAACGTCAAGGGGGGCCCTTGGGCATCGCGACCCAAGGGCCTCACTAGCCACGTAGCCCCTCATCCCTTGAGTCTAGTTACTACAGTAACCCTGGTCATCCGGAGGGCTCAATAGCGAATCTAGTTACTACGGTAACCCTGGTCATCCGGAGGGTTCAATAGCGAGTCTAGTTACTACGGTAACCCCGGTCATCCGGAGGGCTCAATAGCGAGTCTAGTGACTACGGTAATCCCGGTCATCCAGAGGGCTCAATGGCGGTCGAGGTATGCGCGGGGTTGGGCCCTGCCGACGGAGAGCACCTAAGCAAACATGAAAGGAAGCAAGCATGGAATCATCTAGCTATTACAATAATGTCAAGTTTTTCAAATTCAAGCAAAGTTCTCACACCTCCTCGAGGCACTCGCACTTCTCTCACTAAACAGGAACGGACTGGGCATCACCAAGTGCAGCATCAACGGTCTTCTCTTCTTCGGCTGCGGTGGCAGTAGCCTGGAGGAACGCCTCCACCAGCGATGTGACCTTCACCCTCAGGGCCTTGGCAGTCGTGTTCTCCATGACTTCGGTCACGGGCTCGGACAGCGAGGCCAGGTCAAGGGTGGGGTCGCGAAGACCTAGGTGGCTGCACACCTGCGTCAGGACCAAGGTAAGCAGCGTACAGCTCTCGACGTCGGCTAACTGGCCAATTGCGGCCGTAACACCATGCAGGGACTCCACGAGCGCAGCAAGGAGCCCGGCGGGGCCCCCCTCCAGGGCGGCCAGCGGCTCCTTGAACCCTTCCCCGTAGGCGGCATGCAGCGCCTTGCGGGCCTCAAGTTCAAAGGCGACAAGGACCTCGGGACTCACGGTTGCCGAGGCCGCAAGAGCTCCCTCCTGGTCGCGAGCGGCTTGGGTCGCCTTGGCTTGCTCAACTTCAACCTTCAGCTTCTCCAGGGCCGCGCGGTCAGCAAGCTACTCCTGTTGCAGTCGGGAGGTCTCAGTCTTCTGCGCCTCGAGCTCCTTCTCCAACCTCTTGAGCTCCAGGGCGCGCCTAGTGCCTTCCTCGCAGAGGGCCTCCAGCTCGCCCTCTGCCTTGAGGCAGCACTTCTCGGAGGACGTGGTGTCGGCTCGCGCGGCGTCGCAAGCCAGTGTGGCCGCCGCAGCTTCCACTCTACCCTTGGCAGCGACCGCCGAGGCCTGATCCCAAGAGGTCCGCACAGACTCGTCTGCCAGGAGCCACCCGTGGATCAGCCCCAGGCGCCCTTCTGTCAGGTGGCCGTCACCATTTTGCATATCAGCGCGAAGACGACCCAGCGCGGCGGAGGCAGCGTCCAAAGCCTCAGCCCCAGGCTGCGCCGGCTGGCGCACGGGCACCAACAAGACCAACTGCTCGACCAGGGGCTCGGGGGCTCCGGCCTCCCTCGCCTGAGCAGCCGGAGCAGAAGCCAACTCCGCAACCTCGCCGGAGATGGGGACGTCTTCGAGCGACACCATCGCCGGACGCTCGGTGGGCCGGCCGACCGGGGCACCCGGCACCACGACATCCTTCCCCGAGGTTGCTTCAGCAGCCGGAGGAGCAGGGCACCGCAACGTGACCTCCCCCTTCACCTTCTTCATCACACCACCCGGGCTACTGCATCAGGGAGAGCGCATTAGGGGCACGGCAACTAAGGATGCGTAAGAAATTGCACACTTACTCGTCGGAGGCGAGGCACACCCTTCTCTTCACCAGCAGGTCAGCAGCAGCGACTGGCGCCCTGGGCGTGCCTATAGCCCGGGCCTGGGCGAGGCGTGAGGCCACAGTCCTGGGCGCGGCCGCAGTCGCAAGGTTCGCTGGCATGGTACTCTTCGGCGGAGTCGCCACCTTGCTTCCCCCGGATGCAGTGTGTCCGGATCGACATGGAGTGGACGCCTGGGACCGCCCGGCAGCACAGACAATGTCGTACTGACGAATGGAGAAGAAGTGGCGGAAGAGGGCGACGGTCGGCCTCACCCCCACGAACGCCTCACAGTAGAAGGTGAAGAACGAGAAGACGAAGATGTAGCGAGGTTGGATATGGAGAGCATGCACCTGGTAATGTTCCAGGATGCCGTAGAAGAACTCGGAGAAGGGGGGCACGAACCCCACGGAGATGCTGTGGAGGAAGAAGGGGTAGCATGACTTCGACAAGGTCCGCGCCATGGTGGATCCAGCCCAGATCCGCGTCGGGCCGTGCTCATTGTGGGAGCTCGACATGAACAGTTGGACCTCTGAGTAGTCCTCCTCCCTGATGATGGAGGACTCCTCAAGCGCCGCATCAAGAGAAGAAGCAGATCCAGACGCTGGCGCGGTACCCTTGTTCCTCTTCGCCATGGTGAAAGGAGCCGAAGGACGCAGAGAGGCAGGAGGCGTAAGGGGAAGAAATCTGAGCAGGAAGGAAAGAGGGCGATAACTCCCCCAGCAGAGAAGGCCCCTTTTTGTCAAGATGCACGGTTGCCGACACGGCGCGAGGAGCGGGGTCGCTCGCATCCCATCCAACCGTCACTTGCCAGCCTGGCCCGTAGCCTTTTTGGGGCCCGCGACGCTTCGTCCTCAACTAAGGCTTCGCCCTGAAGCCAACTTCGCGCGCACCTTGGGACCGGGGGATACTATCGGTGTCCTGGAAACCAGGGTACCCAGACTTGCCTGTCTGCGGGCCGCGACGCGCTCCTACAAGCGGCCTGGTACGGCCCAGCTGATCGACTAGCTGTCCAAGACCCTCGGGAGGGGGCCAAGCCTCGCGAGGAGAACGACGTCAAGACCTCCTCGGGAGCAGCCTCAACAAGGTGTTCCGGAGGGGTGGAGAATCCAAGGCAGAGCCTACCTCGGGAGGAGGCAGTGATGTCAGCGGTGACGCACCGCGCCAGTGGGTGCCAGCGTCCGTCAGCGGCGCGGTTGCCATTTCGGTGCAAAGGGGACAGCGCAGCCGTTTGTTCCCAAGGAGCGGGTCAAAGGTTACCTCTTTGGTGCAACAAGACCGAAGATCGCAAGGACGATAAGGGGGATGTCACCGTCGAGCCCACCACCATGTCACCGCCTGATCCTTTTGTAGGCGAAGACCACTTTTGTTACGGTAGGAATGTCCTTGTGTTCCCGCTCAAAAATGGCCATTGTGGGATCCCTTCCCGCCTAAACATTTTGGGGGGAGAGGATCGTGGCTGCCTATATAAGTAGCTAGGACTCCCACTGCAAAGGGAGGACGAACACACTCTACCATCGCACAAGGAGCAAGAACACTAGCCTCCTGACCCTCTTGAGCTCGCCTCCTGAGCCCATGGACCGTTGTACAAGCTCATATTCTAGCTCGCCCGGAGCCAATCCACCAAAGCAGAAAGTAGGGTCTTACACCACACGGTGGCCCGAACCTGGATAAACTCTTGTGTGTTTTGTTCGTTGTTTGCTTGAATCTTTCCATCACGACGAGAGTGAGGCGCTAGGTAGACGAGAGTGGGAGAGATCTTCGTTCACGCCCCTGTGTTCGAACTTAACAGGTTTTGCGGAGCCATGAATCCGATAGTGCCCTCAAGACTTTTCTCCTGGCCATCCCGCGAGCAGGGGCAAAGGCACGGACTTTGTGCTCGGGTCCGTCCTTGCAACATCAAAAAAACCAAGCGATCGAGCTCTGGCATGTGGACCTACCCCATACTCGCAGTCTCACCAAGGTCCTTGGTGCCTCGTTTCCTTGTGGAACACTCATGAGAAAATTAGGGAGTGTGTGTCGCCCCCATACCCCATAAATTGTTCGCATGCAATCGCCTCAGGGGCCAAGTGATGGGAGGCGCACAGATGGCGCCTTGCGTAGCATACAGACCTTCGGCGGGCCGAGCCCTCGGCAGCCGCCTCACGGGTCATAGCTCAACCAGTGCTACCGTACGCAAGAGCTAAGTATAACCAGCTCACGAGATGCGCTCGTTATAGTTGGAGTGCTCCTTTTCCCTAACTTGGGGGAGCCTGTCGCCTCTTTCATGTGAGTCGCTTGCATGTTAAAAGGGGGCTCCTGGAGCATCGCGTCTCTGGAGCTCTCACCGGCCTTCGGTGCCCCTCGCCTCCTCGCCTTGTTCTAGGCATCGCGACCTGACAGACTAGTGATGGCTAAGGCCCGATCGAGGGCAGGGTCCTAAGGACGTATAGCATCTTTCTCAAGCAAGGAAAAGAGGGGCAAGCCTCGCGAGGGAGCATGGAAATGAGATGCATAATTTAAATGACAAAGGCATTGGTTAAGTCACATATAGAAGGTGGGAAAGAGAAGAATAACTTCAGGGGAACACGCCGTGGCGTCGCGTGAATTCCTCACAATCCACAACCGTCACATGTCGTGCCCCGAAAAGCTAAGTTAATCGCTCCACACAGTTCGATGGGCTTTCGTAGTGTTCCTCACTGTCCTGACCTCGTCCGGGGTGGAAGCCACTTCTCTCACGTGAAATGCTTGCGCTTCAAGGGGGACCTCCTAAGCAACGCGCCTCAGGAGTTCTTAACGGACCTCGGGACCCTCACCTCCTGGCCTTATCCCAGGCATCGCGACCTGACATACCAGCGAAGGTCGAGGCCTGCTTGGGGATGGACCTAGCGATGCAGAGCATTAGGGTGATTGTGAAGAAGGGGGCAAGCCTAACGAGGAACGTTGGGATGAACTTAATTCCGAACTGCAAAAGCATTAAGTTGAAGGCACGAGCGCCATAGTTCCTTACATGCCCCCACAGTGCCCATGTCGTTCCAATGCAGAGAAAGAAGAAAACAAAAGAAAAGCTCTAGACAGAGGCTGCCACCCACAAGGCACTAGCTCAGGTGTCGATCATGTCATACTAGGAGTTCTCGTCCTCGCTCCTGATGTTGGGGGAGCCGCCGCTGCTTCCGCTCCCGTCGGAGGGGGACCTGTTTCCGCCATCGTTGCTGGAGGTGTCGATGTCGTCGCTCTCCATGCAGCAATTCAGGCGGCACCCGATGACCCTGAAGATCTGCATGAAGAGCATGGCGTCCCCATCGTACTTGAAGTAGAGGACATGAACCCTCTTCAAGCCGCGTGCGAGGGAGAACGACTTCCACCCCGCTTCAAGAACATGAAGCCGGTGGGAGTGAACTCCATCGCCACCCAGGAGGGGCCGTTGTAGCAGTCGTCCGACTGCACCCACAAGACGAGCGGCACACAACTTGTTATCTCGTCCACGAAGGAGTCCGGGAGCCAGCGCCAGGTGCAGGGCTGGCGGTTGATACGTCCAAAACGTATCTATAATTTCTGCTTAACTCAGTGCACCCCAGTGCCAGTTTCTGTTTTCGGCTGTTTTTGTATTTCAGGTTTTCACATTACGAGAACTGCCAGGAAAAATCCAGAAAAATTATATAAAAAATCAGCGTTCCAGAAACTACCGTGCGCCCGAAGGACAGCCGGGGGGGCCACCAGGGCTCCAGGCGCCCTCGCGGCGCGCCCCCCCTGGGCCGCGCCGGGGGGGGCGCCTGGGCCCCCTGAGGCTCCTCCGATGCCCCCCTTTGGCATATATTTAAAGCGTCTCGAGAAACCCTCGAAACAGGAACTCTTTTTCGCGATCTCATCTCTGTTCCGCCGCCGCCGCCGCTTCCAAGATCGGGAGCACCAGGAGAACTCTTCCCGGCACCCTGCCGGAGGGGAGGATCATCATCGGGAGCCTCTCCACCACCATGGACGCCTCCCGGATGAGTTGTGAGTAGTCTCCCTTGGACCATGAGTCCATGACCAGTAGCTATGTGATGTTCTCCTCCCGTTCTTGTGCTTCACTAATTAGTCCTCGTGATCTGCCCTACAAGATCGAGGCACATATGTAATCCTTATGCTGTTGCTATGATGAGTTTGCTGGGATCCGATGGATTATGAGATTATATTCAGATTGTGCTTGAGTAATATATTTGATCTACCTCTTTTATATTTATGTTCATAAGTAATTCTTGCATGTTCTCCGTTGTTATTTATTGCTTTGGCCAAGTAATGGGTAGTGACTCCAAGAGGGAATGTTATGCTCGATTGTGGGTTCGTGCCCCTCGATGACTAGTTTGAGTGACAGAAACATGAGTCTAGGGGATGTGCTGTTGCCACAAGGGGGAAAACAACGGTGCTTGTGCCCGCGGGTGCAAGGATTGTTTACTTTACGCAAAGTTCTTTTAATGCAGTTGTCTGTTGCTTTGAGTTTACACTATGGGTGGGGCTCGCAACTTAATACCAGCGAGATGTTCTGGATAGATATCTCAAGGTGGATGATTAGTAGTAGATATTGATGGATTTCGGTCTACTTACTTTGGCGTACCGCCCATGCTTTGAACCTCAACCTTTCTTGCAATGTAGTCAGCATTGGTTTGCGCACATGGTCCTGTCAATTGCACAGCTGTAATTCGTTTACCTCACATAGCTGTTTTATCGTCTTTTGGGAGAGAGACATCACTAGTGAACATCATGAGACTCCGGTCCATATTACCATCATTGATCACATCCGCTATTTACTTTTCGCTATTATTTACTATTGCAATTATATCTATCACTACTATCACTTGCGTTTAATCCTTTGTGAACTACAAGGCCGGAGGGATTGGCAACCTCTCTGTACTCGTTGGGAGAAAAGTTATTTGTATCTGTGTGTAGGTCCACATTGATTGCTAATATCTGGCGCCGTTAGCAGTTGACACCTTCTTGTTGAACCTAGGAGTCTCTGGGGATTCGATCCTTGGTATCTTTGCCAAGGGAAAAACTTCCGCAACACTATATCTCACACCTTCCACTTGGGGTAACCAACGAGGGGCGAGAAGCCTAGCAAGAGTGTTTCTGGCGCCGTTGCCGGGGACTCCACTCTTCAGGATAGGGGAGTTGCATGCTATATTTTACCTTTGCTTTTTAGTCTTGTTAGTTTACCTTTCAGTTTTTGCTATAGTACCTTTTTATTGAAAATCACAAAAATAGTTATCTCGTTCTTTAGTTGTCATTATGTCGAGTCCGTTTGTCTTTGAGGAGGCAGAAGTTCTCACCTTTAAACAAAGAGGTGGGGAAAGTCTGAAAGATGCTTGGTATAGAATTAATGATTCAAAGAAAAGAGCCACCAAGAAGCAACCTACCACTATCTTGCTTAGAAATTTTTATGTTGGAATTACTTCTTGGAATAGGTTTATTCTAGATACTGCTATCAATGGGAATTTCCTAGAGGCCCCAGTTTGGGAGTCTCTTAGTATTATTGAAAATCTTGTTGGGAATCTCCCTGTTGTTAGCATTCGAGAGGACACCACCCTAGCTCACATTATGAAAAAACTTGAAAAGATAGAGCTAGAGATGCCAAGCATTAATAAGATGAATGAGTTGGATCGTAAGGTCCAAGGGAATTTGAATTGGCTTGATAGCTCCATGCATAAAATTTTCAAAATTTTGGAGACCGTCAAATCCCATGACTTGGACTCTTTTAGGATAGACAAGATTGAGGAAATATTTGATACCCTAGGAACTACCTTCTCCTCGATCAAAACCAAAAAGGTAGAAACTCCGGCAAAGAGGGAGCCTAAGTTCGTTCACGTTCCATAGGCTCCCCGTTCTAAATGTAATCCATCTATTGCCAAAGAGGTTGAAACTGTAAAGACTTTGGAAAAAACACCTCTCTGTGATGAATTTATAAATGAATCTTCCCTTGACTTTTATCCTTTTGGTCTTCTACCTAGAAGTATCTCTATGAGGCCCTTATTTGAGAGTCCTCTTAAGACTAGTTGTATTATTGAAGAGCTTTTTGATGATCTTGATGATGGTTCAATTGATACAACTTGATCTATATGCATTATGCCTAGCTTAAAGGCATAAAAGAAAGCGCTTTTGGGAGGCAGCCCACATGAATAAAAAATTTATTTTGCTTTTGTTGTGTCTTGATGTTGTTTACTACAGTAGCATCATCATTGTATCTTTGCTTTTCAATATTGTGCCAAGTATAGCCTCTGATTGCTAGAAAGTTCAAAAGTTGTGAGGTGCTGTCCAGGAAACAGATTCTGTCCTTGGATAGAAAAATGCGTATAAAATCACCAGATTATCTTTTTGGTCTGAATTTTTTCGATAGCGTTCTCTATATAATTTTCTTTCGTGCGTCAGTTCTGAGTTTTTTTATTTGAGTTGCAGAAGTAACCCGAACAAATCAATTACTACCTGCTGTTCTGTTTTTCACAGATTCTGTCCTGTTTTGCCTTTCATTCATTTTGCAAACCAAGAGCTTGCTTTTTCTTTGCAAAAACCTTTTGGCAATCTTGAGAAACAGTAGACCTTCAAGAATATCTTTATTTCCAGCAAGGTACAATTATTTTATTATGGGTACTAACCTCGCTAATCAGATTATGATGAGTTATGTATGAAGGGAGTTTTCAAGTGTGCGAGAGAAGATGATAAAAAGATTCAGGAGTGTCAAGCGCTCAAGCTTGGGGATGCCCCCGTGCACCCCCAAGAAATATTCAAGGAGACTCAAGCGTCTAAGCTTGGGGATGCCCCCGTGCATCCCCTTCTCCATCAACATTATCAGTTCGTCTTTCGTTCCACTATATTTTAATCACTTCATGTGTTATGTGCTATGCTTGGAGCGTCTTGCTTTTAGTTTCCTTTTCAGTTTTCCATAACGAGTCGGAACTCAGCGTTCTTTATGTGGGAGAGAAACACGATCCACTTCTACCTAGAACATAACATAGAATTTTCATGTCTATCCTTGCTGTGTGTGTTCTTTGTCTTTTAATAGCTACTATCATGTTCTGCTCTTAGTATTCATGCTTATCTTTTTAAAAGAGCTTTCGTTTAGTTGGTTGCTTGAACTCCCTTTAATTACCATGCTTATCTCATTAAGAGGGTTTGCTTCCATTGCATTGGTTAATATGTCTATGATAAAGATGCTACGTGCATGATGGCGCTTAGTAGTTCATGTTTTCTTATGGTTAGTCTCAAACAGCTGGGGGGTTCCCAATGTGTTATTGGAGTACCAACATGATTTGTTTACCTAAGATGTGGTATGGTTTAGTAATATCTTCCTTCGAGAATTTATTTTGATTGACTTGGCGTATGCTCACGCATATTTAAGACTGTAAAGAAAGTCTGTCAAGCCTTGATGATCTTTTATTTCTGAGTAGCGATATAACTTCCATGCCTGATTCAATGTTGCTTTGTCGCTCTGCATGATTATGACCGTCATTGCTCTCTTAGTTGGTCGCTCCCAGTCTTTTGCTAACCTCCACCTGTACTAAGCGGACTGTCTGCTTGTGCATCCACATCCTTTTAAACCAGTTATGCCATATGAGTCCACCATACCTACCTATATGTGGTATTTCACCGCCACTCCAAGTATTACATGTGCTACCTTTAAAACCTTCAGTTTTTGCAATACATAGCTCATGGGAAAGTAGCTTAAAAACTATTGTGGTAAAGAATATGTCGCTTATGTATCTTATTTCTTATAAGTTGCTTGCTGAGCGGTATCCATGTTTCTGGGGACGCCATCAACTGTTACACTTTTGTTGAATATCATGTGAGTTGCTATGCATGTTCGTCTTGTCTGAAGTAAGGGTGATTTGCCATGAGTTGAATGGTTTGAGTATGCATATTGTTAGAGAAGAACATTGGGCCGCCAACCAAAGCCATGTATCATGGTGGAAGTTTTAGCTTGGACATTAATCCTCAATCTCTTATGAGAATATGCTTAAGCATTAAAGAGGAGTCCATTATCTATTTTCTATGTTGTCCCGGTATGGATGTCCTCAAGTTGAGATCTATCAAAAACGAGAAATCAAATGCGATCTATCTCCTTGGACCTTTGTACAGGTGAGATAGAGGTACCCCTTTGTGACACTTGGTTGAAACATATGTAATGCAATGACAATCCATGGAAATCCGAGCTAATTAGGACAAGGTGTGAGCACTATTGGTATTCGATGCATGAGGCTTGCAACTTATAGGATGTCTTATGCATAACACATATGAAGTACTATTACCGTTGACAAAATTGTTTCTATGTTTTCAAAATAAAAAGCTCTAGCACATGAGTAATCCCTGCTTCCCTCTGCGAAGGGCCATTCTTTTACTTTTATGTTGGGTCTCCACCTTCTTTCTTCAAAGCACCAACTACTGAGAGCATGATTGTCATTCTGAGTGTAATGTGCATTGTCCCAAAGTAGCATTGTCTTTTGCATGATTGTGATATCGTTTATTTTGAAATCATTGTATCTAGTCATCACTTAAACCTTGAAGGTGCCCCTGCATTTATGTTTTGCTTCACTAAAGGGGGCAAGCTAGATATCACTTTATCATATTTGCACACCATGTTCATTACAAATCTATTTGATGTTTCAATGTCATGTTGTAAAACTTTCAGTCCTTTGTGATTTTCTCATGAGGCAACTTAATTACTATAGATTCATTATCTCAGTAAGCTTTTGTCATATGACTATGAAAATGTCCTATATGGTTAATAGCATGTCACCATAGAAATTATTCTTGTTATCATTTACCTACTCGAGGATGAGCAGGAATTAAGCTTGGGGATGTTGATACGTCCAAAACGTATCTATAATTTCTTCTTGCTCCATGCCTCTTTTGGGTGATATTGCTATGATATTTATACACTTCCATACACTTTTGATCATATTTGGACTAACCTATTAACACGGTGCACCGCAGTGCCAGTTTCTGTTTTCGGCTGTTTTTGTATTTCAGGTTTTCACATTACGAGAACTGCTAGGAAAAATCCAGAAAAATTATATAAAAAATCAGCGTTCCAGAAACAACCGTGCGCCCGAAGGACAGCCGGGGGGGCCACCAGGGCTCCAGGCGCCCTGGCGGCGCGCCCCCCCTGGGCCGCGCCGGTGGGGCGCCTGGGCCCCCCGAGGCTCCTCCAATGCCCCCCTTTGGCATATATTTAAAGCGTCTCGAGAAACCCTCGAAACAGGAACTCTTTTTCGCGATCTCATCTCTGTTCCGCCGCCGCCGCCGCTTCCAAGATCGGGAGCACCAGGAGAACTCTTCCCGGCACCCTGCCGGAGGGGAGGATCATCATCGGGAGCCTCTCCACCACCATGGACGCCTCCCGGATGAGTTGTGAGTAGTCTCCCTTGGACCATGAGTCCATGACCAGTAGCTATGTGATGTTCTCCTCCCGTTCTTGTGCTTCAGTAATTAGTTCTCGTGAGCTGCCCTACATGATCGAGGCACATATGTAATCCTTATGTTGTTGCTATGATGAGTTTGCTGGGATCCGATGGATTATGAGATTATGTTCAGATTGTGCTTAAGAAATATATTTGATCTACCTCTTTTATATTTATGTTCATAAGTAATTCTTGCATGTTCTCCGTTGTTATTTATTGCTTTGGCCAAGTAATGGGTAGTGACTCCAAGAGGGAACGTTATGCTCGATTGTGGGTTCATGCCCCTCGATGACTAGTTTGAGTGACAGAAACATGAGTCTAGGGGATGTGCTGTTGCCACAAGGGGGAAAACAACGGTGCTTGTGCCCGCGGGTGCAAGGATTGTTTACTTTACGCAAAGTTCTTTTAATGCAGTTGTCTGTTGCTTTGAGTTTACACTATGGGTGGGGCTCGCAACTTAATACCAGCAAGATGTTCTGGATAGATATCTCAAGGTGGATGATTAGTAGTAGATATTGATGGATTTCGGTCTACTTACTTTGGCGTACCACCCATGCTTTGAACCTCAATGTTTCTTGCAATGTAGTCAGCATTGGTTTGCGCACATGGTCCTGTCAATTGCCCAGCTGTAATTCGTTTACCTCACATAGCTGTTTTATCGTCTTTTGGGAGAGAGACATCACTAGTGAACATCATGAGACTCCGGTCCATATTACCATCATTGATCACATCCGCTATTTACTTTTCGCTATTATTTACTATTGCAATTATATCTATCACTACTATCACTTGCGTTTAATTCTTTGTGAACTACAAGGCCGGAGGGATTGACAACCTCTCTGTACTCGTTGGGAGCAAAGTTATTTGT
>LR738715.1:160642011-160653781 GCA_902687465.1 Secale cereale | reverse complement strand
GTTTGTTGACGATATAGTGTTATATGAGTTGTAAGATTTGGTGGCCGAGTGTGGTTCGGAGTCCCGGATGATATCATAGACATGACTTGGAGTCTCGAAATGGTCGGGAGGTAAAGATTGATATATAGGAAGATGATATTCGGACACCGGAAATGTTTCAGTGGCATACCGAAAGGGTGCCTACTAGCAAAAAGGTTAATTCGATTGAGATTGATTCTTTGAGTTGATGCTCTTATGAAAATGGTTTCTAGTAAAAGTGCTCCTATTGATTTCAATGATATGCCTTCATCTACCTTGATTGAGAAAAATAGTGATGCCATAGATTTGAATTTTATCTCCAGAAATAATTTCAATAACAATGCTTATAGAGGTAGTTTTAATCCTAGGCTTTTCCCGAGAAATTCCTCTAATAGTTATGGTAATTCCCATGGTAATTCTTCTTACAATAATAACAGGAATACCTCTGATCTAGAGAACAATATTAAAGAATTTATCAATACTCAAAAGGTTTTCAATGCTTCCATAGAAGAAAAATTGAATAAGATGGATGATATGTCTAGGAGTATTGATAGAATTTCTCATGATGTGGAAAATCTTAAGATGAAATTTTTTGTGCCTAAAGTTGAGGAATCAATTAAATCTCTTTATGTTTCTATGGATGAAAGTAAAAAAGAACTGCTATGCTTAGAGTTATAAGAGAATTTTTAGAGAAAGTGTTTTCTAGTTATTGCTTTCATAAAAATGATGAAGATCTTAAAATGATTGGTGTGTCTTCTATTGATTCCTTGTTTAGTAAAGTTTAACTTGATGAAAAAGGGACTGGAGAAGAGTCAACTTTAGTTAGAAGGCGTCCCAATATTTCGGAAGGTGAAAATCTTGTTGAGAAAATTGGTAAAGGTGGGTTTGGAGAGGTCAAGACTTTAACTAGTGATGTGCCCGCTATTTTGTATTACAAAGACTTTAGTTATGATGGTTGTTCTTTGATTGATTGTACTTCTTTGTTGCAATCCATGATTAATTCACCCCATGCCTATGAACAAAATAAAGATTTTACTAAACATATTGTTGATGCTATGATGAAAGCTTTAGAATTAGAAGTTTCAATTCCTAGAAAGTTGCATGATGAATGGGAACCTACTATCAAAATCAAAATTAAAAATTATGAGTGTTTTGCTTTGTGTGATTTGGGTGCTAGTGTTTCCACGATCTCTTTGTGATGTTCTTGGTCTTACCAATATTGAAGATTGTTCTTTTAATTTGCATTTGGCGGATTCCACTGTTAAAAAGCCTTTGGGAAGGATCAATGATGTTCTTATTCTTGCAAATAGGAACTATGTACCCATAGACTTTATTGTTCTTGACATCGATTACAATCCGTCTTGCCCTATTATTCTTGGTAGACCATTTTTTTGCACTATTGGCACGGTTATTGATATCAAAGAAGAGAATATTAAATTTCAATTTCCCTTGAGAAAGGGCATGGAACACTTCCCTGGAACCAAGATCAAATTGCCTTATGAATCTATAATGATGGCAACATATGGATCGTCCAACAAGGATGACAACACTTGAGATCTTGGTATTACGCCTAGCTAAGGGCGTAAAACGATAACGCTCGTTGGGAGGCAACCCAACTTGTATCTTTTTTGCTTTTTGATTTCCTTGTTGTTTTCAATAAAAAATACCCTTTAATACCTCTGTTCAGATGTGTTTTTGTGGTTTTAATAAAGGTTTGTGCCAAGCAAAGCCTTAGGATCATGTTGGGTGTTAGTAGATTTGATCTTGCTGAAAAAACAGAAACTTTTGCGCTCACGGGAAAAATTCTCATTTTTAACATAAGAGTGTTTTTAAGTAGATTCTTTTTTCAAAAGATTAATATACAAATTGCCCATGTGGCCCTATTTTTTCAAGATTTTTAGATTTACAGAAGTATTCAAAATTTGCAGATTGCTACAGACTGTTCTATTTTTGACATATTATGTTTTCTTTGAGTTGTGTGCTTGTTTTGATGATTCTATGGTGAATTTTTGTCATAGAAAAGTTGGAATACAGTATATATAATGCAACAATAAAATATGAATTGGTTTGCTACAATACTTAAAGTAGTGATTTGTTTTCTTATACTAACGGATCTCACGAAACTTTTGTTGAGTTTTATGTGATTGAAGTTTTCAAGTTTTGGGTTATCTTACGATGGATGAAGGAATAAGGAGTAAGAAGAGCCTAAGTTTGGGGATGCCCATGCTATCCCAAGCTATTATCCAAAGAGAAGCAAGCAACTAAGCTTGGGGATTCCCCTGAGTGGCATCTCCTCTTTCTTTTAACAACCATCGGTATTTTATTCGAAGCTATATTTTTATTCGTCACATACTTTGTGTTTTGCTTGGAGTGTCTTGTATGATATGAGTCTTCGATTGTTTTGTTTTGCTTTTTAAGTCTTTAATACTTGCTGTCAGGGATATGACTAGCAGGTATGAACCGGCTAGTGTAAACTGGATTACGGTAATATCGTTGTGTGATTGTAATATTTAGTAAAGGCTACGGCCCATAAGGTTTTAGGGCCCATGTATAGAGTTATGGTTTGTAAAACCGCCTGATCATGTAACTTGAGAGATAAGGAAGAAAGAGCAGAGACCGAGGCGGACACGAGTATGAGCCGGCCTCGGGACTCTGTAAACCGGATCGGGCGTCGCCTCTATATAAAGGGACGACCCGGCGACGGTTCAGGGACAAGCAAGAAACAATCCGTCGAGACACAGGAAAGCAATCCGCTCCCTGTTCATCGACGCCTAAGCAATACCAAACCAAACTAGACGTAGGCTTTTACCTTCATCGAAGGGGCCGAACTAGTATAAACCCTCTGTGTCCTTTGTGTGCTTTTAACCCCTTCAAGCTAACCCGTGCGATGGTTCCTCAACTAAGTCCGTTAAACCGGACATCTGCCGTGTTAATTCCACGACAGTTGGCGCCCACCGTGGGGCCTCCGCGCGATGGTTTCGAGTTCTTGAAGGGCAGCTTCGAAGGGCTCAAGGGCTACGCGGTTGGCCGGATGACCAAGAGTCGCCGCGGCCGGATCTACATCGACGACGCGGGTTGGGGACCAGAGGCCGATTAAATCGAATACGGGTACCGGGTTCCCTTCGGTGGCATCCACGTCTTCATCGGCAAGATCGGCGAACCGGGGCCTGAGCCGGACATCTTCCCCAACATCGTCGAGCCGGCTCAGCGTGCGAGATCGGCCTGGATTCAGCCCGCCATGAAGCGTGTTTTCGTTGGAGCAGTTCACGGGGTCCAAACCGAGGATGGATTGGAATCCGGTGGCGAAACAGTTGTCTGCTCCGACGATGAATCTTCATCCGGAGAGACTGAGTCTTTGTATCAGTTGCAGGATGGTCGGTCTGAGGGTGAGTCCGATGGAAACAGTATTCCAGGCCCCTTTGACCCGCCAAACCGGGTGGCTGTCTTTATGGCCGGTTCACAACCTTCGCTACAGTCTACGGTAAACGGGGCGACAGCGGAAGCTGGTGTAGGGGGGAGTGGCCAGGCCCTCTCACCCACTGACATTCTATCCACCTTAGTCGAGGAGTTCACAGCCCGAGCCATGGCGGAGGTAGCTCCAGCAGACAAGGCGCAACATGATGCAGAGCTTCTTCAGCTAAAGGGCCGGATTGATCAAGCAAGGGATGATCTAAAAACAGAGAAAGCTATGATAGCAATAAGGCAGGCGGAGCTGAATGATCAGGCTTTTCATCTAAGGATGGAGCAGGCCTCTGTACAGAGAGTAAGGGGTCGGAAATATCAATCTCGTCTACCGTCGGTTTACGAAGCGACAGAACTGTTCAGGACACCCGGGGCCGGGACCAGCAATGATCCGGCTTCAAACCGGAGGGCGCCCCCAAGGGATGAGCCGGTTCAGCAGCCTACTGCGAAACAAGATCGGCGGGTTATCCCTACACCTCACGTTCCTACCCCTCCGGGTCACTATTCAAATCCTTTGGATAACATCGTTGCTGCTGCTTCACGCTTAGCCGCTTTACCCATTGAAGGAACATCCCCGATGGCGTTGGAGGCACGCAGGGTTAAGGATCTACTTAATACGGCATTGATACAACAGCAAGCGTATTCCCATAGCCGGGAGAGGCTCCATTCAACACCACGCCCCAGCCGGAGTTACACTAGGCATTGGGAGGAACCAGAAGTGTCTAGCAGTGAACGCAGGCGACATCGGCACAGACAGGATATTCGGCCGGCGTGGATGCACAAGCTCAGGATGCAAATCGGGTTAGATCGGTAGCCCGGGAGGAGATCCGTCAGACGACGCCGGTTCACACAACCACAGCAGAGACAGGAGTCACAAATAGTTCCTTTGGTGTGTAGTGTCTTATCCCCGCTTTACGGAGCGTGAAGCTGCCCAAGGATTTCAAAGGTCCACGTAAGGTGCCTAATTACACGGCAGATCTGGCTCCGGAAGCTTGGGTTGAGAGTTATGAGATGGCCATGGAGATGCTGGATGTAGATGAAGCGGCTTGTGCAAAGTACTTTACTATGATGCTTGAAGGTACAGCCGGGACCTAGCTAAAGGGTTTACCCCCAAATTCCATCGGGTCATGGGGAGAGCTACGTCACCAGTTTATCAAGAATTTCAAGGATACGTGCAAGCAGCCAATGTCAATAGTAGATCTAGCTGCCTGTGTGCAAGGAGAACAAGAGTCTACAAGTGCGTGGGTGCGGCGAGTATCAGAGATCCTGCATTCTTCGAATGGTATCAATCCCAGTACGGCAATAGTAACTTTGGAGAACAATTGCCGGTTTGAGTCTCTAAAGTTAAAACTGGGACGACTTAAAAGGGATTGTAATGACATGGGGACTCTCATGAGTGCTTTGGTGAAGTACGGGGACTCCGACAACAACAAATATCCTGAAGCGGAAGGAGACAAAGCTGGGAAGATCAATAAGCCTGGTAAACCGGCGCAGATTAACCCGGCTAGTACCAGTTTCCTAGGCAAACGAAAAGCAGAGGGTGGCTCTGATTTCGTGGCCAATACCCAAGTTCAAGAGGGTTTCCAGCGCAATAGGGGCAAGCCACCCCCACAAGCCGGCGGAGGAGATGTTAGTTGGGACCAGGAGTTAAGTCAGCCTTGTCCGAAGCATAGCACAAGGGGACGACCAGCGAAACACACTATAGGAGAATGCAGGCCCTTGATGGAAGCCATAATGGGCCGCTTCAATTCTAATGACAGGCCTCAAAATAGTGGTTCAGGCCCGGGGTTCTATGGTCCGGGTCATCAGGGGAACAGCTCCGGATCAGGATATCGGGGAACTAAGAGTGGTTATCATGGCCGGGCCAGTAATCAATATGGTCAAGGTGGTTATAATAACCAAGGCAATCAACCGCATGGTCAGGGTGGTTACAATAACCAAGGCAGCCAACAGCCGGGCCAAGGTAATCACAACAATCAAGGTAATCAGCAGCGTCAGCAACAGCAGTAGCAATCCAGATATCAGAGCAATCCGAAGGAGCTAAGTAGTGGGCAATATCATGTGTTCACCACGAGTTTGTGTAAACGAGATCAAAAGGTTTTAAAGCGGGCAGTCCACGCGGTTGAACCGGCGACGCCGCAATTCCTGCGTTGGTCAGAACAGCCCATCGTCTGGAGTAGGGAGGATCACCCGATGCGGGTGGATAATCCGGGCCACTTGGCCTTGGTGGTAGCACCACAGGTGGGTGGCTACAAGTTCACTAAAGTTCTTATGGACGGCGGTAGCAGCATCAATATCTTGTATTATGAGACCTTCCGTCGTATGGGCCTGACGGATAAGAAGCTAAGGCAGTCAAACACGGTATTCCATGGGGTGGTTCTAGGTAAGTCAGCTTATCCAGTTGGGAAAATTGACTTAGAAGTTACCTTTGGAGATGAGCATGATTCCAGGTCGGAGATGATAACTTTCGAAGTCGTCAAGATCCGGAGCCCTCATGCTCTGTTCGGGAGGACGGTTTATGCCAAGTTTATGGCCAGGCCGTGTTATGTTTACTTACAGCTCAAGATGTCGGGTCACAAGGGCACAATCACGGTTCATGGAAGTCGCAAGATTGCGTTGGAGTGTGAAGAGGGAGACGCTGCTTACGCGGAGGCAGTATGTGCCACAGAAGAGTTGAAGTTTTATAAGGATAATGTTGATCCGGCAGATATGACACCGTTGAAGAAGCCGACTACGGAGCATGATCCGGCATTGAAATTTAAATCGGCAGAGGAGACCAAGCAAGTTGATTTTGTGCCAGGCGGTTCATCCAAGCAGTTCACGATCAGCGCTAACCTTGATACAAAATAGGAAAGCGCGCTCATCGAGTTCATCCGTGAGAACCGGGATATCTTTGCATGGAAACCTTCTGACATGCCAGGTATACCGAGGGAACTCGCTGAGCACAGTCTTAATATTGATCCAAAGTTTAAACCGGTCAAGCAGTATCTGCGCCGCTTCAACGAAGAGAGGCGCAAGGCTATAGGAGAAGAAGTGGCCAGGCTTTTGGCTGCAGGGTTCATAGTGGAAGTTTTCCACCCAGAGTGGTTGGCTAATCCGCTGCTAGTGCTAAAGAAGAATGGAAAATGGAGAATGTGTGTGGACTACACAGACCTCAATAAAGCTTGTCCAACGGATCCTTTTGCTCTCCCTCGCATTGATCAGATCATCGATGCTACAGCGGGATGTGAGCGGCTAAGTTTTTTGGATGCATACTCAGGATATCACCAGATCAAGATGGCAGTTAAGGACCAAGAGAAGACAGCTTTCATAACTCCTTTTGGTGCTTTTTGCTATGTATCTATGCCTTTTGGGCTCAAGAGTGCCCAGGCAACTTATCAGCATTGCGTACAGAACTGTCTTAAGGGACAGATAGGAAGAAATGTTCATGCCTATGTGGATGATATCGTCGTGAAGTCAAGGAAGGAAGAGACACTGATAGAGGACCTCAAGGAGACCTTTGACAATCTTCGGGCCTATAAGATAATGCTTAATCCGGAGAAGTGTGCTTTTGGTGTTCCGGCAGGCAAGCTACTTGGGTTTTTGGTGTCGAACAGAGGAATAGAAGCTAATCCGGAGAAGATCAAGGCAATCACATCTTTAACAAAACCGGTTTGCATTAATGATGTTCAACGTATCGCTGGCCGGATCACAGCATTGAGCCGGCTTATTAGCCGATTGGGGGAGAAGGCGATTCCGCTTTATCAGATGCTGAGAAAGACGGATCAGTTTATATGGAGTGATGAGGCAAATACTGCATTTGAGGATTTGAAGCGACAGCTAGCGAGGCCACCGGTCCTGGCTGCCCCTGTTGATAACGAACCTTTGCTGTTATACGTCGCCGCCAACGCACGGGCAGTTAGTGTGGCGATCGTGGTGGAACGCAAGGAAGCAGGGAAGGAATATCCGGTTCAGCGTCCGGTTTATTACGTGAGTGAGGTACTCATTGAGTCTAAGCAGAGGTACCCGCATTGGCAGAAGCTGGTGTATGGTGTGTTCATGGCAAACCAGAAGTTGAAGCACTATTTCCAAGGTCATCCAATAACTATGGTTAGTTCAGCACCATTGGGGGACATAATCCAGAACAGGGAAGCTACGGGTAGAGTGGCGAAGTGGGCCATTGAGCTCAGCCCACATGAGTTGAAATATGTGCCACGCACCGCTATAAAGTCTCAGACATTGGTGGATTTCATCAATGATTGGACGGAACTGCAAACACCAGAGGAGAAGCCGGATCTTACATACTGGACGATTCACTTTGACGGTTCAAGACAGTTAGAAGACTCGGGGGCTGGAGTTCTCTTAACTTCCCCGCGAGGTGATAAGTTTTGTTACGTCCTCCGTTTATTGTTTCCTTGTACTAATAATGCAGCGGAATATGAAGCGTTACTTCATGGCTTACGGATGGCAAAGGAGATGAACTTGAGCCGGGTCAAGTGCTTCGGCGATTCAGATTTGGTGGCACAGCAAGTTTCAGGCAAGTGGGATTCAAGAGATCCTCTCATGGCAGCTTACAGACGAGAAGTGGAAGCAGTTGCTGGATATTTCAAAGGGTATCAAGTGGACCACATAGACCGGCGAAGGAATGAAGCGGCTGATGCTTTAAGCCGGTTGGGTTCTCAACGTAAACCGGTACCACCAAATACTTTTTTGGATGAGCTGCACAGTCCATCAGTACAAATACCATCAGAGGAAGACCTGGTTGTTCCTGATCCAGAGGCACAACTAGTCGCAGCGCTTCATGTTACTCCAGATTGGACGCTGCCCTATTTGGCATATCTGAGCCGAGGAGAGCTACCGGACGATGAGATAGAGGCACGACAGATAGTCCGGCGTTCTAAATCCATGACAATTGCAAACGGGGAACTTCATCATCGCAGCGTCTCTGGAGCATTTCAGCGGTGTGTGTCAGCTGAGGAAGGTTGTGAGATTCTTCGCGAGATCCATGAAGGGGATTGTGGTCATCATGCCGGTTCAAAATCATTGGTGGCTAAAGCTTTTCGACATGGGTTCTATTGGTTAACAGCTCATGCTGATGCGGCGGATCTAGTCCGGAAGTGTGATGCTTGTCAGAAGTTTTCGCGACGTGCTCTTGTTCCGGCACAGGAGCTCCGGATGATACCAATAACCTGGCCGTTTGCGACTTGGGGGCTTGATATGGTTGGACCCTTTAAGCGATCCCAAGATCAGAAAACTCATCTACTTGTGGCGGTGGATAAGTTTACAAAGTGGATTGAGGCAGAGCCTGTGAGCAAGTGTGATGCAGCCACAGCAGTCAAATTCATCAAAAAGGTAATTTTCCGGTTTGGCTTTCCACACAGCATCATCACAGACAACGGCACCAATTTATCTAAGGGTGAGATGGAAGAATTTTGTCAATGAGAACATATTCGCCTAGATGTATCTTCTGTGGCCCACCCTCAAACCAATGGTCAAGCTGAAAGAGCAAACCAGGAGATTTTGCGAGGTATCAAGCCCCGGCTTATGACTCCCTTGCAAAGAACCCCAGGATGTTGGGTTGAGGAGTTACCATCTGTCCTTTGGCGTATCAACACTACGCCAAACCGGTCCACAGGTTATACACCTTTCTTTATGGTATATGGTGCTGAAGCGGTCCTTCCAAGTGATATCCGTCATGATTCACCAAGGGTGACAGCCTATGTTGAAGCGGCCAACGAGCAGGCGAGACAGGACAGTTTAGACCGGCTCGATGAAGAGCGTGATATAGCAGCAGCACGGTCTGCGATTTATCAACAAGACTTGCGCAGGTATCACAGCCGCCGGATCAAGAGCAGGACATTTCAGGAGGGAGACTTAGTACTCCGGCTCATCCAAGACCAAACAGATATACACAAGCTATCCCCACCTTGGGAAGGGCCCTTTGTGGTTGCTAGGCTTCTCGCCCCTCGTTGGTTACCCCAAGTGGAAGGTGTGAGATGTAGTGTTGCGGAAGTTTTTCCCTTGGCAAAGATACCAAGGATCGAATCCCCAGAGACTCATAGGTTCAACAAGAAGGTGTCAACTGCTAACGACGCCAGATATTAGCAATCAACGTGGACCTGCACACAGATACAAATAACTTTGCTCCCAACGAGTACAGAGAGGTTGTCAATCCCTCCGGCCTTGTCGTTTACAAAGGATTAAACGCAAATGATAGTAGTGATAGATAATGTTTGCAATAGTAAGTAAAAGCGAAAATTAAATAGCGGATGTGATCAATGATGGTAATATGGACCGGAGTCTCATGATGTTCACTAGTGATGTCTTTCTCCCAAAAGACGATAAAACAGCTATGTGAGGTAAACGAATTACAGCTGGGCAATTGACAGGACCATGTGCGCAAACCAATGCTGACTACATTGCAACAAAGGTTGAGGTTCAAAGCATGGGCGGTACGCCAAAGTAAGTAGACCAAAATCCATCAATATCTACTACTAATCATCCACCTTGAGATATCTATCCAGAACATCTCGCTGGTATTAAGTTGCGAGCCCCACCCATAGTGTAAACTCAAAGCAACACACAACTGCATTAAAAGAACTTTGCGTAAAGTAAACAATCCTTGCACCCGCGGGCACAAGCACCGTTGTTTTCCCCCTTGTGGCAACAGCACATCCCCTAGACTCATGTTTCTGTCACTCAAACTAGTCATCGAGGGGCATGAACCCACAATCGAGCATAACGTTCCCTCTTGGAGTCACTACCTATTACTTGGCCAAAGCAATAAATAACGACGGAGAACATGCAAGAATTACTTATAAACATAAATATAAAAGAGGTAGATCAAATATATTACTCAAGCACAATCTGAACATAATCTCATAATCCATCGGATCCCAGCAAACTCATCATAGCAACAGCATAAGGATTACATATGTGCCTCGATCATGTAGGGCAGCTCACGAGGACTAATTAGTGAAGCACAAGAACGGGAGGAGAACATCACATAGCTACTGGTCATGGACTCATGGTCCAAGGGAGACTACTCACAACTCATCCGGGAGGCGTCCATGGTGGTGGAGAGGCTCCCGATGATGATCCTCCCCTCCGGCAGGGTGCCGGGAAGAGTTCTCCTGGTGCTCCCGATATTGGAAGCGGCGGCGGCGGTGGAACAGAGATGAGATCGCGAAAAAGAGTTCCTGTTTCAAGGGTTTCTCGAGACGCTTTAAATAAATGCCAAAGGGGCCATCGGAGGAGCTTCGGGGGGCCCAGGCGCCCCCCGGCGCGGCCCAGGGGGGGCGCGCCGCCAGGGCGCCTGGAGCCCTGGTGCCCCCCCCCCCTCGGCTGTCCTTCGGGCGCACGGTAGTTTCTGGAACGCTGATTTTTTATATAATTTTTCTGGATTTTTCCTGGCAGTTCTCGGAATGTGAAAACCTGAAATACAAAAACAGCCGAAAACAGAAACTGGCACTGGGGTGCACTGAGTTAATAGGTTAGTCCAAATATGATCAAAAGTGTATGGAAGTGTATAAATATCATAGCAATATCACCCAAAAGAGGCATGGAGCAAGCAAAAATTATAGATACGTTTTGGACATATCAACATCCTCAAGCTTAATTCCTGCTCGTCCTCGAGTAGGTAAATGATAACAAGAATAATTTCTGTGGTGACATGCTATTAACAATATAGGACTTTTTCATAGTCATATGACAAAAGCTTACTGAGATAATGAATCTATAGTAATTAAGTTGCCTCATAAGAAAATCACAAAGGACTGAAAGTTTTACAACATGACATTGAAACATCAAATAGATTTTTAATGAACATGGTGTGCAAATATGATAAAGTGATATCTAGCTTGCCCCCTTTAGTGAAGCAAAACATAAATGAAGGGGCACCTCCAAGGTTTAAGTGATGACTAGATACAATGATTTCAGAATAAACGATATCACAATCATGCAAAAGACAATGCTACTTTGGGACAATGCACATTACACTCAGAATGACAATCATGCTCTCAGTAGTTGGTGCTTTGAAGAAAGAAGGTGGAGACTCAACATAAAAGTAAAAGAATGGCCCTTCGCAGAGGGAAGCAGGGATTACTCATGTGCTAGAGCTTTTTATTTTGAAAACATAGAAACAATTTTGTCAACGGTAGTAGTACTTCATATGTGTTATGCATAAGACATCCTATAAGTTGCAAGCCTCATGCATCGAATACCAATAGTGCTCGCACCTTGTCCTAATTAGCTCGGATTTCCATGGATTGTCATTGCATTACATATGTTTCAACCAAGTGTCACAAAGGGG
>LR738715.1:160630872-160642001 GCA_902687465.1 Secale cereale | reverse complement strand
CATATTCTCATAAGAGATTGAGGATTAATGTCCAAGCTAAAACTTCCACCATGATACATGGCTTTGGTTGGCGGCCCAATGTTCTTCTCTAACAATATGCATACTCAAACCATTCAACCCATGACAAATCACCCTTACTTCAGACAAGACGAACATGCATAGCAACTCACATGATATTCAACAAAAGCAGTTGATGGCGTCCCCAGAAACATGGATACCGCTCAGCAAGCAACTTATAAGAAATAAGATACATAAGCGACATATTCTTTACCACAATAGTTTTTAAGCTACTTTCCCATGAGCTATGTATTGCAAAAACTGAAGGTTTTAAAGGTAGCACATGTAAATTTTCTTGGAGTGGCGGTGAAATACCACATATAGGTAGGTATGGTGGACTCATATGGCATAACTGGTTTAAAAGGATGTGGATGCACAAGCAGTCAGTCCGCTTAGTACAGGTGGAGGTTAGCAAAAGACTGGGAGCGACCAACTAAGAGAGCAATGATGGTCATAATCATGCAGAGCGACAAAGCAACATTGAATCAGGCATGGAAGTTATATCGGTACTCAGAAATAAAAGATCATCAAGGCTTGACAGACTTTCTTTACAGTCTTAAATATGCGTGAGCATACGCCAAGTCAATCAAAATAAATTCTCCAAGGAAGATATTACTAAACCATACCACATCATAGGTAAACAAATCATGTTGGTACTCCAATAACACATTGGGAACCCCCCAGCTATTTGAGACTAACCATAAGAAAACATGAACTACTAAGCGCCATCATGCACGTAGCATCTTTATCATAGACATATTAACCAATGCAACGGAAGCAAACTCTCTTAATGAGATAAGCATGATAATTAAAGAGAGTTCAAGCAACCAACTAAACGAAAGCTCTTTAAAAAGATAAGCATGAATACTAAGAGCAGAACATGATAGTAGCTATTAAAAGACAAAGAACACACACAGCAAAGATAGACATGAAAATTCTATGTTATGTTCTAGGAAGAAGTGGAGCGTGTTTCTCTCCCACATAAAGAACGCTGAGTTCTGACTCGTTATGGAAAACTAAAAAGGAAACTAAAAGCGAGACGCTCCAAGCATAACACATAACAAATGAAGTGATTAAAATATAGTGGAACGAAAGACGAACTGATAATGTTGATGGAGAAGGGGATGCACGGGGGCATCCCCAAGCTTAGACGCTTGAGTCTCCTTGAATATTTCTTGGGGGTGCACGGGGGCATCCCCAAGCTTGAGCGCTTGACACTCCTGAATCTTTTTATCATCTTCCCTCGCACACTTGAAAACTCCCTTCATACATAACTCATCATAATCTGATTAGCGAGGTTAGTACCAATAATAAAATAATTGTACCTTGCTGGAAATGAAGATATTCTTGAAGGTATACTGTTTCTCAAGATTGCCAAAAGGTTTTTGCAAAGAAATACCAAGCTCTTGGTTTGCAAAATGAAAGAAAGGCAAAACAGGATAGAATTTGTGAAAAACAGAACAGCAGGTAGTAATTGATTTGTTCGGGGTACTTCTTCAACTCAAATCAAAAAACTCAGAACAGACGCACGAAAGACAATTATATAGAGAACGCTGTCGAAACAATTCAGACCAAAAAGATGATCTGGTGATTTTATACGAATTTTTCTATCCAAGGACAGAATCTGTTTCCTGGACAGCACCTCACAACTTTTGAACTTTCTAGCAATCAGAGGCTATACTTGGCACAAATATGAAAAGCAAAGATACAATGATGATGCTACTATAGTAAACAACATCAAGACACAACAAAATCAAAAATAAAATTTTTATTCATGTGGGCTGCCTCCCAAAAGCGCTTTCTTTTATGCCTTTAAGCTAGGCATAATGCATATAGATCAAGTTGTATCAATTGAACCATCATCAAGATCATCAAAAAGCTCTTCAATAATACAACTAGTCTTAAGAGGACTCTCAAATAAGGTCCTCATAGAGATACTTCTTGGTAGAAGACCAAAAGGATAAAAGTCAAGGGAAGATTCATTTATAAATTCATCACAGAGAGGTGTTTCTTGCAAAGTCTTTACAGTTTCAACCCCTTTGGCAATAGATGGATTACTTTTAGAACGGGGAGCCTTTGGAACGTGAACGAACTTAGGCTCCCTCTTTGCCGGAGTTTCTACCTTTTTGGTATTGATCGAGGAGAAGGTAGTTCCTAGGGTATCAAATATTTCCTCAATCTTGTCTATCCTAGAAGAGTCCAAGTCATGGGATTTGACGGTCTCCAAAATTTTGAAAATTTTATGCATGGAGCTATCAAGCCTATTCAAATTCCCTTGGACCTTACGATTCAACTCATTCATCTTATTAATGCTTGGCATCTCTAGCTCTATCTTTTCAAGTTTTTTCATAATGTGAGCTAGGGTGGTGTCCTCTCGAATGCTAACAACAGGGAGATTCCCAACAAGATTTTCAATAATACTAAGAGACTTCCAAACTGGGGCCTCTAGGAAATTCCCATTGATAGCAGTATCTAGAATAAACCTATTCCAAGAAGTAATTCCAACATAAAAATTTCTAAGCAAGATAGTGGTAGGTTGCTTCTTGGTGGCTCTTTTCTGTGAATCATTAATTCTATACCAAGCATCTTTCAGACTTTCCCCACCTCTTTGTTTAAAGGTGAGAACTTCTGCCTCGTCAAAGACAAAAGGACCCGACATAATGACAACTAAAGAATGAGATAACTATTTTTGTGATTTTTGATAAAAGATACTAAAGCAAAAACTGAAAGGTAAACTAACAAGACTAAAAAGCAAAGGTAAAAGATAGCATGCAACTCACCTATCCTGAAGAGTGGAGTCCCCGGCAACGGCGCCAGAAAAACTCTTGCTAGGCTTCTCGCCCCTCGTTGGTTACCCCAAGTGGAAGGTGTGAGATGTAGTGTTGCGGAAGTTTTTCCCTTGGCAAAGATACCAAGGATCGAATCCCCAGAGACTCCTAGGTTCAACAAGAAGGTGTCAACTACTAACGGCGCCAGATATTAGCAATCAACGTGGACCTGTACACAGATACAAATAACTTTGCTCCCAACGAGTACAGAGAGGTTGTCAATCCCTCCGGCCTTGTTGTTTACAAAGGATTAAACGCAAATGATAGTAGTGATAGATAATGTTTTCAATAGTAAGTAAAAGCGAAAAGTAAATAGCGGATGTGATCAATGATGGTAATATGGACCGGAGTCTCATGATGTTCACTAGTGATGTCTCTCTCCCAAAAGACGATAAAACAGCTATGTGAGGTAAACGAACTACAGCTGGGCAATTGACAGGACCATGTGCGCAAACCAATGCTGACTACATTGCAAGAAAGGTTGAGGTTCAAAGCATGGGCGGTACGCTGATGGGCCTCGAACCCCTCGTTGGTTACCCCAAGTGGAAGGTGTAAGATGCAGTGTTGTGGAAGTTTTTTCCCTTAGAAAAGATGCCAAGGATCGAATCCCCAGAGACTCCTAGGTTCAACAAGTAGGTGTCAACTGCTACGGCGCCAGATATTAGCAGTCAACGTGGACCTGCACACAGATACAAATAACTTTGCTCCCAACGAGTACAGAGAGGTTGTCAATCCCTCCGGCCTTGTAGTTCACAAAGGATTAAAAGCAATGATAGTAGTGATAGACAGTGTTTTGCAATAGTAAATAATAGCGAAAAGTAAATAGCGGATGTGATCAATGATGGTAATATGGACCGGAGTCTCATGATGTTCACTAGTGATGTCTCTCTCCCAAAAGACGATAAAACAGCTATGTGAGGTAAACGAATTACAGCTGGGCAATTGACAGGACCACGAACGCAAACCAATGCTGACTACATTGCAAGAAAGGTTGAGGTTCAAAGCATGGGCGGTACGCCAAAGTAAGTAGACCGAAATCCATCAATATCTACTACTAATCATCCACCTTGAGATATCTATCCAGAACATCTCGCTGGTATTAAGTTGCGAGTCCCACCCATAGTGTAAACTCAAAGCAACAGACAACTGCATTAAAAGAACTTTGCGTAAAGTAAACAATCCTTGCACCCGCGGGCACAAGCACCGTTGTTTTCCCCCTTGTGGCAACAGCACATCCCCTAGACTCATGTTTCTGTCACTCAAGCTAGTCATCGAGGGCATGAACCCACAATCGAGCATAACGTTCCTCTTGGAGTCACTACCTACTACTTGGCCAAAGCAATAAATAACAACGGAGAACATGCAAGAATTACTTATGAACAAAAATATAAAAGAGGTAGATCAAATATATTACTCAAGATCAATCTGAACATAATCTCATAATCCATCGGATCCCAGCAAACTCAACATAGCAACAGCATAAGGATTACATATGTGCCTCGATCATGTAGGGCAGCTCACGAGGACTAATTAGTGAAGCACAAGAACGGGAGGAGAACATCACATAGCTACTGGTCATGGACTCATGGTCCAAGGGAGACTACTCACGAGTC
Source organism: Secale cereale (assembly GCA_902687465.1). Lineage (NCBI taxonomy): Eukaryota > Viridiplantae > Streptophyta > Magnoliopsida > Poales > Poaceae > Secale > Secale cereale. The sequence goes on along the minus strand of LR738715.1, from coordinate 160,637,503 downwards.
ATCCGGGAGACGTCCATGGTGGTGGAGAAGCTCCCGGTGATGATCCTCCCCTTCGGCAGGGTGCCGGGAAGAGTTCTCCTGGTGCTCCCGATCTTGGAAGCGGCGGCGGCGGCGGAACAAAGATGGGATCGCGAAAAGAGTTCCTATTCTGAGGGTTTCGGAGGACGCTTTAAATATATGCCAAAGGGGGGCATCGGGGAAGCTTCGGGGGGCCCAGGCGCCCCCCCGGCGCGGCCCAGGGGGGGCGCGCCGCCAGGGCGCCTGGAGCCCTGGTGGCCCCCCCGGCTGTCCTTCGGACGCACGGTTGTTTCCGGAACACTGATTGTTTATATAATTTTTCTGGATTTTTCCTGGCAGTTCTCGTAACGTGAAAACCTGAAATACAAAAACAGCCGAAAACAGAAACTGGCACTGGGGTGCACTGGATTAGTAAGTTAGTCCAAATATGATCAAAAGTGTATGGAAGTGTATGAATATCATAGCAATATCACCCAAAAGTGGCATGGAGCAAGCAGAATTTATAGATACGTTTTGGACGTATCAACATCCCCAAGCTTAATTCCTGCTCGTCCTCGAGTAGGTAAATGATAACAAGAATAATTTCTGTGGTGACATGCTATTAATCATATAGGACTTTTTCATAGTCATATGACAAAAGCTTACTGAGACAATGATTCTAAAGTAATTAAGTTGCCTCATGAGAAAATCACAAATGACTGAAAGTTTTACAATATGAAACTGAAACATCAAAAAGATTTACAATGAACATGATGTGCAAATATGACAAAGTAATATCTAGCTTGCCCCCTTTAGTGAAGCAAAACATAAATGCAGGGGCACCTTCAAGGTTTAAGTGATGACTAGATACAATGATTTCAGAATAAACGATATCACAATCATGCAAAAGACAATGCTACATTGGGACAATGCACATTACACTCAGAATGACAATCATGCTCTCAGTAGTTGGTGCTTTAAGTGCTAGAGCTTTTTATTTTGAAAACATAGAAGCAATTTTGTCAACGGTAGTAGTACTTCATATGTGTCATGCATAAGACATCCTATAAGTTGCAAGCCTCATGCATCGAATACTAATAGTGCTCGCACCTTGTCCTAATTAGTTCGGATTTCCATGGATTATCATTGCATTGCATATGTTTCAACCAAGTGTCACAAAGGGGTACCTCAATGCCACCTGTACAAAGGTCCAAGGAGATAAATCGCATTTGATTTCTCGTTTTTGATAGATCTCAACTTGAGGACATCCATACCGGGACAACATAGAAAATAGATGATGGACTCCTCTTCAATGCATAAGCATATTCTCATAAGAGATTGAGGATTAATGTCCAAGCTAAAACTTCCACCATGATACATGGCTTTGGTTGGCGGCCCAATGTTCTTCTCTAACAATATGCATATTTATTCAACCCATGGCAAATCACCCTTACTTCAGACAAGACGAACATGCATAGCAACTCACATGATATTCAACAAAAGTGTGACAGTTGATGGCGTCCCCAGAAACATGGTTACCGCTCAGCAAGCAACTTATAAGAAATAAGATACATAAGCAACATATTCTTTACCACAATAGTTTTTAAGCTACTTTCCCATGAGCTATGTATTGCAAGTTAGTTCGCTTAGTACAGGTGGAGGTTAGCAAAAGACTGGGAGCGACCAACTAAGAGAGCAATGACGGTCATAATCATGTAGAGCGACAAAGCAATATTGAATCAGGCATGGTAGTTATATCGCTACTCAGAAATAAAAGATCATCAAGGCTTGACAGACTTTCTTTACAGTCTTAAATATGCGTGAGCATACGCCAAGTCAATCAAAATAAATTCTTGAAGGAAGATATTACTAAACCATACCACATCATAGGCAAACAAATCATGTTGGTACTCCAATAACACATTGGGAACCCCCCCAGCTATTTGAGATTAACCATAAGAAAACCTGAACTACTAAGCGCCATCATGCAAGTAGCATCTTTATCATAGACACATTAACCAATGCAATGGAAGCAAACTCTCTTAATAAGGTGAGCATGGTAATTAAAGAGAGTTCAAGCAACCAACTAAACAAAAGCTCTTTGAAAAGATAAGCATGAATACTAAGAGCAGAGCATGATAGTAGCTATTAAAACACAAAGAACACACACAGCAAAGATAGACATGAAAATTCTATGTTATGTTCTAGGTGGAGGTGGAGCGTGTTTCTCTCTCATATAAAGAATGCTGAGTTCCGACTCGTTATGAAAAACTAAAAAGAAAACTAAAAGCAAGACGCTCCAAGCATAGCACATAACACATGAAGTGATAAAAATATAGCGGAACGAAAGACGAACTGATAATGTTGATGGAGAAGGGGATGCACGGGGGCATCCCCAAGCTTAGACGCTTGATTCTCCTTGAATATTTCTTGGGGGTGTACGGGGGCATCCCCAAGCTTGAGCGCTTGACACTCCTGAATCTTTTTATCATCTTCCCTCGCACACTTGAAAACTCCCTTCATACATAACTCATCATAATCTGATTAGCGAGGTTAGTAACCTTAATAAAATAATTATACCTTGCTGGAAATAAAGATATTCTTGAAGTTCTACTATTTCTCAAGATTGCCAAAAGGTTTTTGCAAAGAAAAAGCAAGCTCTTGATTTGCAAAGTGAAGGAAAGGCAAAACAGGACAGAATCTGTGAAAAACAGAACAGCAGGTAGTAATTGATCTGTTCGGGATACTTCTGCAACTCAAATCAAAAAACTCAGAACAGACGCACGAAAGACAATTATATAGAGAACGCTATCAAAAAAATTCAGACAAAAAGATGATCTGGTGATTTTATACGAATTTTTCTATCCAAGGACAGAATCTGTTTCCTGGACAGCACCTCACAACTTTTGAACTTTCTAGCAATCAGAGGCTATACTTGGCACAAATATGAAAAGCAAAGATACAATGATGATGCTACAGCAGTAAACAACATCAAGACACAACAAAAGCAAAAAAAATTATTCATGTGGGCTGCCTCCCAAAAGCGCTTTCTTTTATGCCTTTAAGCTAGGCATAATGCATAGAGATCAAGTTTTATCAAGAGTAAAAGAATAGCTAGCCCGTACAACGGACTCAAAAGGTAACTTGATCTTCTTACGAGGGAAGTGTTCCATCCCTTTCTTGAGAGGAAACTGAAATTTTATATTACCCTCTTTCATGTCAATGATAGCACCAACGGTGCGCAAAAAGGGACGTCCCAAAATAATTGGACAAGAAGGATCACATTCAATATCCATAATAGTAAAATCAACGGGAACATAATTATCATTGACGACAATAAGAACATCGTCGATCCTCCCCAAAGGTTTCTTTATGGAAGAATCAACGAGACGAACACCAAAAGAACAAGAATCATAAGGTTTCAATTTAAGCATATCATATATTCTTTTGGGCATAACAGAGGTACTAGCACCAACATCACATAATGCATAACAAGAGAAGTCATTCAAATTAATTTTTATCATAGGATCCCAACCATCTTCTAGCTTTCTAGGTATGGAGGCTTCTACTCTAAGTTTCTCCTCCCTAGCTTTGATAAGAGCATTAGTGATATGCTCTGTGAAGGCAAGGTTAAGCGTGCTAGTGCGGGGATCTCTAGACATCTTGTGAAGGAAATCAATAACTTCGGTAAGAGTGCAATTATCAAAATCAAGGTCACGAGCATCAAGTAAAGTGGTAGTGGTGTCCTTTAGGTTCACTTGTTTGGTAGTTTCTATAGTCATAGCATCACCATTAATAGGTCCAATGGGACCAGGAGTACATTGGGTGCTAAGAGTTTGAACATCCTCAACAACTTGGATAGTAGCAACAGTGTGGTGGGTAGGAAGGCTCTTAATTCTTTCCTCTTCCTCCCTTAGGGATGCAACCACTTCGGGTTTAGCTGCCATTTGGTTTATCAAAGTGGCTTGTGTGCGGGACATATTGGAAACTTGGGTCTCAGTGATAGTGAGTCTAGTCTGGAGGTTAGAAATCTCAATATTTATGTTCTCTAATCGTCTACTAATGTCTTGCAAGATGGCAGTATGCTCATTTAATTGCCTCGAGAAGGTTTTGTTTTGTTCATATTGGTTGTGCATGTAATTCTTAGTGGCCTTCTCTATTTCTAACAGTTTCTCATAGCCAGGCAAATCTCTATCTTTTTGGATGGAGTTCTTGGTGCTAGGATAAGCATTGTTGTTCCCATAGGAATTAGAGGGGAATGGTCTAGAATTACTACCAAAGTTACTCCTGTAAGCATTGTTGTTAAAATTGTTTCTAGAGATAAAGTTCACATCTACTTGTTCTTGAGCAATCAAAGATTTAAAGGAACATCACGAGGATCAACAGTAGATTGCTTCGAAAGTAGAGACATGATCAAGTCAACTTTTTCATTTAGGGAGGAAATCTCCTCGACAGAGTTTACCTTCCTACCTGTTGGAGCGCGTTCGGTGTGCCATTGGGAATAGTTGGTCATCATCTCATCGAGAAGCTTTGTGGCAGCACCAAGTGTAGTTGACATAAAAGTTCCTCCCGCGGCCGAATCTAACAAGTTCCGCGAGGTAAAGTTCAAGCCTGCATAAAAAGTTTGGATAACCATCCAAGTAGTCAAACCGTGAGTAGGGCAGTTCTTGATAAGAGATTTCATACGTTCCCAAGCTTGGGCAACGTGTTCATTATACAATTATTTAAAATTCATTATGTTACTTCTAAGTTGGATAATTTTAGCAGGTGGATAGTATTTTCCGATAAAAGCATCTTTGCACTTGTCCCATGAATCTATGCTATTTCTAGGCAAAGACTGAAACCAAATTTTAGCTCCTCCTCTCAAGGAGAAAGGAAAAAGCTTAAGCTTAATAATATTACCATCTACTTCTTGGTACTTTTGCATATCACAAAGTTCAACAAAGTTGTTCAAGTGTAAAGCAGCATCATCTCTAGCACCGGAGAATTGTTCTCTCATAACTAAGTTCAGTAAAGCAGGTTTAATTTCATATGAAGGTGCTGAAGTGGCAGGTGTAGTGATAGGTGTGCTGATAAATTCATCGTTGTTGTGACTAGTGAAGTCACACAACTTGGTGTTCTCGGTGGAACCCATAGTAGCAAGCAAGCAAGATAACTATTTTTGTGATTTTCGATAAAAAGGTACTAAAGCAAAAACTGAAAGGTAAACTAACAAGACTAAAAAGCAAAGGTAAAAGATATCATGCAACTCCCCTATCCTGAAGAGTGGAGTCCCCGGCAACGGCGCCAGAAAATACTCCTTGCTGGGCCTCGATCCCCTCGTTGGTTACCCCAAGTGGAAGGTGTAAGATGTAGTGTTGTGGAAGTTTTTTCCCTTAGAAAAGATGCCAAGGATCGAATCCCCAGAGACTCCTAGGTTCAACAAGTAGGTGTCAACTGCTACGGCGCCAGATATTAGCAGTCAACGTGGACCTGCACACAGATACAAATAACTTTGCTCCCAACGAGTACAGAGAGGTTGTCAATCCCTCCGGCCTTGTAGTTCACAAAGGATTAAAAGCAATGATAGTAGTGATAGACAGTGTTTTGCAATAGTAAATAATAGCAAAAAGTAAATAGCAGATGTGATCAATGATGGTAATATGGACCGGAGTCTCATGTTGTTCACTAGTGATGTCTCTCTCCCAAAAGACGATAAAACAGCTATGTGAGGTAAACGAATTACAGCTGGGCAATTGACAGGACCACGAACACAAACCAATGCTGACGACATTGCAAGAAAGGTTGAGGTTCAAAGCATGGGCGGTACGCCAAAGTAAGTAGACCGAAATCCATCAATATCTACTACTAATCATCCACCTTGAGATATCTATCCAGAACATCTCGCTGGTATTAAGTTGCGAGTCCCACCCATAGTGTAAACTCAAAGCAACAGACAACTGCATTAAAAGAACTTTGCGTAAAGTAAACAATCCTTGCACCCGCGGGCACAAGCACCGTTGTTTTCCCCCTTGTGGCAATAGCACATCCCCTAGACTCATGTTTCTGTCACTCAAGCTAGTCATCGAGGGCATGAACCCACAATCGAGCATAACGTTCCCTCTTGGAGTCACTACCTACTACTTGGCCAAAGCAATAAATAACAACGGAGAACACGCAAGAATTACTTATGAACAAAAATATAAAATAGGTAGATCAAATATATTACTCAAGATCAATCTGAACATAATCTCATAATCCATCGGATCCCAGCAAACTCAACATAGCAACAGCATAAGGATTACATATGTGCCTCGATCATGTAGGGCAGCTCACGAGGACTAATTAGTGAAGCACAAGAACGGGAGGAGAACATCACATAGCTACTGGTCATGGACTCATGGTCCAAGGGAGACTACTCACGAGTCATCCGGGAGGCGTCCATGGTGGTGGAGAAGCTCCCGGTGATGATCCTCCCCTCTGGCAGGGTGCCGGGAAGAGTTCTCCTGGTTCTCCCGATCTTGGAAGCGGCGGCGGCGGCGGAACAGAGATGGGATCGCGAAAAGAGTTCCTGTTCTGAGGGTTTCGGAGGACGCTTTAAATATATGCCAAAGGGGGGCATCGGGGAAGCTTTGGGGGGCCCAGGCGCCCCCCC
>LR738715.1:160619600-160630862 GCA_902687465.1 Secale cereale | reverse complement strand
CGCCCCCCCCCCCCCCCCGGCACGGCCCAGGGGGGGCGTGCCGCCAGGGCGCCTGGAGCCCTGGTGCCCCCCCCGGCTGTCCTTCGGACGAACGGTTGTTTCCGGAACGCTAATTTTTTATATAATTTTTCTGGATTTTTCCTGGCAGTTCTCGTAACGTGAAAACCTGAAATACAAAAACAGCCGAAAACAGAAACTGGCACTGGGGTGCACTGGATTAGTAAGTTAGTCCAAATATGATCAAAAGTGTATGGAAGTGTATGAATATCATAGCAATATCACCCAAAAGTGGCATGGAGCAAGCAGAAATTATAGATACGTTTTGGACGTATCATACGCCAAAGTAAGTAGACCGAAATCCATCAATATCTACTACTAATCATCCACCTTGAGATATCTATCCAGAACATCTCGCTGGTATTAAGTTGCGAGCCCCACCCATAGAGTAAACTCAAAGCAACAGACAACTGCATTAAAAGAACTTTGCGTAAAGTAAACAATCCTTGCACCCGCGGGCACAAGCACCGTTGTTTTCCCCCTTGTGGCAACAGCACATTCCCTAGACTCATGTTTCTGTCACTCAAACTAGTCATCGAGGGGCATGAACCCACAATCGAGCATAACGTTCCCTCTTGGAGTCACTACCTATTACTTGGCCAAAGCAATAAATAACAACGGAGAACATGCAAGAATTACTTATGAACATAAATATAAAAGAGGTAGATCAAATATATTACTCAAGCACAATCTGAACATAATCTCATAATCCATCGGATCCCAGCAAACTCATCATAGCAACAGCATAAGGATTACATATGTGCCTCGATCATGTAGGGCAGCTCACGAGGACTAATTAGTGAAGCACAAGAACGGGAGGAGAACATCACATAGCTACTGGTCATGGACTCATGGTCCAAGGGAGACTACTCACAACTCATCCGGGAGGCGTCCATGGTGGTGGAGAGGCTCCCGATGATGATCCTCCCCTCCGGCAGGGTGCCGGGAAGAGTTCTCCTGGTGCTCCCGATCTTGGAAGCGGTGGCGGCGGCGGAACAGAGATGAGATCGCGAAAAAGAGTTCCTGTTTCGAGGGTTTATCGAGACGCTTTAAATATATGCCAAAGGGGGGCATCGGAGGAGCCTCGGGGGGCCCAGGCGCCCCCCCGGCGCGGCCCAGGGGGGGGGCGCCGCCAGGGCGCCTGGAGCCCTGGTGCCCCCCCCCCCGGCTGTCCTTCGGGCGCACGGTAGTTTCTGGAACGCTGATTTTTTATATAATTTTTCTGGATTTTTCCTGGCAGTTCTCGTAATGTGAAAACCTGAAATACAAAAACAGCCAAAAACAGAAACTGGCACTGGGGTGCACTGAGTTAATAGGTTAGTCCAAATATGATCAAAAGTGTATGGAAGTGTATAAATATCATAGCAATATCACCCAAAAGAGGCATGGAGCAAGCAGAAATTATAGATACGTTTTGGACGTATCAGTGGTCAGCAAGAATCTGCACAACGGTTCATATTATTTGGTGGACGTTCGAGAACACAAGGACTCACGGACATCGGAAGAGGAGACAAAGAGGCCGTGGAACATCGCCCTCTTACGGCCCTACTATACCTGAGCCATGAGCTCCACTGTATCCTATGTATATATTATGATTAATGAATAAACCGGCACCCTCGGTAAACCGGGGGCTCAGCCTTTTTCCCAATACAAATATCTTATGAGGACAACCATACATGTATTATCATATGTTATATTTCAAACAGATCGATCGGTTTAAACTGATTTGCAGAACATATGCACTCAGAAGCAATAATTCCCTAAAGAGCTTTTTTAAGCGAACAGTCATATCAGGACCAAAGAAGACACTTCATGGAGGCCCTCTGGACAGGCGACGGCCATCCAGTGATTGGCTAAAGATTTACCTATGGTTCTATGGAACCATGGAGGCCCTCTGGACAGGCGACAGCCATCCAGTGATTGGCTAAAGATTTACCTATGGTTCTATGGAACCATGGAGGCCCTCTGGACAGGCGACAGCCATCCAGTGATTGGCTAAAGATTTACCTATGGTTCTATGGAACCATGGAGGCCCTCTGGAAAGGCGACAGCCATCCAGTGATTGGCTAAAGTTTTACCTATGGTTCTATGGAACCATGGAGGCCCTCTGGACAGGCGACAGCCATCCAGTGATTGGCTAAAGTTTTTCTTATGGTTCCTATGGATGGTACCCGCATCCATCGACCGGCCCTCTGGATGGTAAGCCCATTCCATTGATTGGTTGAACCTTGCTTTGAGCCTGGCAGCTCGTAAAAAGCCTCGACTACATGGTTTTCTTTGCAAAACTTGCATTTCTGGTGTTTATGTTTTATGATTCTTTAAACCGGAGTGGAACAGCTCCAGAAGTTGACCACATATCTATAAAGTTAAAAGTCTGGGTCATGAATACCAGCATGAGATAAACCGGTGTTCATTATAACCCGGATCATCCATCAAGCAAAAGCCAAGTATAAGCTACAAATTTCTAGACAAAGTTTCAGCGTGATATAAACCGGTGTGTTTTATCAAACCCGGGATTATTATTGGGTCTATCAAGGTTTCCATCAGGAAATTTTAAATTCTACCGGATTAAGAGCATCAAGCACGTTTGATCTCCGGTATAAAGTTATTTCTGATATAAGTATACGCTTGTTTGATATATTCTGAGAACAATTTAATTCGTCCAGCGGTAAACCGCTAGGACATATTTTCAGCGTTATCTATGCAGGAACATATAATATGCAGCCAAGCCACATTAGACCAAATTTAAATTGGCAAACGTTAAAACAAGAAGTCAGAATATCCGGATCAAAGCGAACAATGTTTTCAGCTACCCTATTACAAGGCATAGCAAGCCTGGCGGATTAAAAATTGTTCGGTAAAATAAGACTGCGATTACAAAGATATGTTACGAGCTACGCTCCCTCCTGCTGCGACGGCTGGGTATCAACTTGATCCGGAGTCTCCTCCTCTTCTTGAAGCGGCTGGAAGTCAGGGACGCACCAATCGAATTTCGTTAAGGCACGAAAGTACATCTATTCATTGATGAGTTCAGACGGATCGATATCTGGAGCGAAGGTATGAGGGCGCACTGGTGGGATTAGATTGACGGTATCATAAACCGGCTGCTCCACCTGCTCGTTCTGCAAGTCATACCCTGGATGATACCTAGATAAATCTGATTCGGCTGCAAGTTTGCTGGCGAGAGGACGCATCTCCTTCGTCAAGGCATGGAGATCCTTTGTAGTAAAAGTTGATCCGTCTTCTTTAGTGTCGGGATACCCACTCAAGGCTTCTTCCGGATCAAAATCCGGAACCCAAGCTTTAGCTCTGGTAAGTGCCATGAGGGAACCGGCTCGAGCAGCAGACTTTTTCACTTCCTCTAAACGCACCGGCAAGACAGACAGCTTCTCTAATGTGCCTTGGATAGTGGTTGGGGCCGGTTTATTGAACGATGTTGCACTTATGATCCTTTGAGCGCCGGAATACAGCTGCTCGACCAAAGTATAACACGCCTTGAGTTTTTTCCACAAGTCATCCCCGAGATGGGTGACACGGCGCCCTGCATATGGTTATTACAGTTAAACCGGCACGGATGGAGGATTATAAGGATAAAAGCATAAATGCAGAATCAGTACTTACCGAAGATAGCAGAAGTCATCAACTCTATTTGCCGCTTTAAGCCGGTTAATTCTTCAGTAACCGGATTAAGAGCTTCTTCAGCGTCCTTGGCCCTTTTCTCCAGATCTTTTTTCTGAACCTCAAAGGCGGTCCGCTCTTCTTCAAAGAATTTCTTCAGTTGTTCAGCAGTCTTTAAACTCAGCTTCAAGTCTTTCTTGGCCTTAGAAGCAGCAGACTCCGTTTCAGCAAGTCTGTTCCGGAGTTCACTGATTTCTTCAGCCCTCTGGTTTAAATCAGCCTGCAAGGAAAGTCAAGTAGTAAGAAGCAAAAATCAGACAAGTCTCAAGCACACAAACAAGTTGTCTACTTGACACTTGGGGGCTAATGGGCAGTTGAAGCAGTAAGCAGTAGCAATTCAAAGACAAAGTCTCAAGCACACAAACAAGTTGTCTACCTGACACTTGGGGACTAATGGATAATTGAAGCGTCAAAGAAAAAGTCAGGCAAGTCCCAGGCACATAAACCGATTTATGCCCCTGACACTTGGGGGCTAATGTAAGATCATTTGATTAATCAGGAAGTAGCGGTTCACCTTCTAAACATAGCTAAACCGGAACTTGGGGACTGATACGGTATAGACAGAAGTACATTGAAAGTCAAAAGAAGATGCAAAGGATTACCTCATACTTGTCCTTCATCATGTTAATCAAGCCTGCTTCATAGTCTCGACCAGTGTGGAGCCGGTTCAAGTACCCGGAATAGAGCTCCTGGGCACTCATGTCAACAAAGCTAGACAGCTCGGTACTCCATTTACCCTTTTCTTCATGCAGCTTCTCTGCTTTAGCCGTATGTTTGGCTAAGACAGTGTGCTCAGCAGGAGCGGTGTAAGCTGTGTGGGTTATTTCAACATCCGGAGAAGCAGTTGTTGGTGGTGGGGTTACAGTATGAACCGGGCTAGCAGAAGCCGGATTAGCCTGGGCAGGACTTGCCGGTTCATGAACATCCTCAGCATTTGGATTCTCAGGCATAGTAGTGTGATCTGTAGGAGCAGGATCTTCAAGTGGAATTGTGGGTTCGCCTTCCGGAGGGATAGTTGAGTCCGGATCAGCAGCCGGATCATCAACGGCAGTCTCAGCAGTTGGTTGATTGGTTTTCGGTTTTTTGCTAGGCTTTGGCTTGCTGGAGGAAATTGGAAAAACAAGTTAGAACTGTAAGGCAAAAGTGCAATCATAAACCGGACAAACTAAAAGACTTACCCTGGGACAGTTTTCAGAGGTGGAAGTTGAGTGGCAGTTGATTCGCCAGAAGAAGATAACGGAGTATCCTGATAATCAGGGTCAGACGGTTTTAGAGGTTTGCGTATAAGCCCGACCTTGGGATGAAGGAGGGTTGGAGAGAGTATAACCTCAGAGCGGCGCTTCCGGGCCGGAGTAAGAGATATTTCGGATGATTCCACAGCAAGGCCGCTATGGCGAGTGGTCCGGCGAAGGGCTTCATGTTGCTGTTTCTTCAAAAGAAAATTAGGATCCAATTGAGCATACGGGTGAGAAAACTGATATTTCCGGACTGTCCGACGACTTTTTTGAGGAAGTGGTTCTGAATCGGAAGAAGGGATAGTTACCTCAATTTCGGCCGGTTTATCTCCTTCAGCCAACTCCTGTGAAAAGTTATCATTAGATACAGATATGGGTAAAAGTGAGCAAGTTAAAACCGGATTAATTCATACCTCAGAGTCCGGATCGTCGTCCTCAGCGTGAGAACCGGAGCCACCAGCCGCTTTTCTCTTTTTGGAAGCGAAGGTTTTCCGGCGTGGCAGTTTTCCGGCCTTTTCCTGAGGTTTCCTCTTCCAGAAAGGATCATTAGCCTGTTCAAAAGGTAAAAGATAAATTGAAAGAACCATTTAAAAGAACGGATTACAGGCATATGAAAGAAAGTAAGACATACCGCAGGCAGCTTATTTTTCTTGTAGTATGGAGCCAGTCCGGTTTGGCTACATTCTTCTAAAGTGATGTTAAGCATTTTCTTGGCGGACTCAGTGACTTCCGACTCAGAAAGTTTGTCCTTAGAAAAACGTTGAGGATCATCCGGTTTACCAGAGTATTGATACATCAAGCTTGGGCGCGGGCTCAGAGGAAGGATACTCCAAGAGAGCCAGTAGCGCATGAAATCCACGCCGGTTAAACCATTGGCCATAAAGGCCTTTAACTTGGAAAGTTGAGAAGCAAACCGGGGCCGCTCTGAAGAGCTGAGGCGCTGCGGCAAAGGGTGGTCCTCCGGAAGACAGTGCTCGCGATAACCCGGCAATGGGTTTTCCCCTTCAGGTGAAGTGTCAATACAGTAAAACCAAGATTTATTCCAATCCTTGGGGTGTGTGTGGAGAGCAGCATGAGGAAAGACTGCTTCTTTTCTTTTCTCGATGCTAACCCCGCCCAATTCTTGATGAGGTCCGCTGGTAAATTCAGTCCGCCGGTTTAGGTGGAAGAAATCCCGGAACAGGTCAACTGACGGTTCTTCTTGCAAATACACCTCAGAAAACACTTGGAAATCACAGATGTTGGAAACAGAATTGGGACCTATGTCCTGCGGATGAAGCTGGAAAGTGGCAAGTACATCCCGGAAAAACTTCGAACCGGGAGGAGTAAAGCCCCGAGCAATATGGTCAAAGAAGACAATGACCTCTCCCTCTTTGGGAGTAGGAGGACATTCATCTCCTGGGGCCCGCCATTTTAAAATGGATCGAGGGCCTAAGGTGCCGATTGCAGCAGCATTGACTAAATCTTGTTCCGTAATAACGGAAGGAACCCAGTTGCAGGAGACAAACTGTTTGGCCATAGCAACAGAAGAGCAAGTGCTGAAAGGGTAAAATATAAACCCGAATTACTCAAGTACAGTGGCATAAACCGGAAGATATATGAAAGGATTACGCAACGGTTTAAGCAAGGGACTAATGATATGGATAACCCGGCGATAAACAGGAAACTGTATTACTACCGGGTCATAACCACAAAGGAGGAAAAGCTAAACTGTCGCGTTCATTATGGAATTTTTACAGAAGCAGCATATGACTGTTTAAACCGGAGCATACTTAACAGATCTACAAAGGGGAAGAAACAGGTTTTCACAGACAGCTAAAGTAGAACAGATCTGGGCACCCAAGAAAAAGAAAAAGAAATGCAAGGATATTATGGGAAGAACTACAAGGGTCCTATACAGAGCGGATAAATCTACAGGTTGAATATAAATGATGAGATCTAAAGCATATAGCAGCGGAATAGAGGCAAGATCTAAACGCAAGATTTAAAGGTCAAAAATTCTGCGAACTTGGCGCCTACGAAGAACGGACAAAACTATCGCTGAAGTTTAATGGCAAAGATGCGAGAAACAACCCTAGAGATTACGGATCTACAGTGAGGAAGAAGATGGAGTTCCTGAGAAGTGGCGGCGGGGTTTTTTTCTGGTCAAGCTCAGGTCGATGCAGCGGCCGGCGAAGATTTAGATTCAACGGTCGACGGCGGCGGCTTGAGCTCGGGCGACAATGGAGTCTTGAGCTCTGGCGACGGAGGAAGAAGAACGAACGGAGGGAGATAAAGAATGAGGGCAGCAGTATTTATAGAAGAGCAGAGTTGAAACGACAGGCACGAGATTTGAGGAGACAAAAGATTGGATAAAGATCCTCTGTTGCCTCGATTCTCGGGACGACCCTTAAACAAAGCCGATGGACAGCTGAGTGCATTAAATGTGGAAGTGATGTCACGGTCAGATTAAGCGATTCTTGAGGATGACGTCAGGGCCGGTTTACAAAAATAAGAAGACACAAGAAGGAAGATTATGCAAGACTGGGAAGATTGATGTGAACAAGTTCAAATCATTCTGGGGCCTAATGTCAGGGATATGACTAGCAGGTATGAACCAGCTAGTGTAAACCGGATTATGGTAATATCGTTGTGTGATTGTAATATTTAGTAAAGGCTACGGCCCATAAGGTTTTAGGGCCCATGTATACAGTTATGGTTTGTAAAACCGCCTGATCATGTAACTTGAGAGATAAGGAAGAAAGAGCAGAGACCGAGGCGGACACGAGTATGAGCCGGCCTCGAGACTCTGTAAACCGGACCGAGCGTCGCCTCTATATAAAGGGACGACCCGGCGACGGTTCAGGGACAAGCAAGAAACAATCCGTCGAGACACAGGCAAGCAATCCGCTCCCTGTTCATCGACGCCTAAGCAATACCAAACCAAACTAGACGTAGGCTTTTACCTTCATCGAAGGGGCCGAACTAGTATAAAGCCTCTGTGTCCATTGTGTGCTTTTAACCCCTTCAAGCTAACCCGTGCGATGGTTCCTCAACTAAGTCCGTTAAACCGGACATCTGCCGTGTTAATTCCACGACACTTGCTGTACACACCTATTAGAGAGAGCCAAAATTATGCCATGACTTGCTAGAATAGCTCTCTATGCTTCACTTAAATTTTTATGAGCCATGGATTTTCTCTAGTGCTTCACTTATATCTTTTTTAGCACGGTGAGATTTAACATTTTTGAAGAAATACTCTCTTCCTTCACTTAGATTTATTTGAGAGTTAGTATTTTTTCAAAAATATTCTCTTTTGCTTCACTTAAATTATTTTGAGAGAAAGAAAAATTATGCACATGATCTTCACTTATATTTGTTTGAGCTTATCAAAAGCAACACATGAAAATTAGTCCCAAAGTGATAGATATCCAAGAAGGATATAATAAAAACTTTCATGAAGATCATTGGACAAAATAAACTTGATTCATTGTAATAGTTTTGAGATATGATGATGTGACATATGAGTTATGTTAATGTGTAATTATGCTTTAGTAAGAATATTGATGTTAAGGTTTGTGATTCCCTATGCAAGCACGAAAGTCAATAGTCATGCAATGAAATTACATCCTACTTGTGGTGCTTTATTCAGTTTTCATTATGCTTAATGTTCGCTTATGAGATTAGTTGCTTCATGGTTGGCCGCTTCCCAATCTTTTTCTAGCCTTCATTTTGCACTAAGTATGATCACTACTTGTGCATCCAAAATCCTTTAACCAAGTTTTGCCACGTGTGTCCACCATACCTACCTATATGCAGTATTCCCTTGCCGTTCTAAGGGAATTTGTATGTGTCATCTCTAATTTTCAAAATAAATTTCCCTTTTGTGTGCACCGCTCACGAGGATGTGAGGGGTGGCTAATATTTTCCATGATAGATGTGTTATTCTCATGATGAGTGTTTATTCACTTGTCATTGCATGAGAGTATGGCAAAGGTATCAGGGATGCCCAGTCCTGAAATGAAAAATAAATTACTTTATGATGTCAAATAATAAATTCCTTGGAAAGTGTAGGTATGGAAGGCAGCCGTGGATTCAGCTAGCCATGGCTTGTGAAAGTTTAGTGGAAAAGGAATAAACTTTATTTTATGTTTGGAAACCACCTATGATATATCTAGCATGGAAAGTGTTGGGAACCTTAAGTCGTTTTCGTTGGTGGGAAAAGTGTGCCTCCCAAAATAATTTTATCTCTCAATTTAAGCTTTGAGCTCTCGCACCTCTACAAATCCCTACTTCGCTCTGCGAAGGGCCTTTCTTTTACTTTAAGCAATTTTTATTTTGAATTTGAGTCTCCATCCTCTCTTATAAAGCACCAACTGAGAAGCACTATGATCGTACTTGAGCATTGGGTGTAGTTAATATGCGTGTGTGTTTCATGAATGGATCAATGGTTGAGCATGATAGGCTAGGGATAACTTATTTTAGCATTGATATTTTGAAAGACATGATTGCTTGTTGATATGCTTGAGTATTTAAATCTCGTGTCAAAACTAGACTATTGCTTTGAACCATATAAAAGTCCAAATGACCATGCTATAAAGAAAATATTATGATATGACATGATAGGCAGCATTCTACTTCAATAATTCTGTTTTTATCATTTACCTACTCGAGGACGAGCAGGAATTAAGTTTGGGGTGCTGATACGTCTCCAACGTATCTATAATTTTTGAGTGTTCCATGTTGTTATATTATCATTCTTGGATGTTTTACAATCATTTCATAGTCATTTTATATCATTTTTTGGTACTAACCTATTGACATAGTGCCAAGTGCGAGTTGTTGTTTTCTGCATGTTTTTTACATCGCAGGAAATCAATATCAAACGGAGTCCGAACGCAGTGAAACTTTTTGAGGATTTGTTTTGGACCAGAAGACATCCAGTGGGCCGAAGAAGCACCTGGAGGGGTGCTCCGAGGGGACCACAACCCACCAGGGCGCGCCAGAAGGCCCGGGCGCGCCCTGCTGTGTTGTGCCCACCTCGGGTGCCCCCCGAACTGCCTCTTTGCTCTATAAATACCCCAATAATCCAGAAACCCTGGGGGAGTCAACGAAAATCAATTCCAGCCGCCACAGATTCGAGAACCACCAGATCCAATCAAGACACCATCACGGAGGGGTTCACCACTTCCATTGGTGCATCTTCGATGATGCATGAGTAGTTCCTTGTAGACCTACGGGTCTGTAGTTAGTATCTAAATGGCTTCCTCTCTCTCTTTTTATTATCAATACAATGGTCTCTTGGAGATCCATGTGATGTAACTTTTTTGCAGTGTGTTTGTTGGGATCCGATGAACTTTGAGTTTATGATCATATCTATCTTTTTATCCATGAAAGTTATTCGAGTCTTCTTTGATCTCTTGTATGCATGATTGCTTATATCCTCGTATTTCTTCTCCGATATTGGGTTTTGTTTGGCCAACTTGATCTATTTATCTTGCAAGGGGAAGAGGTGCTTTGTAGTGGGTTTGATCTTACGGTGCTTGATCCCAGTGATAGAAGGGGAACCGACAAATATGTATCGTTGCTACTAAGGATAAAACGATGGGGGTCTATTTATACATAAATAGATCTTGTCTACATCATGTCATCGTTCTTATTGCATTACTCCATTTTTCCATGAACTTAATACACTAGATGCATGCTGGATAGTGGTCGATTTATGGAGTAATAGTAGTAGATGCAGGCAGGAGTCGGTCTACTAATCTTGGACGTGATGCCTATATAATGATCATTGCCTGGATATCATCATGATTATTTGAAGTTCTATAAATTGCCCAACAGTAATTTGTTATTTGTGTGCAGGTGTTGTTTACGTTGTGTTGTTTAATCTTGCAATGGGAAGAGGTGTTGTTTAATCTTGCGCGGGCGCGTGACGAAGAAAGCTGCCAGGTGGTAGAGCGGCCTCAAGGAGATGTGTGTGCGCTCCCAGCACCACCACATCAAGATTGTGTGCCACCCGAGGTGGCGGCACGCGAGCACCGGGACCAGGATCCTCCTCCATGGCAGGCTCCCGTGAGGGCGGCAGATTGCCGAGCATTCACTCGGGAGTTGCACCGTGTCGTCTGGCCTGGTAAGTTCAAGACAGATCTGCCTGTGCGTTAAGATGGCACCCCTGACCCTGCTGAGTTCCTCCAGCTCTATGAACTGAGCATCGAGGCGGCAAATGGCAACGAGAAAGTCATGGTGAATTGGTTTCCCATGGCCCTCGAGGATGGCGAGCGCTCGTGGCTCCTGAACTTCCCCATGGGGT
>LR738715.1:160594818-160619590 GCA_902687465.1 Secale cereale | reverse complement strand
GAGCACCGGGACCAGGATCCTCCTCCATGGCAGGCTCCCGTGAGGGCGGCAGATTGCCGAGCATTCACTCGGGAGTTGCACCGTGTCGTCTGGCCTGGTAAGTTCAAGACAGATCTGCCTGTGCGTTAAGATGGCACCCCTGACCCTGCTGAGTTCCTCCAGCTCTATGAACTGAGCATCGAGGCGGCAAACGGCAACGAGAAAGTCATGGTGAATTGGTTTCCCATGGCCCTCGAGGATGGCGAGCGCTCGTGGCTCCTGAACTTCCCCATGGGGTCGATCTCCTCGTGGGATGAGCTGCGCGAGCGCTTCATTGCCAATTTCCATGAACTGAGCATCGAGGCGGCAAACAGCAACAAGAAATTCATGGTGAATTGGTTTCCCATGGCCCTCGAGGATGGCGAGGACTCGTGGCTCCTGAACCTCCCCATGGGGTCGATCTCCCCGTGGGATGAGCTGCGCGAGCGCTTCATTGCCAACTTCCAGGGTACCCGCGACCGCGTCCCTACCGGAGGCAACCTGTGGCACATCAAGCAGAAACTGGGGGGCTCCTTGCACAAATGCATCCAGTGTTTCACCAACGTTCGCCTCAAGATCCCCAAGGTGTCGGACGAGGCCATCATCTCAGCATTCACTGATGGCGTCTGGGACGTCAAGATGAAGGAATAACTCGCCATTCACGAGGACATGTGCTTGGCTCTAGAGATGTTCAACATGGCGACCAAGTGCGCGAGGGTAGAGGAAGGTTGCCTCTCGCTCCTTGAGCTTCGAGAGGCCGACCCTGAAGACAGGAAGTCCAAGAAAAGGATGTGAAGCGCAAGGGGTTGGCCGTGCTCGCGGCTGATCCTAAGATGAAGCGCGGCTGCAACCACCCCGAGTCCTCCAAGGGAAGTCGCCCGTTCTATGTCTTCCACAACGTCCATAGCCACAACACCAACGACTGCCAAGAGCTCAGGGACATCCAAGACTGGCGCCTTGGCCGCCGTCCTAAGTGCAACGACCGCTGCTACGGCCATGGAGGAGGCCGTGGTGTAGGACGCTGGGACAACCGCGACCCCCGCCAGGACTGGCACGATCAGCCTCGCGAGGACTGCTCGCAGGGCCATCCTTGTGATGGCCCATGGAGGGACCAGCCCCATGAGGATCGCCCTTAGGGCAACGCTGGCCTTCCTCTGCCGCCGCCGCCAAGAAGGAACGACGACCACCGCCAAGATGATGGGCCCGAGGGCTTCCAAGAGCCTCGTGCCATTGCATGCATCCTGGGCGGCGCTCGGGCCCATGCCTCCCATCGCATCTTCAAGAAGTTCGCTCGTAAGGTGAACGCGACACTTCGCAAACTCGAGGCATCGCGTCCTCTCAGGTGATCCAAGTACGCTATCACATTCGACTATGCGGACCAGCTCAAGTGCGCGGCCACCGCCGGTGCGCTCCCAATGCTCTGCTCTCCTGCCATCAGCAATGTCCTCGTCACCAAGACACTCATCGATGGTGGTGTGGGGCTCAATGTCCTCTCCGTCGAGACATTTGACACTCTCCAAGTGCCATACGACCAACTCCTGCCCACCAAGCCTTTCTCAGGGGTGATCGATGGCTCCACGGTCCCCATAGAGCCGATCCGTCTCCCCGTCACCTTCGGCAAGCACGACAACTACCACATCGAGCTCATCGACTTCGACATTGCCCACATTAGTCTCCCATACAACGCCATCCTCGGGTATCCAGCCTTGGCCAAGTTCATGGCAGCGACTCACCACGGCTACAACAACCTCAAGATGTCGGGGAGCGGTGGCATCATCATGGTCGCTTGCGACGAGAAGGATGCGGTGTGCTCCCTCAAGCGCGCCTACCAGGCCGCGGTGGTGGATAACTTAGATGACGAAGGCGCTGTCCACCACCCTGATGTCATCACCAAGAAGAAGAAGCAACTGCTCCATCGAGGACCTCAAGAGGGTAGAGTGTCTGACGATCGTGCCTTAGGACCTGCGCCCACTGGTGGGGCGCCTTCCCCTCTTGCATAGGAAGGCGCGCCCAGTGCCCCTCTTAGGTTGGGCTCGAGGCTCTCCTCTGGAGGGACTCTGACCTGGTCGGCGTCATGAGGGAGACGTTCGGGCACAATGTGGAGACGTGCTTCAACGCGTGCTTCCGCACGTAGGGCGCGAGGTGCCAGGCACTTAGGAGTTCATCACCAAGGTGATCGAGGAACTTCAGGACGCGTGGGCCATGCGTGGCCAGCATCACACCACACAACCCAGTGCAACTACTACCCTGGAAGTGGGTGGCGAGCTATGCGACCACATTAATGTCCCGCCTCTCAACAGAGTCACTTCTCGGGAGCTCTTCTGGCAGTCCTGCATCGCCCGGTGCGGAGGCCACCCTCACAGCTACGTTCGCATGCCCTTCGGCCTACCAAACGCAGCTACCGCACACCAGTGGCGCATGCGGGCTGTCCTAGAGGCTCACGAGGCTAGGCGCCATGTGATAAAGACGGAGGAGGCGCTGAACCCTCGCGAGCCTCCTGGACCTCCGGAGCCTCGCGAGACCCAGGAGCCAGACAACTCGTGAGGGGCGACATCTGCGATGCACATCTTAAGCTACCCCAACTCTTCTTCAACAACGGTGCCAGGAGACATTTTGGTTTGTTCAATTGAAGGCGCTCATCGGGTGGCACTATCCTCAAGCTACCAGGGGCGGGCCCGCAACCGTGCTATTTTGATTCATGTACTCCAGACCGATATGTGATACGTCTCCAACGTATCTATAATTTTTTATTGTTCCATGCTATTATATTATCTGTTTTGGATGTTTAATGGCCCTTAATATACACTTTATATGATTTTTGGGACTAACCTATTAACCCAGAGCCCAGTGCCAGTTTCTGTTATTTCCTTGTTTTTGAGTATCGCAGAATAGGAATACCAAATGGAGTACAATTGACCTGAAACTCCACGGAGATTGTTTTTGGACCAGAAGAAGCCCACTGAGTATCGGAGATGGACCAGAAGAGTCCCGAGGCCACCACGAGGGTGGGGGGCACGCCCCCTATCTCGTGGCCGCCTCGGGGACCCCCTGACTTGTTTCCGACTCCAACACCTCTTATATATACCCAAACTTCAAGAAAGAAACGTAGATCAGGAGTTCCACCGCCGCAAGACTCTGTAGCCACCGAAAACCAATCTAGACACGTTTCGACACCCTGCCTGAGGGGGGAATCCCTCTCTGGTGGCCATCTTCATCATCCCAGTGCTCTCCATGACGAGGGGGGAGTAGTTCACCCTCGGGGCTGAGGGTATGTACCAGTAGCTATGTGTTTGATCTCTCTCTCTCTCGTGTTCTTGAGATGGCACGATCTTGATGTATCGCGAACTTTGCTACTATAGTTGGATCTTATGATGTTTCTCCCCCTCTACTTTCTTGTAATGGATTGAGTTTTCCCTTTGAAGTTATCTTATTGGATTGAGTCTTTAAGGATTTGAGAACACTTGATGTATGTCTTGCGTGGGATACCCGTGGTGACAATGGGGTATTCTATTGATTTACTTGATGTATGTTTTGGTGATCAACTTGCGGGTTCCGTGACCTTGGGAACCTATGCATAGGGGTTGGCACACGTTTTCATCTTGACTCTCCGATAGAAACTTTGGGGCACTCTTTGAAGTTCTTTGTGTTGGTTGAATAGATGAATCTGAGATTGTGTGATGCATATCGTATAATCATGCCCACAGATACTTGAGGTGACAATGGAGTATCTAGGTGACATTAGGGTTTTGGTTGATGTGTGTCTTAAGGTGTTATTCTAGTACGAACTCTAACGATAGATCGAACGGAAAGAATAGCTTCGTGTTATTTTACTACGGACTCTCGAATAGATCGATCAGAAAGAATAACTTTGAGGTGGTTTTGTACCCTACAATAATCTCTTCGTTTGTTCTCTGCTATTAGTGACTTTGGAGTGACTATTTGTTGCATGTTGAGGGATAGTTATATGATCCAGCTATGTTATTATTGTTGAGAGAACTTGCACTAGTGAAAGTATAAACCCTAGGCCTTGTTTCTAAGCATTGCAATACTGTTTGTGCTCACTTTTATCATTAGTTACCTTGCTGTTTTTATATTTTCATATTACAAAAACCTATATCTACCATCCATATTGCACTTGTATCACCATCTCTTCGCCGAACTAGTGCACCTATACAATTTACCATTGTATTGGGTGTGTTGGGGACACAAGAGACTCTTTGTTATTTGGTTGCAGGGTTGTTTGAGAGAGACCATCTTCATCCTACGCCTCCCACGGATTGATAAACCTTAGGTCATCCACTTGAGGGAAATTTGCTATTGTCCTACAAACCTCTGGACCTGGAGGCCTAACAATGTCTACAAGAAGAATGTTGCGTAATAGACATCAAGCTCTTTTCTGGCACCGTTGCCGGGGAGGTGAGTGCTTGAAGGTATATATTTAGATCTTGCAATCGAATCTTTTAGTTTCTTGTTTTATCACTAGTTTAGTTTATAAAGAAAACTACACAAAAATGGAATTGAGGTTGCCTCATATGCTTCATCTTTTGAATATCTTTCGTGAAAATGCTGGGAAGGAAAATTGTGCTCAAGTACTAGAAGAAGAATTACATAGAATGCTTGGCATAAAATATGTGAATGATGGGCATGAATGCAATGTTGTTAGTATGAATTATTTGAATACCCATGATGCTAATGATATGCAAAGCCACAAGCTTGGGGATGCTATGTTTGATGATATGTTTAGTCCCCCAAGTTTTGATGAGCAAATTTATTATGATGAAAGCATGCCTCCTATTTATGATGATTATTGTGATGACTTGTATGCTATTAAGAATAATGATAACCATGAAACTTGTCATCATGATTTTAGTTTTCAATTGGATTATGCCCCACATGATAATTATTTTGTTGAGTTTGCTCCCACTACTATTCATGAAAAGAAATTTGCTTATGTGGAGAGTAATAAAATCTATATGCTTGGGGATCATGGAAAGAATGCTTTATGTGATGGTTATATTGTTGAATTCATTCATTATTCTACTGAAAATTACTATGAGGGATGAATATATGCTTGTAGGAGTTGCAATAATATCAAGTTTCCTCTCTATGTGCTTAAAATCTTGAAGTTATGCTCGTTTTCCCTTCCTAAGCTAGTTGATTCTTACTCCCATAAATTGTTTGCTCACAAAATACCTATGCATAGAAAGTGGGTTAGACTTAAATGTGTTAGTCACATTCTTCATGATGCTCTCTTTATGTTTCAATTCTTATCTTTTATGCGAGCATCATTGAAATCATCATGCCTAGCTAAAAGGCATTAAAGAAAAGCGCTTGTTGGGAGACAACCCAATATTTACCCCTACTGTTTTTGTGTGCTCACATGATTAAGTTACTGTATTAATCATGTTTTATAGCTTTGTTTCAATAAAGTGCCAAGTAGAACCTTTGGGAAGACTTGGGTGAAAGTTAATGTGATCTTGCTGTAAAAAACAGAAAATTTGCGCTCACGAGATTAGCTGCCATTTTTTACTGGAGAGTGCTTTTAGGTTGATTCTTTTTGCAGAAGATTAATAGACAAATTCCTCACGTCAACCAATTTAGTTCACATTTTTTCAGTTACAGAAGTACTCGGAAGTTACAGATTGCTACAGATTGTTCTGTTTTTGACAGATTCTGTTTTCTATGTGTTGTTTGCTTATTTTGATGAATCTATGAGCAGTATTGGAGGGTATGAACTATAGAGAAGTTGGAATACAGTAGATATTACACCAATATGAATTTAGAATGAGTTCAGAACAGTACCTAAGTGGTGCTTTTATTTTCTTATACTAACGGAGCTTACGAGTTTTCTGTTGAGTTTTGTGTTGTGAAGTTTTCAAGTTATGGGTAAAGATTCGATAGACTATGGAATAAGAAGTGGCAAGAGCATAAGCTTGGGGATGCCCAAGTCAACCCAAGGTAAAATTCAACGACAACCAAAAGCCTAAACTTGGGGATGCCCCGGGAAGGCATCCCCTCTTTCGTCTTCGTCTATCGGTAACTTTACTTAAGGCTATATTTTTATTCACCACATGATATGTGTTTTGCTTGGAGCGTCAATTTATTTTATTTTGTTTTGTTTTTTGTTTGAATAATATCCCAAGATATGAAATTCTTAAATGTTGGAGAGTCTTCACATAGTTACATAATTATTCGATTACTCATTGATCTTCACTTATATCTTTCGGAGTAGTTTGTCATTTTCTCTAGTGCTTCACTTATATCTTTTTAGAGCACGACGCTGGTTTTATTTTGAAGAAATAGATGAACTCTCATGCTTCACTTATATTATTTTGAGAGTCTTTTAGAACAGTATGGTAATTTGCTTTGGTTATAAAATTAGTCCTAATATGATGGGCATCCAAGATGGGTATAATAAAAACTTTCATATAAAGTGCATTGAATACTATGAGAAGTTTGATACTTGATGATCGTTTTGAGATATGAGGATGGTGATATTAGAGTCATGCTAGTAGATTAATTGTGAATTTTAGGAATACTTGAGTTGAAGTTTGTGATTCCGGTAGCATGCACGTATGGTGAACTGTTATGTGATGAAGTTGGAGCATGATTTATTTATTTATTGTCTTCCTTTGTGTGGAGGTCGGGATCGCGTGATGGTTAACTCCTACCAACCCTTCCCCTAGGAGCATGCGTGTAGTACTTTGTTTTGATGACTTGTAGATTTTTGCAATAAGTATGTGAGTTTTTTATGACTAATGTTGAGTCCATGGATTATACGCACTCTCACCCTTCCACCATATACATTCCTCAAAACAGCCACCATACCTACCTATTATGGCATATCCATAGCCATTCCGAGATATTGCCATGCAACTTTCCACCATTGACACGCTTCATCATTGTCATATTGCCTTGCATGATCATGTAGTTGACATTGTATTTGTGGCAAATCCACCTTTCATAATTCTTTCATACATGTCACTCTTGATTCATTGCACATCCCGGTACACCGCCGGAGGCATTCACATACAGTCATATTTTGTTCTAAGTATCGAGTTGTAATTATTGAGTTGTAAGTAAATAAAAGTGTGATGATCTTCATTATTAGAGCATTGTCCCAGTGAGGAAAGGGTGATGGAGACTATGATTCCCCCACAAGTCGGGATGAGACTTCGGATGAAAAAAGAAAAGAAAAAGAAAAAAAAGGCCCAAATAAAAAAATAAAAAAATGAGAGAAAAAGAGAGAAGGGGCAATGCTACTATTCTCTTACCACACTTGTGCTTCAAAGTAGCATCATGATCTTCATGATAGAGAGTCTCTATGTTGTCACTTTCATATTCTAGTGGGAATTTTCATTATAGAACTTGGCTTGTATATTCCAATGACGGGCTTCCTCAAAATGCCTTAGGTCTTCGTGAGCAAGCAAGTTGGATGCACACCCACTTAGTTTCTTTCGTTGAGCTTTCATACATTTATAACTCTAGTGCATCTGTTGCATGGCAATCCCTACTCACTCACATTGATATCTATTGATAGGCATCTCCATAGCCCATTGATACGCCTAGTTGATGTGAGACTATCTTCCTCCTTTTGTCTTCTCCACAACCACCACTCTATTCCACCTATAGTGCTATGTCCATGGCTCACGCTCATGTATTGTGTGAAGATTGAAAAAGTTTGAGAATACTAAAGTATGAAACAATTGCTTGGAAGAAACCGGGGTTGTGCATGATTTAAATATTTTATGTGATGAAGATAGAGCATAGCCAGACTATATGATTTTGTAGGGATAGCTTTCTTTGGCCATGTTATTTTGAGAAGACATAATTGCTTTGTTAGTATGCTTGAAGTATTATTATTTTTATGTCAATATTAAACTTTTGTCTTGAATCTTTCGGATGTGAACATTCATGCCACAGTAAATAAAATTACATTGATAATTATGTTAGGTATCATTCCACATCAAAAATTCTGTTTTTATCATTTACCTACTCGAGGACAAGCAGGAATTAAGCTTGGGGATGCTTGATACGTCTCCAACATATCTATAATTTTTTATTGTTCCATGCTATTATATTAACTGTTTTGGATGTTTAATGGGCTTTAATATACACTTTTAAATGATTTTTGGGACTAAGATATTAACCCAGAGCCTAGAGCCCAGTGCCAGTTTCTATTTTTCCTTGTTTTTGAGTATCGCAGGAAAGGAATACCAAACGGAGTCCAATTGACCTGAAACTCCACAGAGATTGTTTTTGGACCAAACGAAGCCCAAGGAGTACCGAAGATGGACCAGAAGAGTCCCGAGGCCACAACGAGGGTGGGGGGCGCGTGCCCCCCTATCTCGTGGCCGCCTCGGGGACCCCCTGACTTGTTCCCGGCTCCAACACCTCTTATATATACCCAAACTTCCAGAAAGAAACCTAGATCACGAGTTCCGCCGCCGCAAGCCTCTGTAGCCACCGAAAACCAATCTAGACCCGTTCTGGCACCCTGCTGGAGGGGCGGAATCCCTCTCCGGTGGCCATCTTCGTCATCCCGGTGCTCTCCATGATGGGGGGTAGTAGTTCACCCTCGGGGCTGAGGGTATGTACCAGTAGCTATGTGTTTGATCTCTCTCTCTCTCTCTCTCTCTCTCTCTCTCTCTCTCTCTCTCTCTCTCTCTCTCTCGTGTTCTTGAGATGGCACGATCTTGATGTATCGCGAGCTTTGCTACTATAGTTGGATCTTATGATGTTTCTCCCCCTCTACTTTCTTCTAATGGATTGAGTTTTCCTTTTGAAGTTATCTTATCGAATTGAGTCTTTAAGGATTTGAGAACACTTGATGTATGTCTTGTGTGGGATACCCATGGTGACAATGGGGTATTCTATTGATTTACTTGATGTATGTTCTGGTGATCAACTTGCGGGTTCCGTGACCTTGGGAACCTATGCATAGGGGTTGGCACATGTTTTCGTCTTGACTCTCTGATAACAACTTTGGGGCACTCTTTGAAGTTCTTTGTGTTGGTTGAATAGATGAATCTGATATTGTGTGATGCATATCGTATAATCATGCCCACGGATACTTGAGGTGACAATGGAGTATCTAGATGACATTAGGGTTTTGGTTGATGTGTGTCTTAAGTTGTTATTCTAGTACGAACTCTATGATAGATCAAACGGAAAGAATAGCTTCGTGTTATTTTACTACAGGCTCTTGAATAGATCGATCAGAAAGAATAACTTTGAGGTGGTTTCGTACCCTACAATAATCTCTCCGTTTGTTCCCGCTATTAGTGACTTTGGAGTGACTCTTTGTTGCATGTTGAGGGATAGTTATATGATCCAACTATGTTATTACTGTTGAGAGAACTTGCACTAGTGAAAGTATGAACCCTAGGCCTTGTTTCTAAGCATTGCAATACTGCTTGTGCTCACTTTTATCATTAGTTACATTGCTGTTTTTATATTTTCATATTACAAAAACCTATATCTACCATCCATATTGCACTTGTATCACCATCTCTTTGCCGAACTAGTGCACCTATACAATTTACCATTGTATTGGGTGTGTTGGGGACACAAGAGACTCTTTATTATTTGGTTGCAAGATTGTTTGAGAGAGACCATCTTCATCCTACGCCTCCCATGGATTGATAAACCTTAGGTCATCCACTTGAGGGAAATTTTCTACTGTCCTACAAACCTCCGCACTTGGAGGGCCAAACACGTCTACAAGAAGAAGGTTGTGTAGTAGACATCAGTATGCATGCGTGTGTTATCATGGTTATCCAATGTTACCTCTGTCGTCTCGTTGCCTACGGAGCTGCCCCTCGCGGCCCCTGCGCGTTGCTAACCCGCCTATTGCTCATCCTGCAATGGGGGCTACTGGCACAACGCCTGTGCCACGGCCCATCCCTGCAGCGCTGATAAATCTGAGAGACTGAGATCTGGCTCACGGCCAGCCCCGCGCACGTCACCTCACCAGGTCCTCGGTGCCTTCGCCTTCTTGCGGAAATATTACCGGCAGAATAGAAAGCGCAACTATGTTTTCTTTGCTCGGCTAACTTGCAAGGACCTCCGGAGTCGGGATCACGAGCGGCCTCGCCTGCGTCTCGAGTCGCAACCCTTCGCAAGGCTAGCCACCCCTTTTTCACGCAAAATCGCTTGCATGTTAAAGGGGGGCCCTAAGCAACGCGCCTCAGGGACTCCAACTGGCTCTCAAGCCCTCACCCTGGCCTTGACCACGGCATTGCGACCTGGCATACCAGCGGCGGCTGAGCCTCGCTCAAGGGCCGGGACCCGAGGACGTAGAGCACCCAGATGAGCGGAAGAGAGGGTTGTGCATGCCTTGCCTGGGAGGGCCATCGACACCAGTACACGATCGGGCGTCACGCCGAAAGATGTCCTCATATAAAAGGAATCATCGCAGGCTCACCAAGATAAGTCACCCCATACACAAAGGCGTGAACCTTACGATCAGTGATGTGCCTCTCGCAATCTCGCTTGGGCAAGGATGTCTCCCTTTTAGTCTGTCGGAAGTCGCTTGTGCGCCAAAGGAGACACCCTCAGCATCGCTCCTCAGGGTCTCTTACTGGACCTCGGGCCGCTCATCTTCTGGCCTTGACCACGGCATCGCAACCTGGCATACCAGTGACGACAGAAGCTTGCCTGGGGACCGAGTCCTGTCGACGTAGAGAACTAAGCTGCCGTGAGAACGAAAGGGGGGATCATGCCAAGGTGGGAGATGTGATTGCAACACCGATTCAGGAATAATAACATTAAGGCAAAAGCATCACAGTTTTTACATACCCCCACGGGGCTCGTCATGGTTTGGTGCAGGAATAAAAAAAGAACCCCTGGAGGGCCACGGCCTCGGCGACATCACCGACGCTGCCGGGATATGCTGTTGCGGTTCGGGCACGGCGGCTCGGTGGCTCGTAGCTAGCATCCTTGCTCGAGTCCGATGAAGTGTCGCTACTATCGAAGGAGTCGCGGACAAGGCCAAGGGCAACTTCACTGCATGTGGCCTCGCTGCTCTGGTCGCCTCCCCTGACGCAGCACTCCAGGCGCCGGCCGTCCCCGCCGAAGACCTTGAAGGAAAGCATCGAAGCTCCAACGTACTCAAAGTGGATGGCGAGAGCCCATTCCAAGTTGCAGGCGCGGGCGACCTCGCCCCATCCTCGAGTCATGAAGACGTCGCTAGAGTTGACGGCCTCGACCTCCGCTTTAGAAGCTTCGCTGCAGCACATGGTGTGTCGCAGCCATAACTCGACGAGCCCCCACGGCGGCACCTCACCTGCAAAGAACCGTGGAGCCGGATCCATGTGCACGGCGGCACCTCTCCCCGAAGAACCACGGGAGCCGGATTCATGTGCGCGGCAGCATTGCCGCCCACACCACGAACTCGCGAGTCGTGCCTTCGGCGTGAGTCCGTGAGTGGGATGGTCGTCCCGCCTCTGCCTGTCCTCCACCACGGCCCCATTCCTCGTGGCGCCAGCCGCCGCTCCTATGCACGAGGCTCTGCGCGCGGGCGTACACAGGGACTGGGTAGCCCGGCAGAGGTCGTTCGAGCCAAGGTCGCGTCATCGTGGGCTCCGCGATAGCGTCATGGGAGCTCTCGAGCCTCTTCTTCGGTGGAAGCAGTTCATATTCCACCCAAGGAGCCTTTCCCTTCTCTCCAGCGGAAAACCTCCTCACCAGAGCCATGGACACTATGACAAGACGGCGGGACGAGGAGGAAGAAGTAGGAGCAAGCAGCGAGAATATGGAGATGAGCAGGGGGCTCTGCCCCCCATTTATAGCCAGAGGGAGGCCAACCGTTGGCCTCCCATGATTCCAAGTAATGATGTTTTTCTGTATGCAACATGCAGTTGTCAAGTCGAACGGTTGCCGAGGCTGCGTGGGGAAGTGGAGATGCCCACGTCCCATCAAGCGCCATGCGTCGAATCGGTCCGCATGTGATTGGGGCCCGTGGCGCTTCGGCCTTGCCTCCTGGCTTCGCCTCGAAGCCAAGTCCGAGCGTGCCTTGGGCATGGGGGCTACTGTCGGTGTTCTGGGAACCAGGGTACCTAGACTTGCCTGTCTGCGGCCCGCCGCGTGGCTCCATCAACGGCCTGGTACAACCCATCTTCAACATCAACAAGACAAGACCCTCGTAAGGGGCCAAGCCTCGCGAGGGGGACGACGCCAAGACCTTCGAAGGGATCGGCCACCCCAGGCGGCCTCCTGAGGAGCGTAGTTTCCTATGCAAGCGCCCACCTCCTAAGGAACAAGTGACGCAAGCCATGACGACCAAGGCCAGGCGGGTGCCAGCGGACGCAGAGTAACAGGTTTCCTCTTTGGTGCTAAGGAGGCAAGCGCGATCGTGGAGTCCCGAGGGATCAGCCAAAGGTTTCCATTCCTTTGCAACAAGACCAAGACCGCCACGACGGCAGGACGGATGTCATCACCGAGCCCACCACGGCGGCACGACCAGAAGCTTTGTACGTGAAGACCACCTTTCGTCAGGATAAGATGTACTTCTTGTCTCCTTTCAAATTGGCCATTGTGGGATCCCTTCCCGCCTTCATTTTTTGGAGGAAGAGGACCTAGGCCGCTATATATAGGCTAGCCACCACCATAGAAAAGGGACAAGGGATCAAATCACTAGCCCACACTCACCCAAGAACACACCTCATGAGGCTGTTCTTCCCCTGTACTAGTTCATCCTCAGCCCCCGTGAGGCTAATCCACCCCAAAGGAGGAGTAGGGTCTTAAACCGCAAGGTGGCCCGAACCTGGGTAAACTGCCGAGTCTCTTTCCTTTCTCGTTCATCAGGCTAGGCCATGAGATTGACGAGTTAGTAAGCTGGAGAGGTTGAGTTCTTCGCAGACGCCCCATAGTTCAAACCTTTCTTGGGTCTGCGGAGCCCTGAATCCAACAACGGGTCCTTCGCCTACGGGACCGACGAGACTACGAACAACTCTGTTAGCACCTCCTTTGACTACATCGCCGTGGTGGATGGCGAAACAGGCCGGAACATGGGTTGGTGACGGCGGCAATCAGAACGGAAACGGTGGTAAAATGACGAGTTTTGGCACAAAAACAATGTGAAAATGTACAAATGTGCGGGCCCTACCTCACTTTTGTGTGGGCCGACGGTGTTTGAGACTGACGTGTTGGCTGTCCGGACATTTGCAAACCTCCCTCTAGTTTGCTTCCACTTTGCCGGACAATGTCAAAGGGCACAACGTGTCTACACAGCACGATCCGACCATTTTGGAGGCTTGATGCACATGGTTGAAGATGCCTTAGGCCAACTCCAACGCACGACCCCAAATCGTTCGCCTGCGTCTGTTTTGGGGTAAACGGACACAAATCGCGGCCCAACACGCGGGAGCCAGTAGACAATTATCCGTTTTCGGTCTGCTTTAGACCCATTCCCGCCCAAGTTTGAGCCACGTTTGCGGCCAAACGGACAGCGCGCGGACAGGCGGGATGCGCGCCCTTGTCCTTCCCTGGTCCGCTTGTCGGAAACACACCCGTTCCACTTTCCCTCCATTTCATCCAAACCTTCATGTTCTCCCCCTCCTCTCCCTCCTCCGTGGATGGCGACCCGACAAACCCGGCGATGCAGTCGCGCGCCCTACATCAAAGAAGAAATGTCCCAAGGGTCCCAGGAAGCATCGATCCGAGTGCACGCCGGAGGAGATCGCCATCCTCGACTTAGAAGCGGCGAAGAGAAGGGGCCGGCGGGCAAATGAGAAGGAGATGAAGGCGGTTGCGGCCTAACCGTCGAGGCTAA
Organism: Secale cereale; assembly: GCA_902687465.1. NCBI lineage: Eukaryota > Viridiplantae > Streptophyta > Magnoliopsida > Poales > Poaceae > Secale > Secale cereale. The sequence goes on along the minus strand of LR738715.1, from coordinate 160,605,798 downwards.
CGCCCGGCATCAAGCGTGGAATCTTGCTGGCGTCGGCGCTAAGGAATCCATCACCGCAAAGGAACATGTCGTTCTCATGCTTGGGTTGGCACAACCACCGCCGACCATCCTCTCGTTCGCTGCCATGGCCGCAACGAGCACATGATCGTCGGTCGATCATCCTCCTCGGTACAGGTTGCCGAGCTCATCCAGCACACACGGTCTACCACCTTACGGTCATGGGCAGACATGGTTCTCCACATCGCCGGAGGGCAGCTTGGTCGCTCCGGCCACGCCCGCACGTGTCATCGACCTCGATGTGACACCAGGGTACCGTGGCGCTGGCCACACGTCCTATGGGACGCAAAGGAAGCAGCCCCGGCTGTTTCCGACGGCAAGCTTCGCCGACGCCCGCAAGTTGTTCGATGGGATGGCATAGACGACGCCCACAGCCGACGACCATGATTGCTCAGCGTTCATGGAGAGTGTCATCTTCGAGGGCCGTGGGGAGGCCTTCCAACACCTCGGCCAAGGCCAACCTTTCGATACCGACGAGACCCAGAGCCAGGACTGCCACGGCCACTATGAGGACACAGATTTCACCGGCCTTGATGAAGAGGAAGACTACCATGGCAACTCATGACTTGTATTGTGAAGATGAGGAGGAAGAGCTCACCCAAAGGGCCAAGGCACAAAAGAGGAAGCAAAGTATTCGCACCGGGTCATATACCCAAAAGGAGGACAAATTGATTTGCGATAGTTGGATTGAGATAGGGGAAGATTCGATAAGAGGTGCCAAGAAAAAAGTGCCAACTTTTGGAGGAGGGTTCACAAAACCTTCCATGAGCGAAGGAAGTTTGCCCCTATCAATTTGAGAGCACTCGCAACATCAATGCAATCCAAAAGAGATGGGGGTTCATTCAACAAGTGTGCAACAAGTATTGTGCGACACTTGAGAGCATCGAAGCCCGTCCCGTGGGTGGCCTTGGCCTTGGTGACTTGGTATGAAATTCTTGCCTTTTTTGTGTCGATTCATGTTGGCATGCTTTTCATTTTCATACATGTCGTGTCCTTCGCTATTGCATTAGCATCGCCATCAATGATTTTATAGGCATTTCAGTCTTTTTAAGGATTCAAGGCCCAACACAAGAACAAGCCGTTCACTCTCACACATTGGTGGGCGCTCATGAAAGGTTGTGCCAAGTACAAAGACCAATATGTCGCTCGTAAGAAGAAAGGAGGGAAGAAGGCCGTGGCTGATGAGGGAGACTTGCTCAATAGGCCGAGGGGCAAGACAAGCTCGAATGCCTATGAGAGGCGTGATGCGTCTTCCATTGCCTTGCAACTCACTTTGGAGAATATGATGAGCCAAAAGGAAGTGAGGGACGAGAGGAAGAGCAAAGGAAAGGAGGAGCGGATGAAGATATATCTAGATCTCCAAACGAAGAAGCTTGCCATGGAGGAGGCGGCAATATATCTAGATCTCCAAACAAAGAAGATTTCCATGGAGGAGGCCGCGGAGAGGAGGAAGCTTGAAGGAGGCAACGAAGAGGAGGAAGCTTGACATCGAGGAGGCTGCTCAACTCAAGAAGCTCGAGATCGAGGCCACCATGGCGAACACCAAAGCTAAAGAGGTGGCACTCGCGTTCATGAGCATGGACAAGACCAACATGCCGCCGAAGAGGAAGGCTTGGTTCGCGAATCGGCTGAAGGAGATGTTCGCCCGCAACGGCCTGAACTAGGTGAGGCCTCGGGTCGTGGCCAACGTCCGTTCATTTTGAAGGCTGGCTGGTGCGCCGGCCGCTGGCTTTGTTGCCGGCGTAAAAAACTTGTTCATTTTGAGGGCTGGCTCCTGTGCTGACCGGTGGCTTTGTTGCCGATGTGAAACATGCTCTTTTTGAAGGCGGACTCGTGTGCCAGCCGCTGGCTTTGTTGCCGGCTGGCGTGAACTAGTGCGAATCGTTCTCATGTTTGTATGCACGGGGACAAAGATGCGGCCGCGCGTTGGGTACCCGGCTGACGTAAATCCAAATCCGAGCGGACACAGCCCCACTCCTGCCCCAAACGGATGAAATTCGGTCACGTTTGGGGTCGTGCGTTGGAGTTGGCCTTACCGCAGGCACTCAGAGCAACTCCAATGGGGCAACCCATTTCGTCCGTTTGGGTCGGCGCGGACAAAAGTGGCGGCCCAACGCGCCGACCCAAACTCAAATCACGTCCGCTTCGCGTCCGCGTCGACGCATTTGCGGGCCAAATTTGCGCCCCAAATGCGTCGGCACGAACGCGGAATGGACGCCACACGCGCCTTCTCGATGTCTGCCGCGTCCCCACCTCGCGGCCGTCCAACTACCGGCTGCCCACGCAGCGGGCCCACTCATCGGCGACTGGCGGTCTTCCTTTTTTAAGCCGACCGTGCGGCGGGGCCGTCCTCATACAAACTCGTCATCCACATCTAGCAAGCTCTGCTCCCCAGTCGCCGATAAACCCTAGCCGCCACCACCACAGCGAGATGGGGCTCTTCTCCGGCGCCAGCAGCGGCAAGGCCAAGGGCAAGACCCCCGCCATCCATTTCCCCTCGCAGTTCGTCCCGCCTCCGCTGGCGGCGGCGCCTCGCCGGCAGAGGCAGCGCGTGAACGTGCCAGTGCACTAGGTGGAGTGGCACTGGCAGCACCGTGTGCCTCTCCCGTACCCCGACGCTGCCCTGCCGCACGACTGGCACCTGGATCCGGAGAGGATCCCAGTTTCGGCGGCGCCGCGGTCGGCTCGGACTCACGAGGAGGAGGTGCGGCGCCGGCGGGCGCTGCTGACGCCGGAGCAGCACCGCGACCCCGCCTACGCAACCGACTCGCCCAACTGGGCGAGGTGGTTCGCCGTCGAGCACGAGAGGCGAGGCGACGGGGCGGGCGCGAGGTCGACCGCAGCGTGCCGCCGCCGCCGCTCGTCGTCCGTGAGGAGGATCAGGCAGCGAAGGACACCTACCAGGCGGCCCTTGCGGCCGTCTACCGGGAGAGCGAGGAGGACGAGCGACGCAGGGCGGAGGCGGTGGAGGAAGAGGAGGCTCAGTACGAGGCGACACTGGCGCAGGCCATTGCCCTCTCCGTGGCGGGCGACTGCGTGGTGCCACCAGTGGCCCCGTCCTCCCCTCCCCAACGCCGCGTCCAAGGCGAGCCGGAGCCGCAGCCGGGGCCCTCCCCCATCGAGCGCTACTCCTGAACGGGAGTACTGCGAGAGTGGTTCTCCGCGCCACCAGTTTGGATGGGGGCGACGCCGGCGCAGGAGGCGGCGTACCTCGAGCACTGGCGCCAGATCCGGCTGGCCGAAGAGCGCAGCGACGGCGAGTACCTCGAGATGCTCGAGCGCGACGCCGAGGACGAGGAGCGCGAGGCCGAGGAGGAGCAGCGCCAGGCCGCGCCAGCCCAGGCGGCGGCACTGCCCGCGCCGGCAGAGCCCGTGCCGGACATGAACGCCTTCTGGAACAAGGCGTTCCCCTGAGCCGGCCCGGCGCCGACGCTCATCGACCTCACGGACCCCGAGGACGACGACGATGACTAGAGCAGCGCGCCACCTCGTAGTTTAGGTTGTTTTTTATTTTTCTTAAATGGAAATGTGACTCTCGTCGGCCTTCGTGGCCGTCTTTAATGTTTAATTAATGTAGGTTTTTTAAATATGCATATGTTTTTTTTCTAGCGCCATCAAAATAGATCGAGCCAGCGTTGGGTGCACGCGCCGACCCAAACGCGAAAGCGGACATCCGTGTTCGCCTGACCGACCCAAACGGATAAAAAGCGGATAAAATTGGCGTCCGTTTGGGTCCGCCCGTTTAAGCTGCTCTCACCAGCTCTCTCTCTCTCCTCTCACGTAACTCCATGAAGCCTGTGCCGAAAGCAGCCTTCTTTCAGCCACTCTGGGCAGCATCCAGCTACTAAGTCTAGGCAGCAGTGCTACTAGTGCATGACAGGTTGAGAGAGAGCTAGATAGAGAGGCAGTAGACGGTAGGAGGAGGCTGGCCATCTTGTCCAATGGCAACTCCACGATTAAATTCTTGCATCTTTATAGGGTTTAGTCTGTGTGTATGTGTCGCCGCGTGAGTTTTCACAACAGCCCCGGGCGTGGCCTCGCCCCAGTAAAAAGAGGGTGGAGTGGGAACCCATGGGACTTGAAGAAACACACACACACACACGACATCTTTTATCCAATCCAATCACAGATCCCCATGGAACGAGAGGTATGGGGAGGCCAAGAACAAACAGGCCCCTAGATTTTATATGCCCGCTCTAATGAAATCGCATTAGGGCTCAGGGGAGAGTGGTACTTATCCACCGCTTTGCTTTGGCCTTTGGCTTGCTTGGCCCCTCCCTCTCATTCCTTTTGCTCAGCTCACGGGTCCCTCTCGTCTTCCTCGTAGCTCACTTCTCTTTTACTACCACTACTGCCTCCATGTCGTCGCTCGGACAAGGGTAGTAGTGCCGCAATAGCAGTAGAGCTCAGCTCAGGGTGAAAGCGAAGCAAGAAGGGTTTTCGTCTGTGTTTGGTTGTTGATGAGAGCGATGGCTAGCGGCGGCGGCAATTGGTTAGGCTTCTCCCTCTCCCCGCACATGGCCATGGAGGTGCCCTCCTCCTCTGAACCCGACCACGCCCAGCCTGCTAGCGCTAGTGCTATGTCCGCTTCCCCCACCAACGCCGCGACCTGCAACCTCCTATTCTCCCAACCCGCGCAAATGGCCGCTCCACCCCCTGGCTACTACTACGTCGGCGGCGCCTATGGGGATGGCACCAGCACCGCCGGCGTCTACTACTCCCACCACCCCGCCATGCCCATCATGTCCGATGGATCCCTGTGCATCATGGAAGGTGTGCTCACTGTTGCACTTGTCTCTCTATCTCTTGGTTTCCGGTGTTGCAAACGCCGGTATTAATCTTTTGTGCTGCCATCAAGTAGGCATGATGCCGTCGTCTTCGCCGAAGCTCGAGGACTTCTTGGGTGGCGGCAATGGCGGTGAGCACGATACGGTCACCTACTACAGCCACCAGCAGCAGCAGCAGGGCCAACAAGACCAGGAGGCAAGCCGAGTGTACCAGCACCATCAGCAGCAGCTAGCACCATACAACTTCCAGCACTTGACGGAAGCAGAGGCGATCTACCAAGAAGCCACGGCGCCGATGGATGAGGCAATGGCCGCTGCCAAGAACCTGCTCGTGACGAGCTACGGGTCATGCTACAGCAACGCGGGGATGCAGCCGCTGAGCCTGTCCATGAGCCCTAGGTCCCAGTCCAGCAGCTGCGTCAGCGCAGCTCCCCAGCAGCATCAGATGGCTGCGGTTGCTGCTGCTGCCTCTTTGGCTGCTTCCCAGGGAGGCAGTAATGGTGGTGGGGAGCAGGAGCAGTGCGTGGGGAAGAAGAGGGGCACTGGGAAGGGAGGCCAGAAGCAGCCTGTTCATCGCAAGTCCATCGACACGTTTGGCCAGAGGACCTCCCAGTATAGGGGCGTCACCAGGTAAGTTGCTTATACTACAGATATTTAGCTTTTGGATTCACGTATGATCTCAACTTACATTACTGATCTTGTGCTGCAAATAAACTATGTCGACTAATTCCTGGTTCATTTATTTTTCCAAAATAAATAAATTCCTGGTTCATTTGGAAGGAATATGGTAGTGGTAGTACTACCAGTACTAGTCTGTTTGAGCCTTATGTTTTGCCCGGTGGTTTTGTCCTAGTTAGCAGCATTGATGTCTGCAGTGTTCCTCTGATGCATCTGCAGTTCTTGTTATTTAGTAGGGCACCTAGTACCCATATTTCGTCCCAAAACAAATTAATGCCATGGAACAGTTAGATTTGTTCACCCACAACATGCTTGGTTTGTTCATCCCTCAAGATTAAAAACTGAGCGCAATGCACCTGTTGCATCTGATGCATCTTCAGTTGTTTGCATTGATGAGACACCACCTACCAACTCTTTTGTTTTTGACCAAATCACCTGATTCAACCCGCCTCCCTTTTTATATTGTTTATATCGCATGACCAAGGTTTGTGTGTGTTTGATCCACTGGAGCAGGCACAGGTGGACCGGGAGATATGAAGCCCACCTGTGGGACAACAGTTGCAAGAAGGATGGGCAGACAAGGAAAGGGAGGCAAGGTTGATCACTAGCTCAACTTCTAGCACAAATTGTATCAATATCATTTGCATCAGTCACCTTCTGATATAACTCCACCTGACATTTTGATGCATATTCTTCTTCTTGTGTATGTGAACATCTCTGGCTCGAATGGTGTCTTCTTGCAGTTTATCTAGGTAAAGTTGATTTCATAGATAGGAGTACTTTGCTGCAGCACTTGTATCAAGCCGTGCCCTAGGTCCTGACATTTTCTTAATGTGGGTAGGTGGTTATGACAATGAAGACAAGGCTGCCAGGGCTTATGATCTGGCTGCTCTGAAATATTGGGGGCCGTCGACGAACACCAATTTCCCGGTATGGATGACAACATGGCTTGGTTCATGGAAACTATTACCGTCGATATCGGTTTCTGTAATGTGAACTGATGTGTTGAGTTTCACAGCTAGAAAATTATCGAGAGGAGGTCGAGGAGATGAAAAGCATGACAAGGCAGGAATTCGTTGCACACTTGAGAAGGTAAAAAAAGAAGCAGGAGTCATTTTTCTCCCACTCTAGATCATTTTTCGATTGATAGATTGAGTAATAAGTTTGTGATGCCTACAGGAGAAGTAGCGGGTTTTCTCGTGGTGCTTCGATATATCGAGGAGTAACGAGGTAAGATGCTTACGCATTTCCTTCAACTAGGAAAAATATTGCATGAGAGAAAAGTCTGAATAATTTGAGTGGAAAACAATCTCAACGCGCCGACGTTGCATTTCAGGCATCATCAGCATGGACGATGGCAAGCTAGGATTGGCAGGGTTGCTGGCAACAAAGACTTGTATCTCGGCACTTTCAGTAAGAACGACATTTATATCCGCTAGGTTTTATATTGTAACCAAAAGAGTTTTCACAAAGTAATGTGCCATAAGTGAAAGAAGCTTTCAGTGCTAATCTCAAGTAGTAGCAGGGGTACTATTATCGATGCTAGTATGCTAATTGTCGTGTCAAAGTAGATTTGCTAGAGAATGTAGTAGACACCCAACAGAAGCTTTTACTGTTAAACCTCTAGTTTTGCGCGTTGCTTTGGGATCTAACCAACTTTAGCTCGTGGAGTACAATCTGCAACTGCAATGCATCCTTCCCTGATCATTCTTTGCTTTTCCAGATGTTTTATGCTTTTCATAAGGCTGTGACCTCTGTACAAAGTTATCGGTTGACTGTCTTGAATACCCCCTTGGACTGAAAAATCAATCACACTAGCACGACGCAAAAAGCAATCAGATCGGAAATCGTACTTTACAATAGGAATCTACCTTGGTTTCCTAATGAGTAAACAAGGAGGATATTAATCATCGATGACGTCTTGTAAAGTAACATACCTCACCGTTACACATGTATGAAGATCTTAACAAAATCTACTGTATCTTTGTACAGCCACTCAGGAGGAAGCAGCCGAGGCCTACGACGTAGCCGCGATCAAGTTCCGTGGCCTGAACGCCGTGACCAACTTCGACATAACCAGATACGACGTGGACAAGATCATGGAGAGCAGCTCTCTGTTGCCCGGGGACGAAGCGCGCAAGGTCAAGGCGATCGAGGCAGCCAACCACGTGCCTGCCATGCACAACGGCGGCGGGGAGGTCAGCCATGCCGAAGAAGGAAGCTCCGGCGTCTGGAGGATGGTGCTCCATGGAACACCGCAGCAAGCTGCACCGTGCACCGCCGAAGCGACCGGCCTGGAGAAGGGCTTCATGGGCGGCGGCGACCCTCGCTCGTCCCTGCATGGCATCGCCGGGTTCGACGTCGAGTCTGCGGCGGCGCATGACATCGACGTCTCAGGCAAGGTCAACTACTCCAACTCGTCCTCCCTGGTGACCAGCCTCAGCAACTCTCGAGAGGGGAGCCCCGAGAGGTTCAGCCTGCCCTCGCTGTACGCCAAGCATCCCAACGCCGTCAGCCTCGCCACCATGAGCCCGTGGATGGCGATGCCGGCGCCGGCCGCCGGCCACGCGTTGAGGGGGCCGAATTCCTCCATCCCTCTGTTTGCTGCCTGGACGGACGCATAGCCGCGCTGCTGCTGCTGCTCAAATCTTGCCGTCACTGGCCCTGTTGTCGTAAACTGGAGCTGGATTATTAGTAGCGTCGGTTGCTCATGTCACTTGAGTTAAGCTGGGACGAAGGCAAGGCTGGTTAATTGGTTATCACTTAGGTGGTGTAGTGGTAGTGGTAGTGGTACGTAGGAGAAGCATGCATTGGTCTCTAGCTCACCGAACTTGTAGCAGTACGTAGTGTTCTTACTTACTTTTTTTTAGCCTCTTTTTATGTAATCTTCTGGGAATGTATTATCATGCTGAATGCATGCATGGCTTGCAAAAATGAATAGAACGAGGCTGTCCCAAGAAAAGAGAAAGGGTTTGTGGGATCGGGACTGAACAATCTGCAACCCTGCTTTGTTCACAAGATTTTTACAGGAGTAAATATCCTATCTTGCGGAGTAACTTTTTATCTCTGACAATCAAATGGCCATACGCTTGTTAGCAGGTCAAGTAGTGGACAAGTTTTTGTAATCTAATAATCAGTGGGGTCGTGAGCGAGCTGGGGTGCATGCAATTCACTGCCGATGCTGGTCTTTTGACCAGTGTCTCAGGTCGCTTGTCTCACGTCCTTTTGCTTTCTCTGCATGGCGCGGCACTTGCTCATATGATGGCGATGAGTATCATAAACATTCCCCTCTTTCTCCATCCCTTCCCGTATGAAGGGAGGGAGCCTCCTACGTTCCGGTGCCAATCATTCCAAAGCGGGCGAGAGATTCGCAGGGCATGTTTCCATGTCCGAGCCTCAACCTGCGGGATCATGATGGCATGGCATGGCGTGGCCCGGGGTGACATGTAGGATCCGAAGTGGAGGAGGATGCCGGTGTAGATGCGGCTGCCTGGCCATGGTTATATTTGTGACGTTGGAAAAGCACGCATGCATGCATCAATGCATGCATGTCGCAGTGATAATAAAGGAAGGGAAATAATGGGTCCTCAACGATGGTTATATTTGTCACGTACGGGTTACAGGGAGAAGTAGGCCGCCCTTTTGAATGCTAGCTAGGGCTCACGCGCACTCACGTCCTCGTCCTCCTCCTCCTCCTGGAATCTCGAATGCTCGCCGCGGCATGCTTTGCTTTGCTTTCCTGCTCGTAGTATAGTACCTAGTACATTGTCGCTGTCGCGTCCAGTGTTTCCCGGCACAGGGAACCGGAAGCGACGCCGGCCTTTGACTCCCCTACATTGGCGGCTACTAACCGGAAGGGCCATGCCCGCGCGCACAGTGCCACGGCCGCGGCCTCCCTCCCGCCCTAGCCCGTTGGCCCTTGCCTCTCCACGCGAGACAGCGTTGCCCGGTCCATCCCATGTGCCCCGCCGAGTTAGCTGGGGCCAGCCCAGACCCCACGCCGCCGCGGGGCTCACTTTAAAGCCGTCGGCCGCAGCAGCACACAGTGGTGGCGCGTGGTGGGCTGGGTCTCGGCTCGTGGTCTCGTACGCATCGGCGGGTGGGGTCGGCGATGGCGCGGCGGCCGTGGGAGGCGTTTTGGCGTTGCCGTGTTGTGCGCTTGTGATGACGACGACAGGCAGCTCAGGCGGGCGGTGCGGCAGGGAGCCTGCTCGCGGTTAGCAGACAGGCCGTGTCGCCAAGCGCCTTGCCGGCGGTATTTTCGCTGCGCCGGACCCGCCCCCGGGCCGACGCTTGCTTGCTTGCCTGCAGGCTGCTGCATGCATCCATCCTGGCGTGTTGTTTCGGTTTTGAAAACAATGGGGCTCTCCCGCTCTCGACCTAGATCTTCCTCAATCGGGGACTACAGCAGAGAGGCCGGAGTTTACCCTGCTACAGTCTATGGCGTCGAGTTAATTGTGCCGTGGTCCAAGTCGATGATGATTCGTTGGCTGCCTTCGTCAGTTTTTTTAGGGGGAGTACCTAGAACTCATCTAGATGAGATATAAATTGGTCTCATTCACGTGGAAAGCAAGAACAGATACAACTCACGTCAGCACACACGCATCTTATAGCATCACATCCAATGGCTATAAAAGGTGAATGAGACCAAATTATATCTCATCTAGATGAGTTCTAGCAAAACTGTTTTTTAGGTGTGTCTAGGTCTCAGTCTCAGTCGACTTAACTAGTCTCAATCAAATAATATAGTATATAAGAAGAAAAAAATTGAAAATAATTTTTTTATACGAACCTTCATACAAGATTAAAGTAATATAGCATGAAGCCATCGACCGGACATAACGATGTCTAAGTCGACTGAGACTTAGCTAAATTGTTTTTTTAACACAGTACAGCCGCAAGCACACACGCATATACACTCATCCCTATGAATGCACGCACGCACTTCCTACCCCTGTGAGCACCTCCGAAAGACTGAGTCGGCATATCATCTTGAGATCTATTTCAGCTTACAGGTGATGCTGTGTTTGGTTAGGTTTAACCTTTGGAGTTTAACTCATAACCCAAAACAGCTAAAGGTCTCGGTCGATGCTATATTCATGAGATCTTACATTGCGATCTATGCAAATCTTTCTATTTGGTTTTTTTCTTTCTTCTTTCGTACATGTTATGTCAATTGTCTGAGACTTCGTTAAGTCTTAGTCGATTGAGACCTAACCACACCCAAGCCAAAATACAACAGAATTGCTAAATTTCAGCTGTTTTCATCCTCTTTTTTTTTCTTCCAGCCGTGCGATCTCTGTGCTGAGATTCGTGCTACATTTTCTCTTCCTTGTCTCTGTTGGCTTGTTACCGGGCCCGTAATAAATTTCGGGGCGACCCTTATTTTCTCGTTGCTGGCGCCTCAAGTCGGAGTCCACTTTTTAAAAAAAAAAAAAAATTTCTCCTCCCATAGTTG
>LR738715.1:160550846-160589941 GCA_902687465.1 Secale cereale | reverse complement strand
CACACCCTGTCCACGAGGGTGGGGGCGCGCCCCCATGTCTCGTGGAACCCCTGACGCTCCACCGACCTCAGCTCCGACTCCATATATTCACTTTCGAGGAGAAAAAAAATCAGAGAGAAGGATTCATCGCGTTTTACGATACGGAGCCGCCGCCAAGCCCTAATATCTCTCGGGATGGCTGATTTGGAGTCCGTTCGGGGCTCCAAAGAGTGGAGATCGTCGTCGTTGTCATGATCAACCTTCCTCCATCACCAATTCCATGATGCTCACCGTCGTGCGTGAGTAATACCATCGTTGGCTTGCTGGACAGTGAAGTGTTGGATGAGATTTACCATGTAATCAAGTTAGTTTTGTTAGGGTTTGATCCCTAGTATCCACTATGTTCTAAGATTGATGTTGCTATGACTTTGCCATGCTTAATGCTTGTCACTAGGGCCCGAGTGCCATGATTTCAGATCTGAACCTATTATGTTTTCATGAATATGTGTGAGTTCTTGATCCTATCTTGCAAGTCAATAGTCACCTACTATATGTTATGACCCGACAACCCCGAATTGACAATAATCGGGACCACTCTCGGTGATGACCATAGTTTGAGGAGTTCATGTATTCACTAAGTGTTAATGCTTTGGTCCGGTACTCTATTAAAAGGAGGCATTAATATCCCTTAGTTTCCAATAGGACCCCGCTGCCACGGGAGGGTAGGACAAAAGATCTCATGCTAGTTCTTTTCCGTAAGCACGTATGACTATATTCGGAATACATGCTTACATTACATTGATGAACTGGAGTTAGTTCTGTGTCACCCTAGGTTATAACTATTACATGAGGAATCGCATCCGACATAATTATCCATCATTGATCCAATGCCTATGAGCTTTTCACATATTGTTCTTTGCTTAGTTACTTTTCCGCTGCTACTGTTACAATCCCTACAAAACTACTACTGTTACTTATGCCACTGTTACCGTTACTTCCATATTACTTTGCTACTAAATACCTTGCTGCATATATTAAGTCTTCCAGGTGTGGTTGAATTGACAACTCAACTGCTAATACTTGAGAGTATTCTTTGGCTCCCCTTGTGTCGAATCAATAAATTTGGGTTGAATACTCTACCCTCAAAAACTGTTGCGATCCCTTATACTTGTGGGTTATCAAGACTATTTTCTGGCGCCGTTGCCGGGGAGCATAGCTATATTCTTTGAGTCACTTGGGATTTATATCTGTTGATCACTATGAAGAACTTGAAAGACGCAAAAACCAAGATTTATCCCTCAACTACGAGGGGAGGTAAGGAACTGCCATCTAGCTCTGCACTTGATTCACCCTCTGTTATGAGTAAATTTGCGACACCTACACTTGCTATTAAATCTGATATTTCGCATGTTATTGATGATGCCACTTCTGCTATGCATGATACTTATGATGAAACTACTTCTATGCTTGATAATACTGTGCCACTAGGTGAATTTCTTGATGAACAACTTGCTAGGGATAGAGAGAAAGAAATTATTGAAACTGATAATATTGATGAAAGTGATGATGAAGATTCTCCCCCTAGATATGAATTGCATATTGTGCCTGAGGGTTATGTTATGGATGAAGAAACTGCTAGAGACTTTCTTGCTTGCAATGATAGATATGATCTTAAGAAACTGTTAGCTAAGCTGAAAGAAAAGTCTTTGAATGCTAGAATGAAATATGACCCTGCTTTTGCTACTTCACCTATCTTTATTTCTGATAAGGATTAGGATTTCTCTGTCGATCCTGAGTTAATTACTTTGGTTGAATCTGATCCTTTCCATGGTTATGAATCTGAAACTGTTGTGGTACATCTTACTAAACTAAATGATATAGCCACCCTATTCACCAATGAGGAAAAAATTCGTTACTATTATATCCTTAAGTTATTTCTGTTCTCGCTAAAGGGTGATGCTAAAACATGGTTTAATTCTCTTGATCCTGGTTGTGTGCGTAGTCCCCAGGATATGATTTATTACTTCTCTACTAAATATTATCCCACTCATAAGAAACAAGCTGCCTTACGGGGAATATATAATTTTGTGCAAATTGAAGAAGAGAGTCTCCCACAAGCTTGGGGGAGGCTTCTCCTATTACTTAATGCTTTGCCTGATCATCCTCTTAAGAAAAATGAAATACTCAATATCTTTTATAATGGACTAACTGATGCTTCCAAAGACCAACTGGATAGTTGTGCTGGTTGTGTTTTCAGGGAAAGAACTGTCGATCAAGCTGAATTTCTATTAAATAATATGTTGAGTAATGAAAAATAATTGGACACTTCCCGAACCAACTCCTAAGCCAACTCTGAAGAAAAGGGGTGTTCGGTTTCTCAGTCCTGAAGATATACAAGAGGCAAAGAAATCTATGAAAGAAAAAGGTATTAAAGTTGAAGATGTTAAGAATTTACCACCTATCGAAAAATACATGGTCTTGATAACCCGACACAGGTAGTAAAGGTAAATTCTCTCTATATATTTGATGAAGGTGATATTCCTTATAATAAGTCTGCTAGCCAATGCTTAGATGAGTTTGACAATTTTATTGTTAAACAAGAAAATTTCAATGTTTATGTTGGTAGACAATTGAAACGTAATGCTTATATGATTGAATACTTGAGTGATTATATGTCTAGAGTTAAAAGTGAACTTAAACTCATTAGTAAACATGATTCTATGGTTACCACCCAAGTAGAACAAGTACTTGAAGCATAAAATGATTTGCTCAATGAATTAAATAGTAAGAGAAATGATAATGTTATTAGGGTTGTGACTAGAGGGGGCAGAATGACTCAGGAACCTCTGTATCCTGAGGGCCATCCTAAGAGAATTGAGCAAGATTGTCAGAGAACTAATGTTGATGCACCTAGTCCTTCTAAGAAGAAGAAAAAAGAAAAATGATAGGACTTTGCATGCCTCTAGTGAACCTATTGTTGACACACCTGAGAATCCCAATGATATTTCTGTTTCTGATGCTGAAATACAATCTGGTAATGAACATGAACCTAGTGACAATGATAATAATGATGTTCATGTTGATGCTCAACCTAGCAATAACGATGATGTAGAGATTGAACCTGTTGTTGATCCTGATAACCCACAATCAAAGAATCAACGTTATGATAAGAGAGACTTCGTTGCTAGGAAGCACGGTAGAGAAAGAGAACCACGGGTTCAGAAACCCATGCCCTTTCCTCCTAAACCATACAAGAAAAAGGATGATGAGGATTTTGAGCGCTTTGCTGAAATGATTAGACCTATCTTTTTGCGTATGCGTTTGACTGATGTGCTTAAAACAAATCCTTATGCTAAGTATATGAAAGATATTATTACAAATAAAAGAAAGATACATGAAGTTGAAATTTCCACCATGCTTGCCAATTATACTTTTAAAGGTGGGATACCAAAGAAACTAGGAGACCCAGGAGTACCAACTATACCATGCTCCATTAAAAGAAGCTATGTTAAAACTGCTTTATGTGATCTTGAGCCGGTGTTAGTGTTATGCCTCTCTCTTTATATCGTATACTTGACTTGAATAAGTAGACACCTACTGAAATATCTTTGCAAATGGCCGATAAATCAACTGCTATACCTGTCGGTATTTGTGAGGATGTGCCTGTTGTGGTTGCAAATGTTACTATTTTAACGGACTTTGTTATCCTTGATATTCCCGAGGACGATAGTACGTCTATTATCCTTGGTAGACCCTTTTTGAACACTACAGGGGCTTTTATTGGTTGCAACAAAGGCAACGTCACTTTTCATGTTAATGGTAATGAACAACGGTACAATTTCCGGGGAAACAACCTCAAGTCCACGGTATCAATTCTATTGGAAAATTTTCAACGATTATCATTGGAGGTTTTGAATTTCGTCTTCCTACTGTTAAGAAGAAATATGATATTCTTATTGGTGGGGACATACATATCCCCATTGAGGTAACCTAGTGTTATTTGAAAATTCTCCGGTTTCATGTTATTTGGAAAGAGTTTATTAACAAGACTTGATCAACCTTATTAATGGATTCCTTTTGATGAGCATGAGATGGATGAATTTAGAAAACACAACTCTCTGTACCCCACTTTTACTTTCTGTTATTTAGATTAAATAAAGAAAAATAGTATTTTCTGTCTGTTTTCTGAGTTATCGTTGTAATAAAAAATACCCTGAAAATAAAAGTTCTCCAAATGACCCGAAAATGAAATATGATTTTTGTCTAGAATATTTAAGAATATATAGCACTGAGAACACACCAGGGGGAGCCACCACCTGGCCACGAGGGTACAGGGCGCGCCCACCCCCCCTAGGCGCACCCCCTGCCCCGTGGGCCCCACGTGGCCCCCACTTATTCCAGCACCCACACACTTCATCCTCCTCCAGAAAAAAATCCTCCCATAACTCAAACTTGTGTTCTAGCTCATCTTGCTACCATTTTCGATCTCCTTGCTCAAAGCTCCATTCACAAAACTATTTGGGGAGATTGTTCTTCGGTATGTGACTCCTCCAATAGTCCAATTAGTTTTTGTTCTACTGCTTTATTTGCTGCAAATTTTTGCTGCCTAGGTGACCCTGTTCTTGAGCTTGCATGTCAAATTTATATGTTCCCAAGTAGTTCTAATGCATGATATAGTCTCTAGGCACTTGTGGGAGTAGTTGCTATCAGTCTTGTTGAGTTTGGTTCACTTTTATTTTTAAGTCACTAAAAATTTCAGAAATTCTTCAGAGAAAAATGCATAGGAAAATTTACCAAGGTGGTTCCTCAAGGAAGCGAGGATCAAGGCTTGAGATACGTGAGCCGGACAATAAACTACCAAGGGAAGCTCAAGTGCGACCTTGTGAATGGCCGTCGGAGGAGTTTATGGTCCAGGCAGGCATCAAGGAAGAATTTGACACGTATGTGCGTAATGCTGATCCTGAGGACTTCATGTCAGATAAGTGTCCCCAGTACCACTACTTAACTGATTTCTTTGTGAGAAGATTTAAATTTACATCCTCATGCAATTCTCACACTATTTTACTTGATCTTTATGATAAATCTTATACAATGGACCTAGAAGATTTTAATGATGCTTGTAAACTCCCGCAGTGGGGTAATGTTAGTGAACCTCGCAAATCTGAATATAAAGACTTTCTTGCTAGTATTACTGTGGGGGAATCTAGAGAAATTACACAAGCTACCATAGGGAGCATTCATTTCCCTTCCATACATTATTTTGCTCTCTTCATTGGTAGATGCATTAACGGTAAAGCCGAGGCTTGCCACATGTGCGTCCCAGATCTTAGTGTCCTCAAGAGTGCGGTATTAGGTGATAAACATTATAATTTGGGGGCCATTGTTGCGTGAAGGTTACATCTTAACGGTTTAAGTGGAGATTTGTTTGGTGGAATTTATGCAACTCGTGTGGCTAATTATCTTCATATACCCGTACATGAAAATGATACGAAGTTGCCTCCTGCTTATCTAGATTAAAATGCTATGGTCCGCCATCAGTTTGTTGAGAGGAATGAACAATTCCTTCAGTACTAACTAATCTTTGACAGACGTCGCACTGTCCATATTGCTCTCCCTGCTCCTACTTTCTTTGACTTTCAGGCAAAAATGAGATATGTTATAACCAGAGAGGAGGCTAATGAGTACGAGGAGAGGATGGAGGCGGCTTGTCTCCAAGCTGCAGCTCATCAGGCAATAGCCGCTGCATGCCTGCATCGTAGTACAACCCCAACTACAACTTTGGATATCCGTGAGGCCAGTACTGGCCATAGACCAACTTAGGCCAAAAGCCTAAGCTTGGGGAGTACGTATTTCTCACCGACATTACATTCATGTTCACACACTCATTCCAGTAGTCGGTGCTCATACTTTTTCTTTGTACTATCCATGCTAGTTCATTTTCTTTTCTAGGTCTTTTTCTTGTGTGTTAGAAAATCCTTAAGAAAAACAAAAAATATTAGTTGTAGCTTTTAGCTAGTTTATTTTCCATGCTTCTAGTAGTAGTAATTAAAAGAAAATCCAAAAAGATTTCTCGTTCCTCTTTTGCTTGTTGGGAGTTATTCCGTGTAAATAGTTTTATTTCTTTTCTTTTCTTTGGGGGTCAAGAGGAGAAGACCATGACGAAAATGTTTAGCGGCTCTCATATGCATTATTGTTGATTTAACCAAGAGTCTTATTACATTGTCTTCTCCCTTGTATTAAATGCTTGCAGATTCCAGCTTAGTCCAATGCATGTGCACTATTATTATTATCCACACCATTCGATCGTGCGAGTGAAAGGCAATAATGACGATATATGATGAACTGATTGAGATGGGAGAAGCTGGTATGAACTCGACCTATCTTGTTTTCGTAAATATGATAGTTCATCATTCATGATTCAGCCTATTATGAATGAAACATGCTTGCAATAACAATTAGAGATTATAGTTGCTCATGACATGCTTAATTAGCTAGGAGTTTATAATGTTCTTCTTTGTGTGCCAACATGATATTAGAATGGTTGTGATGTGGTATGATGGGGTGGTATCCTCCTTTGAACAATTCGAGTGGCTTGACTTGGCACATGTTCACGCATGTAGTTGAAACAAAATCAACATAGCCTCCACGATATTTATGTTCATGGTGATTTATATCCTACTCATGCTTGCACCCATTGTTGATTAATTTTAATGCATGTTCATGACTGTTGTCGCTCTCTAGCTGGTCGCTTCCTAGTCTCTTTCTAGCCTTTGCTTGTACTAAGCGGGAATACTTCTTGTGCATCCACTTTCATAAACCCCAAAGTTATTCCATATGAGTCCACCATACCTTCCTATATGCGGTATCTACCCGCTGTTCCAAGTAAATTTGTATGTGCCAAACTCTAAACCTTCAAATGAAATTCTGTTTTGTATGCTCGAACAGCTCATGTATCAACTAGGGCTATCTATATCTTCCATGCTAGGTGGATTATTCTCACGATGAGTGGACTCCGCTCATCATTCATGAGAAAATGGCTGGTAACCGGGATGCCCAGTCCCATGCTCAAATCATAATAATTAAACAAAACTCCCCCAGGGCTGTTGTTGGTATGGACGGTACCCCGTGGATTCGGATGGCCGTGGAGTGTGCTTTTTGGTGGTTGGGGGAGTATAAACTTTACCATTCTGTCTGGGAACCGCCTATAAGTGTGTAGCATGGAAGATATCGAGATCTCTTGGTTGTTATGTTGACAATGAAAGTATACCACTCAAAATATTATTCATCTCTATTTTAAAACTCGAGCTCTGGCACCTCTACAAATCACTGCTTCCCTCTGCGAAGGGCCTATCTATTTACTTTTATGTTGAGTCATCACCCTCTTATTAAAAAGCACCAGTTGGAGAGCATCGTTGTCATTTGCATGCATTGCTATTAATTTACATTGAGTATGACTTGACTGGATCTCTTTTACCATGAATTACAATGTCTAGTCAGTCCTTGATCTTCAGGGGTGCTCTGCATTTATGTTTTACGGTCTCAGAAAGGGCTAGCGAGATACCATCTTGTTATATCATATTATGATTGTTTTGAGAAAGTGTTGTCATCCGAGGTTTATTATTATTGCTTGCTAGTTGATTATGCCATTGATATGAGTAAACATGAGACCTGAAAGTTATTGTGATTGTGGTTAGTTCATAATCTTTGCTAAAAACTTGAATGCTGGCTTTACATATTTGCAACAACAAGAGCAAACAGAGTTTGTCAAAGTTTTTCTTTATCACTTTTAGTATGTCAACTGAATTGCTTGAGGACAAGCGAAGACTTAAGCTTGGGGGAGTTGATACGTCTCCAACGTATCTACTTTTCCAAACACTTTTGCATTTGTTTTGGACTCTAACTTGCATGATTAGAATAGAACTAACCCGGACTGACGCTGTTTTTAGCAAAACTGCCATGGCGTTATTTTCGTGCAGAAATAAAAGTTCTCGAAATGACCTGCAATTCAACGGAGATTATTTTTGGAATATATAAAAAATACCGGTGAAAGAATTAAGACCAGGGGCCCCCACCCTGTCCACGAGGGTGGAAGGCACCCCCTGGGCGCGCCCCTTGTCTCGTGGTCCCCCTGACGCTCCACCGACCTCAGCTCCAACTCCATATATTCACTTTCGGGGAGAAAAAAATTAGAGAGAAGGATTCATCACGTTTTACGATACGGAGCCGCCGCCAAGCCCTAATCTCTCTCGGGAGGGCTGATCTGTAGTCCATTCGAGGCTCTGGAGAGAGGAGCTCGTCGTCGTCGTCATCATCAACCTTCCCCCATCACCAATTTCACGATGCTCACCGCCGTGCGTGAGTAATCCCATCGTAGGCTTGCTGGACGGTGATGGGTTGGATGAGATTTACCATGTAATCGAGTTAGTTTTGTTAGGGTTTGATCCCTAGTATCCACTATGTTCTAAGATTGATGTTTCTATGACTTTTCCATGCTTAATGCTTGGCACTAGGGCCCGAGTGCCATGATTTCAGATCTGAACCTATTATGTTTTCATGAATATATGTGAGTTCTTCATCCTATCTTGCAAGTCAATAGTCACCTACTATGTGTTATGATCCGACAACCCTGAAGTGACAATAATCGGGACCACTCTCGGTGATGACCATAGTTTGAGGAGTTCATGTGTTCACTAAGTGTTAATGCTTTGGTCCGGTACTCTATTAAAAGGAGGCCTTAATATCCCTTAGTTTCCAATAGGACCCCACTGCCACGGGAGGGTAGGACAAAATATGTCATGCAAGTTCTTTTCCATAAGCACGTATGACTATATTCGGAATACATGCCTACATTACATTGATGAATTGGAGCTAGTTCTTTGTCACCCTAGGTTATAACTATTACATGAGGAATCACATCCGACATAATTATCCATCACTGATCCAATGCCTACGAGCTTTTCAAATATTGTTCTTTGCTTAGTTACTTTTCCGCTGCTACTGTTACAATCACTACAAAACTACTACTGTTACTTTTGCCACTATTACCGTTACTTCCATATTACTTTGCTACTAAATACCTTGCTGTAGATATTAAGTCTTCTAGGTATGGTTGAATTGACAACTCAACTGCTAATACTTGAGAGTATTCTTTGGCTCCCCTTGTGTCGAATCAAAATATTTGAGTTGAATACTCTACCCTCGAAAACTGTTGTGATCCCCTATACTTGTGGGTTATCATGTATTAAATTCATGGAGAAATGGAGTAATGCAATAAGAACGATAACATGATGTAGATGAGATCTACTCCCTCCGTTCCAAAATAGATGACCCAAGTTAGTACAAAGTTGGGTCATCTATTTTGGAACGGAGGGAGTATTTATGTAGGAAAATATCCCCATCTTGTTATCCTTAATAGCAAAGATACATGTGTGTCTTGCTGCCCCTTCTATCACTGGGAAAGAACACTGCAAGATCGAACCCATCACAGAGCACCTCTTCCCATGGCAAGAAAAATCGATCTAGTTAGCCTAACTAAACCAAAGATTTGAAGAAGAAATACGAGGCTATAAGTAATCATGCATAAAAGAGATCAAAAAGACTCAAATAACTTTCATAGATATAGATCTGATCATAAACTCAAAGTTCATGGGATCCCAACAAACACACCGCAAAACGAGTTACATCAAATAGATCTCCAAGAGATCATTGTGTTGAGAATCAAATAGAGAAAAGAAGCCATCTAGCTACTACCTACGGACCCGTAGGTCTATGGTGAACTACCCACACATCATCGGAGAGGCACCAATAAGGATGATGAACCCCTCCGTGATGGTGTCTAGATTGGATCTCATGGTTCTAGAACTTGCGCCGGCTGGAACAAAATTTCGTCGACTCCCCTAGGGTTTATGGAATATTTGGTCATTTATAGGCCGAAGAGGCGGTGCAGGGGCCACCGAGGTGGGCACGACCCCTAGTGCATGCCCTGGTGGGTTGTGCCCACCTCAGGCCTCCCCTCTGGTACTTCTTTGGCCCATCGTGGGTCTTCTGGTCCAGAAAAATTCTCCAAATAGTTTTGCTGCATTTGGACTCCGTTTGGTATTGATTTTCTGCGATGTAACAAAGAAGAAAAAAATAGCAAATGTCACTGGGCACTATGTCAATAGATTAGTCCCAAAAAATGATATAAAGTTGCTATATAATGATTGTAAAACATCCAAGAATGATAATATAACAGCATGGAACAATAAAAAAATTTATAGATACGTTGGAGACGTATCAGCATCCCCAAGCTTAATTTCTGCTCGTCCTCGAGTAGGTAAATGATTAAAATAATTTTTTTGATGTGGAATGCTGCCTAACATGTTCATCACATATTTTTTTTGTAGCATGGACATTTGGACTTTTATATGGTTCAAACTAATAGTCTAGTTTTGACATGAAGATTTCAATACTCAAGCATATCGACAAGCAACAATATCCTTTCAAAATATCAATTCTAAAGCAAGTTATCCCTATCCCATCATGCTCCATCATTGATCCATTCATGCAACACATCCAAATATTAACGACATCCAATGCTCAAGTGTGATAATAGTGTTCCGTAGTTGGTGCTTTATAAGAGAAGATGAGATTCAAAATTAAAATTAAAATTGCATAAAATAAATAGATAGGCCCTTCGCGGAGGGAAGCGGGGATTTGTAGAGGTGCCAGAGCTCAAAGATTAAATGGAGAGATAAAATTATTTTGGGTGGCATGCCTTTCTCGTCAGCGAGAACGAGTAAGAGTTCCCAACACTTTCCATGCTAGATATATCATAGGCGGTTCCCAAACATAAAATAAAGTTTATTCCTTTTTTCACCATACTTTCACATTCCACGGCTAGACATATCCACGGGTACCGTCCATACCAACACTTTCCAATGAATTTATTATTTGACAACATAAAGTATATTTTTTTCATTTCAGGACTGAGAATCCCTATTACCACCATACTCGCGTGCAATGACAAGTGAATAAACACTCATCTTGAGAATAACACATCTAGCATGAAAAGTATTAGCCATCCCTCGTCGCTTCATGAGCGGTACGAGCACACAAAAGAGAAATTATTTTGAATTTAGAGTTGGCACATACAAATTTGCTTAGAGCGGCATGGAAATACCGCATATAGGTAGGTATGATGGACTAATTTGGCACAACGTGGGTTTTAAGATTTCGATGCATAAGTAGTATTTCTACTTAGTACAAGGTGGATACTAGCAAAAAGATTGGGAAGCGACCAACCAAGGAACGAAACCATCATAAAAGAACATTAGACATAACTAACAACGAATAATGCAACACAAATAGGATGTAATTTCATTGCATAATTACTGACTTTCGTGCTTGCATAGGGAATCACAAATCTTAACACCAATATTCTTACTAAAGAATAATTACTCATTAACATAACTCACATATTATGCATCATCATATCTCAAAACTATTACAAAGAATCAAGTTTTTTGTCCAATAATTTTCATGAAAGTTTTTATTATATCCCTCTTGAATATCTATCACTTTAGGACTAGTTTCATATGTTGCTTTTGATAAGCTCGAACAAATTTAAGTGAAGAACATGAGCATACAATTTTCTTCTCTCAAAATAATATAAGTGAAGCATGAGAGAATTTATTTTAAAAAATTACTAACTCTCAAATAAATCTAAGTGAAGCATGAAAGTTTTTTTCAAAGATATTAAAGAACACGGTGCTAAAAAAGATATAAGTGAAGCACTAGAGCAATTCCATAGCTCAATTTTTTAGTGAATCATAAAGAGCAATTCTAACAAAGCATAGCATAATTTTGGCTCTTTCAAATAGGTGTGTTCAGCAAAGATACTTATGAAATAATAAAAAGAAAAAAAAGACTCATATCATACAAGACGCTCCAAGCAAAACTCATGATATGTGACGAATAAATATATAGCTCCAAGTAAAATACCGATGGTCGTTAGAAGAAAGAGGGGATGCCACTCGGGGCATCCCCAAGCTTAGTTGCTTGATACTTCTTGAATATTATGTTGGGGTGCCTCGGGTATCCCCAAGCTTAGGCTCTTGCTACTCCTTATTCCTTCATCCATCGTGATCTCACCCAAAACTTGAAAACTTCAATCACACAAAACTCAACAAAACTTCGTGAGATCCGTTAGTATAACAAAACCAATCTTTACTTTAAGTACTGTGGCAAACCAATTCATATTTTGTCATTGCATTATATCTATTGTATTCTAACTTTTCCATGGCTTAAACTCTTCAAAAGAAATAGCACACGGTGGGTAAACAAATTACTGTTGAGAAACTGATAGAAAATCAAATAGCTATGACGATATCCATGCAATGATAATTATATAGGCATCACGTCCAAGATTAGTAGACCGACTTCTGCCTACATCTACTACTATTACTCCACACATCAACCGCTATCGAGCATGCATCTAGTATATTAAGTTCATGGAGAAACGGAGTAATGCAATAAGAACGATGACATGATGTATACGAGATCTATTCATGTAGGAATAACCCCCATTTTGTTATCTTTAATAGAAATGATACATGCATGTCTACCTGCCCCTTTTGTCACTCAGAAAGAACACCGCAAGGTCGAACCCATCACAAAGCACCTCTTCCCATGGCAAAAAAAATCAATCTAGTTGGCCTAATTAAACCAAAGATTCAAAAAAAATACGAGGCTATAAGTAATCATGCATATAAGAGATCAATAAGGACTCAAATAACTTTCATGGATATAGATCTGATCATAAACTCGAAGTTCATCGGAACCCAACAAACACACCGCAAAACGAGTTACATCAAATAGATCTCCAAGAGACCATTGTATTGAGAATCAAATAGAGAGAAGAAGCCATCTAGCTACTACCTACGGACCGGTAGGTCTATGGTGAACTACTCACGCATCATCGGAGAGGCACCAATGAGGATGATGAACCCCTCCGTGATGGTTTCGAGATTGGATCTCGTGGTTCTCGAACTTGCGACGGTTGGAATAAAATTTCGTCGACTCCCCTAGGGTTTCTAGAATATTTGGTGATTTATATGCTGAAGAGACGGTGCGGGGGGCCACTGAGGGGGGCACGACACCCCAGGGCGCGCCTTGGTGGGTCGTGCCCACCTCGGGCCTCCCCTCTGGTACTTCTTTGGACCTTCGTGGGTCTTCTGGTCCAAAAAATTCTCCAAAATGTTTCGCTGTATTTGGACTCCGTTTGATGTTGATTTTCAGTGATGTCAAAACAAGTTAAAAAACAACTGGCACTGGGCATTATGTCAATAGGTTAGTCCCAAAAATAATATAAAGTTGATTTAAAATGATTGTAAAACACTCAAGAATGATAATATAATAGTATGGAACAATAAAAATTTATAGATACGTTGAAGACGTATCACACTTGTGCATTAATTTAGATTCCTAAAAAAAAGGAGAGGAATCGACTATAGTCTAAAAAATAATTAGTGAAGCATGGCTGCACTTGAATGGCTAGTGAGTGTTGATGCTTGTTTGCCCGCCCGAGTTTGAAAGCAATGATCGCATTCTCGGATGTGTACGCACGAAATCTTCTTTAAAACTTCCAAGGGCCCGTCTAACTCCATGAGCTGTATTTTTTTTTCCTAAAATGGGAATCATAAAACAACTTAATTGTAGGTATACTTCAAAGAGAAAGCGCTCATTATACCAGAACATATTTCGAGGGTGGATACTAAGAGCATCCCCACTCGCGCCCCCAACAGGCCCCACAAGACCCTTTTTTTTACCGCCGCCGCTAAAAAAAATAGTCCACTCACGTCCCCAGAAGCCCGATTTTTTCCGGTTCAGCCCGAATTTGGCGTCGGTGGACCCAGGCCAAACACGACGCGCTGGGGGCGCCCGGGGGCGCCGGGGAAGCGTTTTTAGCGCGAAAGTCCGGTGGGACCGCCGAGTCAGCGACCAACTCGCCTCGTGTTCCTCGTCGCGTCGTTTTCCCGCGGGGAATGAAAAGGCAAGCCTGCCGCGCCGATCAACATTCCGTTGATTCCTCACGCGCGATGCAGTGAGCGACGTGCCCGCTCCCACCAAACTTGTACACACGCCCCCCGGCCCCGACCACTATAAAAGACCCACTTCCCTCGCCGGAGGACGCACTCGCCCGCAGCCACTCTCTCGTCGCCGATGCCCCTTGTCTCCCTCTCCCCCCATCTACAGCCACCGCGTGCACACCTGCCAATGGGAGAACGATTCCTCGGTGATAGGGCGGCGACCAACAGCTTCAGTCGTGGCCACGTGCACGAGTGGGAAGCCGAACTGCTCCACGAGGCGAACTACATGGCACCGCCTGACATGCGCGTGCCTGGGCGGTGGCGGCTCAGCGCCGAAGGCGTCCTCGTCCCCCAAATCCTAACGATGACCACTTCCATGACGAGATCAAGCGCGTTCAGGCTTCCCTGCCGAAGGAGGTGCGGGGCCGCCCGGAGTACGCCGCCACCAACCACGCGTACTGGGCGGCGTACTTCGAACGCTGCCATGCGGAGCAGCTCGCCTCCACCAACAACGAGCCGATGCGAGGGCGCCACAACGCCGACGGTCGTCGTCTGTGGTGGGGCGTCCCCGGGCGCACGCTCCACTTCGTCCTCGCGCACCTCGAGGGCGGCAACGAGCCGCAACTCGAGTACCCAACACCCCGACCCTAGTTCGCCGTCGGAGTGGAGGCCATTGGCTGCCGAGGCGCATGGCGGGAGGGTCCTTCTCCTCGTGCCGCTCCTCCGGTTTGCCGGCGCTCACCAGCGTGAAGGCTGACCCCGTGGAAGCGCAGCTCGGTCGGCATACCCGCGGCGGTGCCCTCGTCATCAACGAGGGCGGCCGTGCCTCCTCTGCTCCTTCCTCCCGCCTCGTTAAGCCGAAGGTGGTGCCGGACCTCGTCTCCGTGAAGAGAGAGAACGAGGACATGGCCGCTGCCGACGAGGCCGCCCGCAAGTGGGCGCATGAGGACTACGCCCGGCTGGAGATGGAGCGCCAGTGTCGCGCCCTCGAGGAGATCGCCGCTCGGCGCCGCGGCCGCGAAGAGGGCAGCATCATCGTCCTCGAGGACAGCGAGGATGAGGGCCAGCCTCCGGCCAAACCTGTCCGCCAAGGCGACCCAGGGCAGGGGGTGGAGTGGCATGAATAAGGTGGAGGAGGTCGACGACTACATCACATTTGGCAAGCTCTTCGGCCTGTACGCGGCGTGTGGCGGACAGCGGCGGCGGGGCAGCGAGGCAGTAGTACTAGTAGTTTTTTATTTTGTGTTAAATTCTGTTTTCGGTATGTAAACTATGGAACGCCAAAAATTTTGCCGAATCTGTGTCGTGTTTGGCCGAATATGTTTTTAAAAAACTTTAAAAAACATGGCCTGGGGTCGATGGCTGGGAAACCGGCCGTCCCTAGGCCGAAGTTATCGCTGGTTCATCCCCAGGCGGCGATTTTTCAGGCCCCAGAGGGACCGAACGGCTGGAGATGCTCTAAGTATGTGATAATCTACACTTTGTAAATTAAACATCCCAATCATGATCGTTTTGATTCATCATGTTTATTATTACTACCTCCATCTGGATATATTAGTCCTCCTTGCATTTGGGTCAAAGTTTGACCATAGATGTAACTAACAAAATATATTTTAAATGGAACAAATTATTATTATTGAAAACTTCTTTCAATACGAATCTACAAATCTTCTTCGAATTTCCACGGGTCCGGCTAACTCCATGAGCTGCATTTTTTCTTCTAAAAAGGGGAATCACAAAACAGCTCAAATGTAGGTACACCTCAAAGAGAAAGCTCTCACTATACCAGAACATATTTTGAGGGTGGATACTGAGTATGTGGAGTCGGAGTCGTTGAGGCGACGGAACATTTGTTGATGAGTGATATTGAGGGATAGAGCGGGTGATGTGAGTCAAGTTTTTCTTATTTGAAGCATGTGTTGAGTTTTGGTTGTGCAATCATGAAATTGGTCATGTTCTACAATAGTCGGCGGTGTCCTGTTCCTACAATTAATGTGTAGATGTGTTATAACTCTGGTTCTTCTTGGCTTTTTCTGTAGTGATCTAGGCTCGAATTTCTTCTTAATTAATGGAACGTGCAAAGCTTTTATATCAAGTGTTAAGAAGGAAAGAAAGAATGGTACCGTGTCATCTAGCACTAGTGGAAAAAGGGCCATTTTTCCGGTTCATAAGGGCCATTTGTCCCGGTTGGGGAACCGTGACTAAACGGTTGATACAAATGCCCTAGACCTTTAGTCCCGGTTCTTATACCAACCGGGACAGATGGGCCTCCACGTGGCCACTACGGCTTGCCCAGGCAGGGGGGACTTTTGTCCCAGTTGGTAGCACCAACCGGGA
The DNA here is from genome assembly GCA_902687465.1 of Secale cereale. Lineage (NCBI taxonomy): Eukaryota > Viridiplantae > Streptophyta > Magnoliopsida > Poales > Poaceae > Secale > Secale cereale. The sequence continues at coordinate 160,573,556 of LR738715.1, read as the reverse complement.
CAAATAAGCTTCCACGCATCAGCAGTTCAGGGGCTAGGGTTTTTGTTTTTTTTTCTGAAAGGGGGGAGGGGGTTTGTGGGGTTTGGTAGGGTTAATTTAGGGGTTTCATATATTGTGTTAGCTAGCTAATAAAGATAAGTGTCATCTCTTATCTCTGTGCTTGAGCTACGTACTATACGTATAGATCGAGAGGAGTCGACAGGCTAGCTAGTAAGCAAATGAAGTGTCACACCTTGCATTTTGTAACATGTCATTTGCATCAATAAAGCATAAAAATTTGGACCAGCAATTTTTTTTGGCATCATTTGGCTTTTATTTGGAATTGAGTTTTTCTTCCTGTGTTTTTCATGTGCTCATTAAAGTCAACTACTACCTCTTGTAGAATTCATCTCCTTACCCAGAACTTCTGCTCAATGATCATGCCAAGTGTCTATAGCAGTATAGTATTTTCTTATAAAAATTAATTCGGCCAAAATGTATTTTCAAAAATTAGTATTCCAAAAACCCCTGAATTGAGGTTTGCACTTCAAGTGCTTGATTTAGGGTGAGAAAATTATTTCAAAAATTATATTTGAGACCTAGTAGTCATAGGACTCCCAGAAACCACAAAAGTATAATTTTAAAAGTTATTTTCCTATTTTATTTAAAAGCTTTTTCTTAAGGCTAGAAATGGTCTTTAATAGGGAAAAATTATTTAAGTATTTCAAAAATATTTGCCAAAATTCAGGGAGACTCATAGGACATATATTGTCCATATATAAGAGTTTCAACACTTGGTCATGTTCAAAATAATGGGCTAATCCCTCAGAAACCCTTTCTAGATATTTCAAGCTTTTAAAATACTTACAAAGGAAATATTCTCTAAAAATTCCAGGGAAATTCTATCATGTCATATATGACATATTTGATGATCTTGCCAAGCCTCATGCCTTGGGAAGCAAGAAAACATCATCAAAACCCCTCAAAACCATTCTGTCCATATCTGAAGTTTGAGCAACTTTACATTGCCAAACTTATCCAAATGCTCTCAAACTTGGTGCACATGAAAGAATGGTCTAATAAGGCATCTAGACCAAATGGCACAAGTTTTGGAGAAGGGTAACTTGATCAGAATGCCTCAAAACCATTTCTGTTCAAATTCAAATTTGAACAATTTTACATTACCAACTTTTTACCTGGGGCTTCAAACTTTGTGGGCATGATCATAACCCCAAATGATGACACTACACCAAGTGGTGCATCAAGGGGAGATGATTAGCTTGACTTAAACATGGTGAAGCCATTTCTGTTGATTTCTAGGGTTCACCAAAGTTACATTGGCAAGTTTCTTCAAATGAGCCCAAATTTGGTGAAACACCCTAATTCCATATGCCATTCAATTCTGTTAAGTGTCATGGCCAGTGGAGATCATTTGCTTGCCCAAAACATGATCAAACACCTTGTGCCATTTTACCAAAATCCATGTTCTGACCCCTTTTACTATTTACTTTTGACTCAACTTTCTACCACAGCCTCACCTAGTTACCTTCTACCTCCAGTGACTTCCCCAGGACCAGAGCTCCATGATTGAAGGGTGAAAACCCCAAATTACCTTGCTGGACAGCCCAGTTCTCACCATCTACCAGCTTCCCTCCTCTCTCACTGGACATCCAAAGCATCCAAGGCCACAGCTGGTTTGTTTACTCTACGCTGGACCTCCTAGACACGGCGGACACGACCAGTTAGCCAACGGCATGCCGTGGCATGCGATAAGCACGCTCCAGAGCGCGCTACAGTGCGCACCTGCACTGTAGCCTCGCCCAATCCATCGCCCCCGACCACCTCGTGCTTCCCCCTCGCGCCGTTCGATGCGCCTCGGCGTCCGCAACTCCCCCCGGCGCTGTCCCCCTCCTCCTTCTCCCTCCAGTGGACGCCCTCACACGCGCGCCGGCCTCCCGCGAGCTCCAGTCGTCGGCCTCGCACGCGCACAGCTCCAGAACCTTCCCCCGCTCCCTCTCTTCCTCTCCTCTGCCCTGGACCTCGTCCAGCAACACCACATACACGTCCCCAGCACCTCCGGTGCCCTGTGGCGACGAGCAGAGGCTCGCCGGTGCACAGGTCCACGGCACCTCGCCGTCCGCCTATAAATAGGCCCCCCGAGCCCCTCCTCTCCTCACAAATCGCACTCTCCCTCTCTCAATCACCTCCCAGAACCACTCGCTCCACTCCAGAACAGCCTGAGCTCGAGATCGAGCTCGAGCTCCGCCGCGGCGGCTCACCGTCGCCTGCTCGGTACAGGCCGCCCCAGTCCCTTCTAGCTCTCGATCTGGCACCATAGCACGTCACTAATGTGTTTCCCCCTCTTCCCTCTCTCTGCAGCTGCCGGAATCGACCGGAGCAGCATCCACCCGAAGCTCCTCCGCCGCGTGTCCTCGCCGCCGGCGAACCAGGCCCCTCCGGCGACCCGCACCACCACCACTAGAACGGCGACATCCTGCTGAATCCATTCCTGCCCTCAGCTCGCCCCGCCGTGCCCGGAAACGCCGCCGGTGAGCTCGCCGACTCTCTGCCAGAGGGTTAGGGATGACAGGCGGACCCCGCCTGTCAGCCTCCCCTCGCCCTCGCTCCTCTCTCCTCTCACTGACGCCGGCCCCCGCCCGTCAGGTTTAAAAAACCCTGGCGCGCGCTGGCGTCGTGCGGTGGGCTGATTTCGCCCTGGGCCGTTGCACTGTGGCCGTTCTGGCCCAGTGGCACAAAGCCTTTTTCATTTTTTTCTGTGGATTCTCAATAAATTCCACAGAATTAAATATATATCCAAATGAATTAATTCCAGTTCCTAAAAACTTTTAAAAATCCAACCTATTTAATGATGTCACTTTCACACATATCCATGAACCTTTTCTGTTCTGTTCAAATTTAAATTCATATTTGAACATTAAAACTTCTGTTCAAATATTCATGTACCCCATTCTGCCACTCCAAAACTCAAACTAAGAATTTTTGCCATCTTAGTTTTCCCTCTAGTATTTAACAAAAATAAGTTGACATTTTTCTGAGCACTTTGATTTTTCTGTTTTTATTGTGGTCTTATTTTTCCGTTGTTTATTGCGACGATTAGATACCGTATTTGACGAGGTTGCTGAAGAAGAAGGAGGGGAAGGATTTGAAGACTTTGAAGACCAAGCCAATCCAGGCAAGCAGCCCTTTGACCATGATACCCTTGTGTTCTTCGGAACCCATTTATTTCCGAATGCATGATGATAAGAGTGACGGTGGTGACCTAGTTGAGAACCACCACATGATGCATGCTTTACTCATGATCTTGCTATGTGCTAGATGCAATGCAAATGATTAGTAGTGATGCCTAGTGATGCATGTGAGCCATGAAACCTTCGTGGTTGCATTCTTTTCAAAAAACCCATCGGGTGCCCCTAATGCCCGAGGGTGATGTTGAGTTAGGTCATCACTTGAGGAAGAAGTGATGTGCCGATAAAGATCTTGTGCATGGGTGAAATGATGGATTAGATTTATGTGTGACTACCGTCCCAACCAAACATGTGCAACCACTCTACCCCTTATGGGACGGGGCGTTATTGATTACTTAGGCCGATACTAGCATGGTGCCCACACTACTAGTGACGGGAAGACTTGAGGTCTTTCCCGGGACGGGGACGTGCTTAGATAGACGACCATGACCGTTTTTACAGGGCACCGGACATACCGTTGGTCCCTTCGTGTACGCGTGACATTGAAAATAGGGCAAGTCCCATGATCTATTGTTTGTACTCGAGGGCTGTGCACCAACGAGTGGACCCTATGTTAGTGTCGTCTAAGGAAAGATAATGACCGGGTGCTTCCCCCGAGTACTTGAGGTCCTGCGGGATCGTAGGTGACACGAAAGCTTCCCGGATCTTGTGGGTAAAGTGCGCAACCTCTGCAGAGTGTAAAACTATTCGAATAGCCGTGTCCACGGTCATGGACAGTTGGGTGGTGCTACTTAAAGTATGTCCAGATTTTTACTACATCGGTGAAAGTATGTGTGTGTGATGAGTCAAGGTGGTGACTTGACTCATTGAGCTGAATCCTATTCATGTTGATATCGGTAACCTATTTTCGAGGTTACCTGAATTTATTGATGCATATACTTGATGGTAGAATATTTGTTCTAGCTTGCAGCTAGTTTGCTCATTGTTTTATAATTGCATTATTACCTTGAACCAAATCATGGGTTGCTTGCGAGTACATTCAAAGTACTCATTGGCTTGCCACTGGTTATTTAATTGGCCAGGCATGGAGGAGCAGGAATATGAAGAAGAATTTTATGGAGACGAACATGCGAACTAGGACACTATCCCAGTCAGAATGCCTGTAGAGTTAAGGCAGATGACATGGGTTCTACTTATCTTCGAAGACTTCCGCTATTCGAGTTATTTGCTATTCAGCCCTTGAGGCTTTATCTATGTAAGACTTGGCCATAATGGCCATAATTTGTGTAAGATGGTATGTATGGATGTAAGACTCTTGTTATTCAGCTTATGTGTGTTCAGTGAGCATTAATCTCTGGGATCACTGTACACGTGCATTCGGTGATCTCGACTTCTAAGTCGGGGTCCCCACAGAGCTGGTATCGGAGCCATCCTGACTGTAGGAAGCCTTAGTTAGCATGGGCGTTAGTTAGATGAGACCCCTTTTTCAAAAACCTTCTGGACCTCTCTTCTTTTCTAAACCTTACCAACCTGAGATATCATCTTATTAACCTCTCCTATTCACCCTTTGTAGATGGCCGCTGTACCTGAAGAGCACCTGACCACTGGGTTTCCCTTGCTTCTCGAGGATAGCCTCCAGGAGTGCCAGTTCCACCGAGCACCCATCCTCACCTACCTTGAGCATTGGGTTAGCGACACTGAGGTGGAGTACCATGTGGAAGTGATCGTGAAGGCAAACGATCCTCCCACAAGTTGGTTCTTCGAGGGACCCCAGATGGCAACACTACCTCTCGCTGTCGAGGCTGCTGCACTCAAGGCACTAACCCGTCTCCGCGAGCTTCTTCCGGAGATGGCAACCAAGATGACAACCCGCTTCTTGCCTTACCGGAAGGAAGGTGAAGATGAAAGCAGCGCACTAGCCCCTCCACTGAAGGAAGAACTTCCACTTTGATTCCAGACCTACATCAGTCTATGTGCCGACAGCTTGGCACACGATTTGGCCGCGGAATCAATGAAGCTCCGGGAAGAACTTCACAAGACCAAGGCACTTCTTCGTCGAGCACAAGAGAAGACATATAGGATCAAGAAGGAAGGAGCACCTCCCGGACAGTCCGCTATCGCGTATCGAGGCGGAAGGCCCTCAGGAGATGTATCTTCCAAGGATGAAGAACCACCTCGGCGACGCTGTATGACGGCAAGGGAATATCGCAAGCTTTTCCCGGCACCACCGACAAAGCATTGTCGTATCCAACTCCTCCACTCCCCCACACCGTCAAGTGACAATGGGGGCCAGACAGATGAAGACAAGGAGGAAGACCCAGAAGAGCCAGAATACGTGACCGAGCATTCCGCCGCTTAGGCATTATTCGCAACTCGGATATGCCAGTTCGTAACTGTCGGTGTACTAAAGTAGGGGTACCTTAGTATCCCGAACTTGTGCATGGGCAGTTGCAGCACCCCGCAGCAGGGCTTGCCGGGTGGCCGCCAAGGTCCTCCGTGGTCCCTTTGGAGCCATTCAAGAACAAAGTATCCGAGCCAAGGAGACAAGGCCCCGGCAAGAGGAGCTTGCCGGGAAGGCCACTCAAGGCACAAGACACTCAAGATGCAAGACCCTGGCAAGAGGAGCTTGCCGGGAAGACCAACCAAGACATCTCAGGGAACTTGCCGCGACGCGCCACGCGTCCCGGCAAGGCCCGGTGAGCGATAAGCTCCCGGAAGCGACAAGATAGCGACCGCGGCAAGGCGCTTGCCGCGGCAAGCTTCCACTCAGTACCTGCGCTCCAGCGCATCCACCAACGTGTCGCTCTGGGACCCTTCCAGGCGCACGTGGCGGGAGGCTGTGTAGCCAGGGGTACGCGGTGGCAAGCGGCGCTGACAAGGTTGCCATCGTGGCGGATGGTGGCGCTCCCTGACGGCTCCTTTTTGCACTGTTTGGGCGACGGCGACGGGCTTTTAATGCCCTTGTCCCCTGCCGTCAGGGTTAGGTATAAAACACTGTACCAACTACCACTCTTTTTACACTTCTACCCTCATCTGCGTTGCCACCTGTCGGTGACCCCTTGAGCCTATAAAAGGAGGCCCATGCGCAACGTAGAAAAGGGGGTTCGAACACTCTTACGCTCGGTCCCGTTAGCTGCTAGAGGGTATTGTAGCTCTCAGCGCTCCCGAGCAAGAACTCAATACAAACCAAAGCAGGAGTAGGGTTTTACGCATCCGTGCGGCCCGAACCTGGGTAAACTGCTCGTGTGCTCGCCTCGATCTGCTCTTCGTGCAACCTCCGCTCCCTGCCGTACCGAAAAGGGGCTCCGGTCCCATAGGTGTTCGTGGGTGGATCAGTTTCCCCGACATCTTTGGCGCGCCAGGTAGGGGTGCGTCGAGGTTGTGTGAACCTGATCCGGCATTCACACGGGCTAGATCTTCATCATCTTCATCAACATGCCGCTGAAGAAGAAGGCTTCGGAGGCAGCTGGTCCGTCCGCGTCGATCCCACCACCGCCGGAGCCAACGGCTGGTGGGGTAGACGCCGGCGGAAGAACGGACGTCGACGAGGGAACTCACGGTGCCGCCAAGTCCAAGGACAAGGCTGCGCTGCCCGTCGGCGGCGTAGCCGGCTCCCACGACGACCGGGCGCACTCCAAGACCTCGGCGTCCGTGCATGCACCGCGCCCATCTCAGGAGGTGCGGGACCGGCAGCGTCATGGTACCCACGGTACCATACGTTTGCTCGGCCAAGGTCAAGCTGGCGGATCTCGAGATGCTCAAGGCCAGCATGCACACCAACATGCCGGCATGAGCAAGGCACGGTCGCCTGGACGGGATGCTGCTCCTTCTAACACGGTTAGAAGTCCGAGCATATCCCTCTCCTTGCACCGCTCGCCACCGCTACCCGCCACTCCAGCAGAAGCTTTGGCACGAGCCCAACTGCTCCTAGATTTCCCTCCAGCGGCAGACAAGGCCGACGACTGGAGGGCCACCATTTAGAGTCTCATCGCCTTCGCCAACGGCGACACTCCGCGGGAGCCAAGCACGACGCAGCCGCGGCAAGTCAGCCAGGCGCGGGCCGATGGCGACAAAACTGGTGGAGGTGCAACCACCGTGCACTCTCCGCCCCGAAGGCCAAGATTGCCGACTCGTCGGGTCAACCTCGACAGCGACTCCACCGTGTCGTCAGATCCACGAGCTCGTCGCGATCAGCGCCAAGTTCTTCAAGATCGACAGCAAGAAGACGCTCGTACCCGCATCGAGCGCCGAAGAGAAGCGCGGCATCAATCAGACCAGCGCGCTGGGCCCGCTGTCGACATGCAAGCGCCAGGGGGACCAGGCGACTTGCCGTACGTGGTAGGTTGTCCTGCGTTCACTCGTGAGCTGCGGCAAGTCCAGTGGCCCAGCATGAAAAATTTCAAACCGAACATACCAGAGAAGTACGACGACAAGACGCATCTGTCGGAGTTCCTCAGCATCTACACCATCGCGGTGCAAGCTGCTGGGGGGCGGGACGACAAAATCCTTGCCAACTACTTCCCTCTGGTACTCAAACCCAACATCAGGTCCTGGCTCATGCATTTGCCGGACAACTCAATTTCTTCTTGGGCAGATCTCTGCCATCAGTTTGTCGGCGCCTTTACAGGCGGCCACAAACCTCATGGCCAGGAGAGTGACCTACACCTGCTCGCCCAGAAGGAAGGAGAACCCCTGCGCAAGTATATCCAGAGATTCAGCCGTGTACAGCACAACATCCCAGATGTCCACCCTGCCGCGGTCATCAGCGCGTTCCACCAGAACGTGCGTAACCGCAGGATGAGGGAGGAGATGGCGATGTGCAAGATCAGGGACATCAGCGAGCTGTACGCCCTGGCTGACAAGTGTGCACGTGCTGAAGAGGGGAGGAAACTCCCCGGAGAGGATACAGGCGCAGGAGGATCTGACAGTGAGGATGCCGCCCCGGCAAAGAAAAACCGGCGGCGGAACAACAGAAAGAAGAAAAACAAAGAGGTGTTGGTCGTTGAGCAGTCCGGCAAGGAAGGTGGCGCCAAGAAAGCCCAAGTTGGTAGCTCCGGCAAGGAGATTGCCGCATGCACCAACTGCTAGGCTGTGGCGGCCGCCGACAAGCAGGACGACACCGACAAGCAGTATTGCAAGATCCATCGCACCAAGGGCCACGACCTCCAGAACTGCAAGAGGGTCGAACAGCTCGTCGAGCAGCAGAAGGCTGAGTACGAGCGATGCGACAAGGAGAAGGCCCAAAGAGGTGATGGAGGATCCGGCAAGAAGCGGCCATTCAACGGCCGGGGAGGACGCCGCGGCAAGGCCAAGCAGCGACAAGGAGACAGACCTCCCCGCGGCCGCGACAAGGATGAAGACGACGAAGACATGGATGATGGAGAAACCAGTGAGCAGGAGTTTCAGAAAGCCATAGAGGTTTTGTGCGTTGACGGCGGCGCTTCTCTGCATACTTCACACCGCCAACTCAAACAGTGGGTGCGGGAAGTTAATGCAGCGGAACCACCTGTCGAATCGCGCAAACTTCTGAAATGGTCCAGCGCGCCTATCATCTTTGATATTGAGGACCACCCTGATCACACAACTGCGGTCGGGTGCTTGCCAATGTTGGCCTCACCAACTATCCGCAACCTCAAGGTCACTAAGATGTTAGTTGACGGCGGGGCCGGCTTGAACCCGATCTCCTCCGCTGTGATCCAGAAACTCCAGATCCCCGACAGCGAGCTCGAAGAGACCGGCACATTCCAAGGAATCAACCCGAGAAGGAGCAAGCCGAAGGGGAAGATCACGCTGCCAGTGACATTTGGCGGCGAGCTGAACTTCAGGACTGAGAGGGTCACTTCTGATGTTGCCGATTTCCCATTGCCTTACAATGGGATACTTGGCCGTCCAGCACTCGCCAAGTTCATGGCAGCCTCTCATTATGCCTACAACATGCTCAAGATGCCAGGCCCGATAAGCGTCATCTCTGTCCCTGGCGACAAGAAGGATGCACTTATCTGCGCCGACAAGATCTACCGGGAAGCAGCAGCGGCAACAGATCGCAAGACACTTGCCGCTGAAGCTCCCGAGGGGAAGAAGAAGACCAAGTCCGGCAAGAGCTCTGGGGCCCACTCCGGCAAGCGCACCTCTTCGGAGTGCTGCGCTACCGTCGAGGACGCACCATCGAGCTCCACCGGCAAGTGTAAGAAGACAATGGCAGCTCCGCCAGAAACCAAGTAGGTGTCCGCCAAGGAGGACGGCACTGGTGGTACTTTCACCATCAGTGCCACGCTTGACCCTAAATAGGAAAGCGCGCTCGTTGCTTTCCAGCGGGCGAACGTCGACGTGTTTGCATGGCAACCGTCTGACATCCCCGGTGTTCCCAGGAAAGTAATTGAGCACAAGCTTGTCGTCTGTCCTCACGCGCGGCCCGTCAAGTAGAAGGTCAGAAAACAAGCGGTGGAGCGCCAAGAATTCATTGCAGAAGAAATCAAGAAGTTGGAAGCAGCAGGCCTTGTCAGAGGAGTACTCCATCCCACGTGGTTGGCCAATCCTGTAGTCGTGCGTAAGGCAAACGGGAAATGGAGGCTTTGTATCGATTTCACCGATGTGAATAAAGCTTGTCCCAAAGACCCATTTCCCTTGCCGCACATTGACCAGATTGTTGACTCCACGGCCGGATGTGACATGCTTTCATTTCTTGACGCATACTCAGGATACCATCAGATCTTCATGGCCGAAGAGGACGAAGAGAAGACCGCATTCATCACTCCATGTGGCACATACTGTTTCATACGCATGCCTTTCGGATTGAAGAATGCTGGTTCAACATTTGCAAGAGTACTCCATACTGCTTTTGAGCCACAAATACACAGAAATGTGGAAGTATACATGGATGACATAGTGGTCAAGAGCAAGGACAGGGCAACTCTGATTCAAGATCTAGACGAAGCCTTCGCAAATCTGCGCAAGATCCAGCTCAAGCTCAACCGCGAGAAGTGTGTGTTTGGAGTCCCTTCCGGCAAGCTTCTCGGGTTCTTCGAGTCTCAAAGGGGGATTGAAGCCAATCCCGACAAGATCAAGGCCATTGAGCAGATCGAAGCACCCAAGCGCGTCAAGGACGTACGAAGACTTGCCGGTTGTGTAGCTGCTCTCAGCAGGTTTATCTCTAAGTCTGCCGAACGCGCCCTGCCGTTTTTCAAAATTTTGAAAAAGGCAGGTCCAATGAAATGGACTCCGGAAGCAGAGGCTGCGCTGCAAGACTTGAAGAGGTACCTGTCCTCCACTTCAATACTTGTCGCACCTAAACCACAAGAGAAGTTGCTGCTGTACCTAGCGGCGACCAATCAAGTGGTTAGTGCTGCGTTAGTAGCGGAGAGGGAGGCAGATGAGGAGCCAGCAACCACGGCAAGCACGTCCAGCGACAAGCAAGGGGCTTCCCCGACAAACTCTGGTCCCGACAAGGATGGATCTGCGTAAGAGATACGGAAGAAAATGGTGCAGCGCCCAGTTTACTTTGTCAGTTCCCTTCTGCAGGGGGCTAGATCAAGGTACTCTGGTGTGCAGAAACTGCTCTTCGGCCTCCTCATGGCCTCGAGAAAGCTGCGCCATTACTTCCAAGCACATGAGATAACAGTGGTCACTCGCTTTCCGCTGAAGAGGATACTACAGAATCCAGAAGCAACAGGCAGGATTGTTGAGTGGGCACTGGAACTATCGAGCTTCGGCCTCAAGTTTGAAAGCACTTCAACTATCCAAAGCAGAGCATTGGCAGAATTCATAGTAGAGTGGACGCCAACGCCAGATGAAGAAATTCCAGAGACGAGCATCCCCGTCAAGGAAGCAAGCAAAGAGTGGCTGATGTACTTTGATGGTGCCTTTTCGCTGCAAGGCGCCGGTGCTGGCGTGCTGCTTGTCGCCCCCACCGGAGAGCACCTCAAGTACGTGGTCCAGATGCACTTTCCCAAGGAGCAAGCAACGAACAATACTACAGAGTATGAAGGTTTGCTTGCCGGTCTCAGGATTGCGGCAGACCTTGGAATCAAGAAGCTAATTGTCAGGGGTGACTCGCAGCTTGTCGTCCGCCAAGTGAACAAGAATTACCAGAGTCCGTTGATGGAAGCTTACGTCGATGAAGTGAGAAAGCTTGAAGAACACTTTGACGGCCTACAGATAGAGCATGTACCAAGAGCTCAGAACAACATCGCCGACAGCCTGTCAAAGTGTGCCGCACTTAAGTTACCTGTGGAACCAGGGATCTTTGTGCTCAAGCTAACTCAACCATCCGTAACACCACCAACTGGACAGAGCAAGAAGAGGAAGTTGATCTCTGGTGACTATTTTCCGGCAGAGCTTCCCGAAGCCGCCGCCAAGAAGGTCCCCAAGATCAACGTCAAGAGTGCTGAGGAACCATCTGCTCCAGCAAGCCCTAGGGTTTGTTCTGTTGAAGCAGAGGCTCCCGACAAGCTTTGCTCCGGCAAGCTTGCCGGGGATCGTCAAGCTCTGGCTAAGCCGCAGGTTCTAGCCGTAGAAGCGGATGCTCCCGCAGCAGCAGATGTGCCTTTGGTCCTTGTTGTCGAGCCACAGGCTCCAGCATGGGCACAACAAATTGTCCGTTTCCTTCAAACAGGAGAACTTCCCGAAGAGCAAGACGAAGCTGAAAGAGTAGCCCGGCGGTCAAGTATGTACCAGTTTGTTGACAACACACTATACAGAAGAAGACTCAACGGTGTGAAATTGAAGTGTATTCCCCGGGAAGACGGACAAAAGCTGTTGGCAGAGATACATGGAGGCATATGTGGTCACCACATTGGCGCAAGAGCACTTGCCGGCAAAGCATTCCAGCAAGGTTTCTTTTGGCCAGAAGCTCTCCAGGATGCAACTGCACAAGTAACCAAGTGTGAAGCGTGCCAGTTTCATTCCAAACAGATACACCAGCCAGCTCAAGCTCTCCAGACGATCCCTTTATCCTGGCCATTTTCGGTCTGGGGGCTCGATATCCTCGGCCCCTTTCCCTGCGCAGCCGGGGGCTTTGAGTACTTGTACGTTGCAATCGACAAGTTCACAAAGTGGCCAGAAGTGGAACCAGTGAGGAAGGTGACAACATAGTCAGCAGTCAAGTTCTTCAGGTCGATTGTTTGCCGTTTCGGGATCCCTAACAGGATCATCACCGACAACGGTACACAATTCACGAGCCGCACCTTCATGCAGTACGTCCAAGATCTTGGCGCTAAGGTCTGCTTCGCTTCTGTTGCTCACCCGAGAAGCAACGGTCAAGCGGAGAGGGCGAATGCTGAAGTGCTGCGTGGACTCAAGACCAGAACTTTCGACAGGCTGCACAAGTGCGGAAGAAACTGGATTGAGGAGCTGTGTAATGCCCAGGATGGGACCCCGAACTTCCTATCATGCATTCGTTGGAAGAATGCCTAGAACTACTAGATGAACCCACCTATTAATTTCCGAAAGTTTCCAGTTATGCAATCAGGTGTTGGGGATACAGGGGAAGCACCGCGCACTCAACTCTAATCCTACATCCAGCTGTATCCATCCTTCAACACATAACCAGTTATCTCCGGAAACCATTTACCTCAGACCTTCGAAACGCATCCACTATACAAGCTATGGCAATACTCCCGAACTACCTCCCCAGTACTGGGTGATGTCGGGGTTATCTTGCCACTAACCGCATAGGAGAGTTTTCGATGTCGGCCGTCCTAAGTATTCTAGAACTGATGCGATATATTTGTGACGACAACACCTCGGAGCTCAACTCCCCGGGACACTGCCACAACCCCTAATGACAGGAGGCATCGAGAAAAATGTTCTCGTCACAAAGACATCGAAATAATCCAAACAATACTCGCGAGATCCTAAAAAAAAATTGGTGAATTTTTGAAAGTAGAAGAGGCAAGAGTAATCGTCAGGAGTCCTCACCAGAGTGAAAAGAGATGAGGAGCAAAGAAATCCTACTCTCCGATATATACATAGGACTCAAAACATTTTCAAGTGTGTGCCTAGACTCAACCGTCAACGATTCGATCAATCAGTGGGGGCTTCTAGGTCGGAGAAGGCTCTGAATACCAACTTGTAATGCCCAGGATGGGATTATATCTCCTACGTGTCGAGGCACGACTTAAAGATATAAGCCCATTCTGGAATGATCTCAAGTTTGGTATATTTGCACGACTCATGTAAAAGAGGGATTAAATTGCAAAAGGAGATAGTTGGCTTACACTCGCCACTTCACACAATACATTACATAAGCAAAACATCATACAAAACATCACAACCCGACTACGGGCGAAGATCCAAAAGAAAGATACCAAAACATAAAGCCACAGGTCAGAATCGCCCCTAGTAGAAACCACTACTGATCGTCGAAAACGTCACAAGCATACGGCCACGCTCTTCATCGAGCTCCCAGTGAAGTACTTGAACCAGCTCCTGCATCATTCTCGGCTGAACCTGCATCTGGTGTTGTAGTATCTGTGAGCCACGAGGACTCAGCAATCCCATAACCATGGGTATCAAGACTAGCAAAGCTTTGTGGGTAGGAAGAGGTAAAGTGGTGAGGTCGCAGCAGCGGCTAAGCATAATATGGTGGCTAACTTACGAGAACCAGAATAAGATGAGCATCTACGCAAACGGTCGCAAAAGTAGTGATCGCTAAAGATCCTGAACTACATACGAGTCAAACATAACCCCACCGTGTTCTCTTCTCAAAGTGAAAAGAGACAGTCATGGTTACTCACACAGTTGTGTGGTTTACTTCGGATCCTCTGTCAAGTTTTCTACAACCGGACATTAACAAATTCCAATCTGCCACATAACCGCGGGCACGGCTTTCGAAAGATTATAACCCTGCAGGGGTGTCCCAACTTAGCCCATCACAAGCTCTCACGATTAGCTGAAGTGATAAATATAATATCATCACCCCTTATCTTAGGGAAATCCGATCAGGCTCGGCATCCCGGTGCACAAGACATTTCGACAATGGTAAAACTAGTCCAGCAAGACCTCCCGTCGTGTCGACACCCTGATAGTAGCCGCGCGTATCTCGTCTCAGGCCACGTCCAGATGGGCGATCCTACATGAGCCAAACCTCGAGTTTCCCCGTGGTGGCCCCGCATAACCCCCGTTTGGGACCAACACCATCAGCACTGGCCCCCCTGCTATGTAGAAAAGAATCTCCAAGGAGCGTCCCCCTTATGCAATTAATTAATTAATTAAGTTATTATGAGGCAAATTAAAACCAATGTTGGGCCTTGCTGGAGGAGTTTTATTCAAAGTCGAATTGTCAAGGGGTCCCCATCCACCCATCGTGTAAGGAACGCAAAATCAAGGAACATAATGCCGGTTTATCGGCGCCTAAGGTGGCATGAGTGGAACAAAACACCGAGCAAAAGGCCAAGCCTTCCACCCATGCCCAGTATATAGGTGTGTTAATAATAATTATAGATATTGTGATATTCCAACAACAAGTTCCCTCCTGGAACGAACTTCATCTTCACCTGCAACTAACAATGCTATAAGAGGGGCTGAGCAAGCGGGTAACATAGCCAAACAGTGGTTTTGCTAGGAAGGTGTCAAAGGTTAGAGGTTTCATGGCAACAAGGAGAGGCTGACATAAAAGATGGGTAGCGCGACATGTAACGATAGCATCGAGACAACTAAGCATGGCAATGGTAGTAAAGGTATCCAAGGGTATGATCATCTTGCCTGGGATTCCGCAAGGGAGAAGAACGGGTCCATGAAGTAGTCGAACAGAAACTCCCAACTCCGGAACGAACCCGAAGCTAACGAGGGAAGCAACCCGGAAAGAAACAAGCAACACGGTAAACACACACGCATAAACATGGCATACGATGCACATCCAAGTATGATGCATGTCCGGTTAAATATGCATGTCATGGCAATGTGCACAAACAAGTACTACAAGTTAAGTGGAGCTAAATATGCAATGAGTTGCATATTGACGAAACACCACATTTTATTTATTTAGTTGACTCTCGTTTAAGGTACCCAACAATATTAAAATGTTGTTAAACATGGCAAGAGGTGAACCATAATAAAACTACCTATCTAGGCAAGTTTAGATGGGGCCGGAACAACAAATAACAATTCCGGAAAAACCCCCATGTGCATATTATGAATTTGGTACTGTTCTGCCCATTACACCATTTTAATGTTGTTAAACACCAAAACAAAGTGCATCATGTTATTCTACACATATTTCTACCCCAAATACATATAAAGTTTATTAAATTTGGAGCTACGGTTAATTAGTTAAGAATAAAACCATTTTAACATGACATTTATACAAATTAATGCAAACAGCAATTTAAACATTTTAAACATGCATGAAAGTTTGTTATTATGAATCTACACAAAATTCTAAGCATTTTACATGTTTACAACATTTTGAACCGATGCATGGTTATTTAGTTATTAAATGCATGATCTAGAGGGTCTAATCTGTAAAATAGTTTTTTCCTGGTTAAAAGATAAATTCACCGGACTGGAAAAAAACAACACCGGGCCGAAATCTGCTGGGGAGCTGGGCTTGGGGTGGCTCACCATGGCCGAGGCCCGGATCGGTGGAAAGGGGAGCCAGCAGGGGCGCGCTGGGCCGGAACAGAGGAGGCCCAGGGCGGGGCGGATCTGGCGATGCGGTAACAGGCGCACGTTGACGAACACCCGCCCCACCCGCTGGATCGAGGAAAAAACGGGGGACGACGACCCGGCGGCGCTGCGGACGAGCCATTGGGCGCGGCGGCGGATGGAGCAGAGCTCCGGCGACGCGCATGGTTGATGACGGGGTTGGGGGCGGGGCACCCAGCTCAGGATCCGGCCGGTCTTGGAGGCGGACGGTGTAAGGACGACCGAGAATACCGGCGAGCTCGTTCGTGCATCCATGGCGGGACCTTCTGCTCGAGCAAAACAACAGGAGCGGATTATCGGAGAGAGAAACCAAGAGAAACAGTGAGAGGCGGAAGAAGAGAAGCACGGGGAGGCACGGGTCCTCCTGGAGCTCGGGGACAGGGCTCCTGGCGTTCGACGAAGAGGGCACGGAGGAGCTTTACTCCCCCGGGTCGACGGGGAGGAGACACTCGAGCTGCTGCTACGAAGATCGTCCGGTGGGGAGAGTTGGATGGAAGGATGGTGGCTGGCTGCAGCAATTTGGACAGTGCGGAAAGCACAGGAGTTGGTCGGAGGCTGCGGTGGCGATTGGCAGATCGATGGATGAGGATCCAGAGGTGGAGGCTCAGACGTTGGTTGGAGGAAAAGGGATCTGGGAGGATCCTGATGAAGATGTGAAAGAGTGGCGGCGGCGGAGGAATGGATGGATGGGACTGCCTAGACTAGGGTTTGTCCCGCTATTTATAGATATGGGCTATATATATAGGAAGAGGGAAGTTGGATCATCCGATTGAAATCCGATGGCTGAGAATAAAATAGATAGGAATCCAAATAAGAAAAATGGAGATGTTTTAGGGATGTTTGGGGTTGATCCGGACACATCGGTACTGACAGACCGGTTCGGGTTCAGGGCAGTCTCGGGCGTGCAGACGAGGGGGCAAAAGTAGGCTGTGTAGAATGTGAGGCTGAGAAGAGAGAGAGAGAGAGATGGCAGCCCGGCAACAGGTTTCAGAGCACTGAAACGGCCGACGTTTAAACCGGCTATAATGCCGCTATAGGTTTAATGGTTGGGCCATCAAACGAACTCCGAATGCGATGAAATTTGACAGGCGGTCTACCTATGCTACAATAAGACCACACGCCAAGTTTCACCCCATTCCGAGAACATTTTCCGGCCACTTATAAAATAAATATTCGGAGGTGCCGCGGGCGCGTGCGAGTGTGTCTGGGCTCAGAACGGACAACGGAGAGGACAGGGCAACTACGGACGGAGGCAAGTTTTGAAAAACATGCTGATGAAATGCACATGATGACATGATGAAATGCAAAATAAATAACACAAGCACAAAATAAACACACGGGAGAATCCGGAACATCTGGAATCTTCTGGGACGTCGGTCTTCGGGCGTCACAACTCTCCCACACTAACAGAGGATCTCGACCCGAGATCCTAGAGATGGCACTGGGTAAAAACGAAAGAGGAAGAGGTAAAACAAAGTTGCTTCTTTGACAGATGAGTGAAACCAGGAACCTTGAGAGGTTGAACAAAATGAAAGAAGAATACAACAGAGATGAACGAAGATGAACACACTCCGTTAGAAGAGAGTAACAAGGAGCATTATGAGAACCTTGTAGGTTGAAAGACATGAAACAAGAGCTCACAGATGACGAAATAATTTCAAAACCACTCCGGTTAACCAAGATTGAGAAGGAATAAGAACGAAATAATTTGGACAGCACTCCGACTGAAAATGTAAGGAATCGAACATGAACTTGAGGAGATGGAATGATACTTGATGAAACCAACAACATAATGCCTCTGAAACAATTGAAAGAATGGCACAAGGGGTAAGAAAGATTCAGACAGCACTCCGGTTGAAAAGAGAGGCAAACTGATAAGATGAGGGAACTTGAATGAAGAATACAACACTCCGGTTAAATGATAAGCAAGGGAAAGAACATGATCTCGATAAAAACGAGATGATGGTTAAAGAGAGCAATATCACAAAGCCTCCGGAATGAAAGAATAGATGCTAGATCGTTGGAAAGAAAGAACGGAGAAGAAAATGACAACTTCTCTCAAAATTGAATTTGAAAGAGCATCCTTACAAAGAAGGGTTGAATAGAGTTGTTTGAAAAAATCAACAACGAAAATGAATAAGCTTGATGTGGGCTTATGGAAAACATCTCAAAATTAAGAGGTGACAACCAGCCACTGACGGAAACATTTAATTGGATTGAGATCAACAAGGAGACGATAAACTTATTTCATCGGAATGATAAATGAAGAACTTGGGTCATTTATAAGCACCATAATTAGCGACAATTCTCAAGGAAAGCTTTTAGGTGAATTATAACCCAAGATGACTCCAACGAAGAAAATGACAGGATTGAAAGGATCTCCAGAACAATGAAATGATGGTTTTTAATATCTCATTCTTGATAACTCGTGAATCATAAAACATGAAGGAATTGTCAAAAATGACATACCACCATCTGAAAAGATAAGGTGGAAAGGATTGCAATTGGAATGCCTGATGAAGAATGCTTGAGCTCCAACAAGAATCTTGATGAAGACTTCGAGGATGAATTAAAACATGATGAACCACCATGAAAACTCCGGTAATGAAAGCATGAGAAGTGAAAGATGAAAAGAATAAGATTCAAGGCCTGCGATGAATTAGATGGAGCTTGAAATGATATAATTGAAACAACTTGGATCTCCGGAAAACAAGATGAACAACTTAGGACCAAGGATATGATATGATGAACAAACTCCGAAGGAAGGGATTAACCTCTTGGGAAACTAGAATAAGATTTATGTTATGCATATCCTTCACCAATTTAAAGCTTGGATGAGATATCAATCTCAAAATAGTTTGAACGGATTAAGAATGGAATTATGAATCTTCAGCACTCCGGATAAGAATAGCAAGAGGAGAATGATTAATTGGTGCACCGGAATAAGAAAGCATTGTGAAAAGAAGAAAAGGATAAGATCAACACCGAATTCTTGAATTACATCCACCGGCAGAATTTGAGAACAACAGAATGATGAACTTGATGCTCTTGAGCATCTTCCGATAAATCACCGGATAAGAACATTGAAGGAAAGAATGAAGAAACCTCACATGAATAAAATGGATATTTGATTAAGAATTTCTGGCTCCAAGAAGAAGAAGGATGGGAGGGTGGTGAAAAACAAGACAACTTGGGATGAATGAAACCGACAAATCGTCAGATTTCTCAACGGCGTCCGTATGGAATAATTTGAAGAGATGGCACACCGGTTGAAAAGGATTAACATGACAATCTTGATGATTAAGAAGGACTAGCACTCCCATAGAAATATGAGAACACCGATTAAGAAAGGTATGGAATCAACATTTGACATCGAAGCAACTCGAATACCAGAGTCAAAACGAAACAAAGGATAGATGTGTTGCAGCATAATCTTCACAATATCATTCGAACAGAGAATTGAACAAATGAATTCCGCAGGTACATCAACTTGTCGAGAAGCCAGTTGGGAGAAGAAAAGATAAATAAAAGCAACAAGGAGCAGATAGAACAAATACAAGATAGAAGCTTCGTTCGACATCCTTGTGCTGAAAGCTTATGGAACGTGTTACAAAAGGGTTTTGCAATCCCCGGATCAGCATAGCCAAGGACCCTTTAAGATGCAACTCCCGATCGGAACAAGCCCATAAAACCACTTCACTCAATGTAGAACCCCGAACTCCATATCATGCACTCGTTGGAAGAATGCCTAGAACTACTAGATGAACCCACCTATTAATTTCCGAAAGTTTCCAGTTATGCAATCAGGTGTTGGGGATACAGGGGAAGCATCGCGCACTCAACTCTATTCCTACATCCAGCTGTATCCATCCTTCAACACATAACCAGTTGTTTCCGGAAACCGTTTACCTCGGACCTTCGAAAAGCATCCACTATACAAGCTATGGCAATACTCCCGAACTACCTCCCCAGTACTGGGTGATGTCGGGGTTATCTTGCCACTAACCGCATAGGAGAGTTTTCGATGTCGTCCGTCTTAAGTATTCTAGTACTGATGCGATGGATTTGTGACGACAACACCTCGGAGCTCAACTCCCCGGGACACTGCCACAACCCCTAATGACAGGAGGCATCGAGAACAATGTTCTCGTCACAAAGACATCGAAACAATCCAACAATACTCGCGAGATCCTAAAAAAAATTGGTGCATTTTTGAGAGTAGAAGAGGCAAGAGTAATCGTCAGGAGTCCTCACCAGAGTGAAAAGAGATGAGGAGCAAAAGAAATCCTACTCTCCGATATATATATAGAACTCAAAACATTTTCAGTGTGTGCCTAGACTCAACCGTCAACGATTCGATCAAACAGTGGGGGCTTCTAGGTCGGAGAAGGCTCTGAATACCAACTTATAATGCCCAGGATGGGACTATATCTCCTACGTGTCGAGGCACGACTTAAAGATATAAGCCCATTCTGGAATGATCTCAAGTTTGGTATCTTTGCATGACTCATGTAAAAGAGGGATTAAATTGCAAAAGGAGATAGTTGGCTTACACTCGCCACTTCACACAATACATTACATAAGCAAAACATCATACAAAACATCACAACCCGACTACGGGCGAAGATCCAAAAGAAAGATACCAAAACATAAAGCCACAGGTCAGAATCGCCCCTAGTAGAAACCACTACTGATCGTCGAAAACGTCACAAGCATACGGCCACGCTCTTCATCGAGCTCCCAGTGAAGTACTTGAACCAGCTCCTGCATCATTCTCGGCTGAACCTGCATCTGGTGTTGTAGTATCTGTGAGCCACGAGGACTCAGCAATCCCATAACCATGGGTATCAAGACTAGCAAAGCTTTGTGGGTAGGAAGAGGTAAAGTGGTGAGGTTACAGCAGCGGCTAAGCATAATATGGTGGCTAACTTACGAGTACCAGAATAAGATGAGCATCTACGCAAACGGTCGCAAAAGTAGTGATCGCTAAAGATCCTGAACTACATACGAGTCAAACATAACCCCACCGTGTTCTCTTCTCAAAGTGAAAAGAGACAGTCACGGTTACTCACACAGTTGTGTGTTCTACTTCGGATCCTCTGTCAAGTTTTCTACAATCGGACATTAACAAATTCCAATCTGCCACATAACCGCGGGCACGGCTTTCGAAAGATTATAACCCTGCAGGTGTGTCCCAACTTAGCCCATCACAAGCTCTCACGATTAGCTGAAGTGATAAATATAATATCATCACCCCTTATCTTAGGGAAATCCGATCAGGCTCGGCATCCCGGTGCACAAGACATTTCGACAATGGTAAAACTAGTCCAGCAAGACCTACCGGCGTGTCGACACCCTGATAGTAGCCGCGCGTATCTCGTCTCAGGCCACGTCCGGATGGGAGATCCTACATGAGCCCAACCTCGAGTTTCCCCGTGGTGGCCCCGCATAACCCCCGTTTGGGACCAATACCATCAGCACTGCCCCCCCTGCTATGTAGAAAAGAATCTCCAAGGAGCGTCCCCCTTATGCAATTAATTAATTAATTAAGTTATTATGAGGCAAATTAAAACCAATGTTGGGCCTTGCTAGAGGAGTTTTATTCAAAGTCGAATTGTCAAGGGGTCCCCATCCACCCATCGTGTAAGGAACGCAAAATCAAGGAACATAATGCCGGTTTATCGGCGCCTAAGGTGGCATGAGTGGAACAAAACACCGAGCAAAAGGCCAAGCCTTCCACCCATGCCCAGTATATAGGTGTGTTAATAATAATTATAGATATTGTGATATTCCAACAACAAGTTCCCTCCTGGAACGAACTTCATCTTCACCTTACCTATGCTACAATAAGACCACACTCCAAGTTTCACCCCATTCCGAGAACATTTTCTGGCCACTTATAAAATAAATATTCGGAGGTGCCGCGGGCGCGTGCGAGTGTGTCTGGGCTCAGAACGGACAACGGATAGGACAGGGCAACTACGGACGGAGGCAAGTTTTGAAAAACATGCTGATGAAATGCATATGATGACATGATGCAATGCAAAATAAATAACACAAGCACAAAAGAAACACACGGGAGAATCCAGAACATCTGGAATCTTCTGGGACGTCGGTCTTCGGGCGTCACAAGCTGCTAGTGGTTCTTTGGTCAATCAGGACGATGCCAAATCGAGCCACTGGGCAGACACCTTTCGCTCTAGTCTATGGAGCAGAGGCAGTTCTCCCCACGGAACTCGTATACGGGACACCTCGAGTGCTCGCTTATGATGAGCTCGAGCAAGAGCAGCTGCGACAAGATGATGCGCTGCTACTTGAGGAAGACCGTCTTCAGGCTGCTGTACGAGCTGCTCGCTACCAGCAAGCTTTGCGCCGCTACCATAGCCGCAAAGTTAATGCCAGAAGTCTCGAGGAAGGGACCTTGTTCTTCGGCGCGTTTAGTCCGCCAAGAATTCCAACAAGTTGACGCCAAAGTGGGAAGGCCCTTATCGGGTGAAACGAGTCACTAGGCCCGGCGCTGTCCGCCTTGAGACCAAAGATGGCTTTCCGGTGAGCAACTCCTGGAACATCGAGCATCTTCATAAGTTTTACCCGTAAGGCACGGTTGTCGTGATCCGCTCTGGCAACCACCTTTTGTACAAGTCTTGCCGCTGTTGCATGTAATCCTTTGTACAAAGCCGGGCGCAGACCCCGTGCATCAATAAAGCTTATGTGCCCCGCACATCTTGTCATTTCATGCTTTCTATTTTCTTGCATGTATTATCCGACACTTTGTGCAGCACCTACCCCCGGTAAGCAATAACGAGCCCAAAGGCTCCATATCTGTATTTTCTCTTCCTTCTTTTTTCTCAAGGAAAGAAAGGTTCCCTCGCGCACAAGTTTG
>LR738715.1:160427347-160546190 GCA_902687465.1 Secale cereale | reverse complement strand
GGGGGGGGGGGGGGGGGGGGGAGACAGCCCGCTTCTTCCGCAGTGCCGCGAGCCGCAGCGCCTCGGACGACTTCGTGGCCTTGCCCTTCTCGCCTTTCGGAGCCATGGCGGAAGTGGTGAGGGAGGTCGACGGCGCTGGTGGTGCTGGTGGCGACGGGGGGCGGAGCGCTGCTCTCTTTCAAGCTTTGGAGGAAGGGGAGCGGCGGAGGTTTTTGAGGAGTAGCAACGGGCGGATGGACGAACTGCCCCTGCTTCCCCTGCTTATAAGGGGGGAGGGGGCGGACGTTCCGCATTTCCGATTTAAGAAACCACCCACGATCTCTCCCACGACGCCGCATTAAACGCGTGTCGTTAAGGGAGGGCGCGGTGGATACGGAGTAAGATACGGCATGCCCAGGCCGCGCGTGCCCGTGCACTGTTTTGGGCTTGGCCCAACAGCGCTCGGCACCGTGTATGGCCCAGGCCCGGGGGCTCCTGTCGGTGTACTAAAGTAGGGGTACCTTAGTATCCCGAACTTGTGCACGGGCAGTTGCAGCACCCCGCGGCAGGGCTTGCCGGGTGGCCGCCAAGGTCCTCCGTGGTCCCTTTGGAGCCATTCAAGAACAAAGTATCCGAGCCAAGGAGACAAGGCCCCGGCAAGAGGAGCTTGCCGGGAAGGCCACTCAAGGCACAAGACACTCAAGATGCAAGACCCTGGCAAGAGGAGCTTGCCGGGAAGACCAATCAAGACATCTCAGGGAACTTGCCGCGACGCGCCACGCGTCCCGGCAAGGCCCGGCGAGCGACAAGCTCCCGGAAGCGACAAGATAGCGACCGCAGCAGGGCGCTAGCCGCGGCAAGCTTCCACTCAGTACCCGCGCTCTAGCGCATCCACCAATGTGTCGCTCTGGGACCCTTCCAGGTGCACGTGGCGGGAGGCTGTGCAACCAGGGGTACGCGGTGGAAAGCGGCGCTGACAAGGTTGCCATCGTGGCAGACGGTGGCGCTCCCTGACGGCTCCTTTTTGCACTGTTTGGGCGACGGCAACGGGCATTTAATGCCCTTGTCCCCTGCCGTCAGGGTTAGGTATAAAACACTGTACCAACTACCACTCTTTTTACACTTCTACCCTCATCTGCGTTGCCACCTGTCGGTGACCCCTTGAGCCTATAAAAGGAGGCCCATGCGCAACATAGAAAAGGGGGTTCCAACACTCTTACGCTTGGTCCCGTTAGCTGCTAGAGGGTACTGTAGCTCTCAGCGCTCCCGAGCAAGAACTCAATACAAACCAAAGCAGGAGTAGGTTTTTACGCATCCGTGCGGCCCGAACCTGGGTAAACTGCTCGTGTGCTCGCCTCAATTTGCTCTTCGTGCAACCTCCGCCCCCTGCCGTACCGAAAAGGGGCTCCGGTCCCATAGGTGTTCATGGGTGGATCAGTTTCCCCGACAGTAACCTCTACGGTAGGATAGGTCGTGTAACCCCTTTGCGCAGTCGAGTCCTTGTATGGTTCATATGACACCATCTAGTGTTGCTTTTGTTGTGTTTGGATGTATGTCGTATTCTTCCTTTGGGAATATGTAAACGACTACATCAACCATTTAAATTTTAATGAATACGTTTGGCCCTTACGGCCCTTGCATGATTTGATTAGTGTCACAACCACCCCCTTACTAGGCACCCATCTATATTGCTTTCCCTGTTCCAAGTCATGAGACCTTTTACCGCTCCAACAGGATGCCTGTTGTAACTCGTACTGGTACCTCTACCCAGCAACCTGAAGCCGGAGCATCCGCTCAATCAGAGGCAGGCCACGACCAAACCAACGACCAAGCTCCACCACCACCACCTCCTCCGAACATGGACATGGCTCAGCTTCTCCAAGCTTTCCGAGAGGAACGCCAAGCCAACACCGCATCCCTTCAGTTGATTGCTCAAGCTGTCACCAACCACCGCCAGCCGGCAGGGAATGGCAATGGACGTTCCACGTTGGCAGAGTTCAAGAAGCATGCACCGCCAACTTTCATTGAGACTGCTGAACCCCTGGATGCAGACGACTGGGTCCGCACCATTGAGGACTTGCTGGAACTAGTCGGATGCACCGAAGACCGCGAGAAGGTGGCTTATGCAGCCCACTGCCTCGGGGGGACTGCTAGAGCTTGGTGGGATGGATTCAAGGTCATGCATGCTGGACAAGACATCACTTGGGACAACTTCAAGGCAGAATTCCGCAAAGCCCACATTCCTTCCGGAATCATGGCTATCAAAAAGCGTGAATTCCGAGCTCTGAAGCAAGGAAGTGGCACTGTCAAGGAGTACATGCAGAAGTTTAGTGTTCTGTCAAGGTATGCCCCTGAAGATGTCAGCACTGATGCTGCAAAAAGGGAGCGCTTCATGGAAGGCCTCAATCAGACTCTGCAGTACTCGCTTGTCGTGTGCGACTGCCCAACCTTCCCTGACCTGGTGAACAAAGCACTCATGCTTGAAGACAAGCGGCGTGCTCTGGAAGACACTCACAAGCGCAAGATGGTCAGCAAGGGAAGTTCCAGCAACCAGAAACCTCGCCCGTGGCAGTCAGCCCCAGTCAATCCAACCTATCAGCAACCAAGAGCTCCTGCACCTCGCACCAACTATCAGCCTCAGCAGTATGACAACCCAAGGCCAGCTTTCAACCCCAATAACAGTGGTGGCAACAAGATCAATAATCCAAACCAAGTCACTTGCTTTGGATGTGGTCAGTCAGGACACATCTCAAGGGTGTGCCCCAACAAGAAGCCTGATGCCCCGCGCCCCAATGCGCAGAACCCAGGACAAGGCCGCGGGATGCCACCAAGGAACCCAGCTCCTCGCAACCCGCCTAACCATGGGAAGGGGCGTGTAAATCACGTCACTGCTGAAGAAGCCCAGGAAGACCCGGACGTCGTGCTGGGTACGTTCCTTGTCAACTCATCACCTGCAACTGTCTTGTTTGATTCTGGAGCCACGCATTCATTTGTCACTCAAAGATTTGCATTAAAAAGTGGCATGACCCCTACATCCCTGAATAACCCCATGGTGGTACAAACCCCCGGAGCAGAGATGGGAGCCAAGATAGGCTGTAAGGGAGTCAGTATTACCATTAACGGGGTAGATTTCCTAGCAGACCTCACCCTCCTGAGATCAAAAGGCTTGGATGTGATCCTAGGCATGAATTGGCTCAGCAAGCACCAAGGCTTGTTAGACAGTGCCAATCGGACTGTCACTGTGACCAATGACCAAGGAGTCGAGGTTAAGTTTGCTCCCAACTCCTCTTCCGCTCAAGCCGTTCAAGTCAACTGTCTGTCTGAAGTTGAGCTGGAGCAAGTACCGGTAGTATGTGAGTATCCCGATGTCTTTCCGGATGAGCTACCAGGAATGCCCCCTGACCGTGACATTGAGTTCATCATCGAGCTCGTGCCCGGGGCAGGACCCATCTATAAGAAGCCTTATAGAATGGGGACGGAAGAATTAGCCGAGTTGAAAAAGCAACTCGAAGAGCAGCTGAGGAAGGGATTTATCCGCCCAAGTGCCTCTCCTTGGGGATCACCTGTTCTGTTTGTGGCAAAGAGGGACGGTACCATCCGCTTATGCATTGACTGTCGTTCCCTCAATAAAGTTACAATCAAGAACAAATATCCACTTCCCAAGATTGAAGATCTGTTTGATCAGCTCAGCGGAGCCAAGGTGTTCTCCAAGATCGACCTCAGATCTGGGTACTACCAACTGAAGATCAGACCTCAAGATATTTTGAAGACGGCATTCGTAACCAGATATGACCTGTACGAGTGCACGGTCATGTCCTTTGGGTTAACCAATGCCCCAGCTTACTTCATGTATCTCATGAATAAAGTCTTCATGGAATAGTTGGACAAGTTTGTTGTTGTCTTCATCGATGACATTCTTGTCTTCTCGAAGACGGAGGAAGAACACGAGCAACATTTGGGGATGGTCCTAGACAAGCTTCGGGAGCACCAACTATACGCCAAATTCAGCAAGTGTGAGTTCTGGCTGCGTAAAGTTGGATTATTAGGTCATGTCTTAACCGAAGAAGGATTGTCAGTTGATCCTGCGAAGATCGAAGCTGTGACCTAATGGCGATCTCCAACGACCGTCAAGGAAGTCAGAAGCTTCCTCGAACTTGCGGGCTATTACCGCAAATTCATGGAAGGATTCTCTAGCATTGCCCGGCCGATGACTCAGCTCCTCAAGAAGGACAAGAAGTTCGAGTGGACGCCAAAATGCGAAGAGAGCTTCCAAGAGCTCAAGAAGAGGTTAACCACCGCCCTAGTTCTGGCAACACCTGATATTCACAAGGAATTCGTGATATATTGTGATGCCTCTCGAACCGGATTGGGAAGCGTTTTGATGCAAGAAGGCCGAGTCATAGCTTACCTATCCAGGCAGCTACGACCTCATGAAGAGAACTACGCTACTCACGATCTTGAGTTAGCAGTAGTGGTTCATGCCTTGAAGACATGGCGGCATTACCTCCTAGGGAAACAATGTGAGATATAGACAGACCACAAAAGTCTGAAGTACATATTCACCCAAAAGGAATTGAACATGAGGCAACGAAGATGGTTGGAACTCATCAAAGACTATGACCTTAGTGTTCAATATCACCCCGGGAAGGCTAACATGGTGGCCGATGCCTTAAGCAGAAAGGCTTGCTCCTTGAAAGCCATTATTCAAAAGAGGCAGCCAGCCCTGTTTAAGGAGCTCGAACAATTCAGTTTGGAATTGGTCACCCCTGGATTTCTGGATCATTTGGAAGTCAAACCGACCCTGATGGATGAAGTCAAGAAGGCGCAAGGCGGGCACGCAAACATTGAAGGCATCAAGAAGAAGATGAAGCTAGGGAAGGCCCCGGGATTCTCCGAGGACGAGCACGGGATTGTTTGGTACAAAGGTCGCATCTGCGTACCAAACAAGATGGAGCTGAAGAACCTGCTCCGGCAAGAAGTCGACGACACTCCGTATTCCATCCTCCCTGGAGGAACCAAGATGTATCAAGACATGAAGGAAAGATTTTGGTGGCACGGAATGAAAAGAGAGATTGCGACCTATGTTGCAAAGTGTGATGTGTGCCAAAGGGTCAAGGCTGAATATCAGCGACCCGCTGGATTGCTCCAACCACTCAAGGTTCCTGAGTGGAAGTGGGATAATGTCGGAATGGACTTCATCACTGGATTACCAAGGTCGAATAGAGGACATGACTCCATCTGGGTCATAGTCGACCATTTGACCAAGGTGGCCCATTTCATTCCTATCAAGACCACTTATGATGGCAACTGGCTGGCAGCTCTCTACATCGACAGAATCGTAAGCCTTCACGGCGTTCCCAAGGAGATTGTGTCAGATCGAGGAACCCAGTTCACCTCAAGGTTCCGGAAGAAGTTCCAAGAAGCCTTGGGAACCAAGTTGTCTTTCAGCTCGGCTTTCCACCCACAGACCGGAGGTCAGACAAAACAAGTAAATCAAATTCTCAAAGACATGCTCCGAGCCTGTGTCTTGGCATATGGAGCCAAGTGGGAAGATTGCCTCCCTTTTGCCGAGTTCTCCTACAACAACAGTTATCAGCCGAGCCTTCAGATGGCACCATTTGAGGTGTTGTACGGACGCAGATGTCGCACACCCCTCAACTGGTCAGAGACTGGAGAAGGGCTAGTCTTTGGACCGGATATTCTCCGCAAAGCAGAAGAGCAAGTCCAACTAGTCAGAGAGCTTTTGAAGGCAGCCAAGTCAAGGCAGAAGAGCTATGCTGACACTCACCGCCGGGACATGAGCTTCCATGTCGGGGATCATGTGTACCTGCGGGTAACTCCTCTAAAGGGAACCAAGCGTTTCCACGTCAAGGGGAAGCTCGCACCAAGGTTTATTGGACCCTTTGAGATCACTGCACGACGAGGAGAAGTGGCTTACCAGTTGGAACTACCACCTGAGCTATCCGATGTGCACAATGTATTCCATGTGTCACAACTTCAGAAATGTCTCCAAATTCCGAACAAGCCTGATCTCTACAAGGATGTTGATCACCAAGCCATTGATCTGCAACCTGATTTGACCTATGCGAGAAGCCCACTCGCATTCTGGATGAAGCAGAACTACGGACGCGAAGCCGCACCATCAAGTACTTCAAGGTCCAGTGGAGCAACCACACGGAAGCAGAAGCAACCTGGGAACGTGAAGACTATCTTAGATCCGAGTATCCCGATCTCTTTTAAGACCTAGTTTAGGAATCTCGGGGACGAGATTCTTGAAAGGGGGGTAAGTTTGTCACACCCTGCATTTTGTAACATGTCATTTGCATCAATAAAGCATGAAAATTTGGACCAGCAAATTTTTTGGCATCATTTGGCTTTTATTTGGAATTGAGTTTTTCTTCCTGTGTTTTTCATGTGCTCATTAAAGTCAACTACTACCTCTTGTAGAATTCATCTCCTTACCCAAAACTTCTGCCCAATGATCATGCCAAGTGTCTATAGCAGTATACTATTTTCTTATAAAAATTAATTTGGCCAAAATGTATTTTCAAAAATTAGTATTCCAAAAACCCCTCAATTGAGGTTTGCACTGCAAGTTCTTGATTTAGGGTGAGAAAATTATTTCAAAAAGTATATTTGAGACCTAGTAGTCATAGGACTCCCAGAAACCACAAAAGTATAATTTTAAAAGTTATTTTCCTATTTTATTTAAAAGCTGTTTCTTAAGGCCAGAAATGGTCTTTAATAGGGAAAAATTATTTAAGCATTTCAAAAATGTTTGCCAAAATTCAGGGAGACTCATAGGACATATATTGTCCATATATAAGAGTTTCAACACTTGGTCATGTTCAAAATAATGGGCTAATCCCTCAGAAACCCTTTCTGGATATTTCAAGCTTTTGAAATATTTACAAAGGAAATATTCTCTAAAAATTCTAGGGAAATTATATCATGTCATATATGACAAATTTGATGATCTTGCCAAGCCTCATTCCTTGGGAAGCAAGAAAACATCATCAAAACCCCTCAAAACCATTCTGTCCATATCTGAAGTTTGAGCAACTTTACATTGCCAAACTTATCCAAATGCTCTCAAACTTGGTGCACATGCTAGAATGGTCTAATAAGGCATCTAGACCAAATGGCACAAGTTTTGGAGAAGGGTAACTTGATCAGAATGCCCCAAAACCATTTCTATTCAAATTCAAATTTGAACAACTTTACATTACCAACTTTTTACCTAGGGCTTCAAACTTTGTGGGAATGATCATAACCCCAAATGATGACACTACACCAAGTGGTGCATCAAGGGGAGATGATTAGCATGACTTAAACATGGTGAAGCCATTTCTGTTGATTTCTAGGGTTCACCAAAGTTACATTGGCAAGTTTCTTCAGATGAGCCCAAATTTGGTGAAACACCCTAATTCCATATGCCATTCAATCATGTTAAGGGTCATGGCCAGTGGAGATCATTTGCTTGCCCAAAACATGATCAAACACCTTCTGCCATTTTACCAAAATCCCTGTTCTGACCCCTTTTACTATTTACTTTTGACTCAACTTTCTACCACAGCCTCACCTAGTTACCTTCTACCTCCAGTGACTTCCCCAGGACCAGAGCTCCATGATTGAAGGGTGAAAACCCCAAATTACCTTGCTGGACAGCCCAGTTCTTACCATCTACCAGCTTCCCTCCTCTCTCACTGGACATCCAAAGCATCCAAGGCCACAGCTGGTTTGTTTACTCTACGCTGGACCTCCTAGACACAGCGGACACGCCCAGTTAGCCAACGGCATGCCGTGGCATGCGATAAGCACGCTCCAGAGCGCGCTACAGTGCGCACCCG
The DNA here is from genome assembly GCA_902687465.1 of Secale cereale. NCBI lineage: Eukaryota > Viridiplantae > Streptophyta > Magnoliopsida > Poales > Poaceae > Secale > Secale cereale. The sequence continues at coordinate 160,538,361 of LR738715.1, read as the reverse complement.
CACTGTAGCCTCGCCCAATCCATCGCCCCGACCACCTCGTGCTTCCCCCTCGCGCCGTTCGATGCGCCTCGGCGTCCGCAAGTCCCCCGGCGCTGTCCCCCTCCTCCTTCTCCCTCCAGTGGACGCCCTCACACGCGCGCCGGCCGCCCGCGAGCTCCAGTCGTCGGCCTCGCACGCGCACAGCTGCAGAACCTTCCCCCGCTCCCTCTCTTCCTCTCCTCTCCCCTGGACCTCGTCCAGCAACACCGCAGACGCGTCCCCAACACCTCCCGTGCCCTGTGGCGACGAGCAGAGGCTCGCCGGCGCACAGGTCCACGGCACCTCACCGTCCGCCTATAAATAGGCCCCCCGAGCCCCTCCTCTCCTCACAAATCGCACTCTCCCTCTCTCAATCACCTTCTAGAACCACTCGCTCCACTCCAGACCAGCCCGAGCTCGAGATCGAGCTCGAGCTCCGCCGCGGCGGCTCACAGTCGCCTGCTCGGTACAGGCCGCCCCAATCCCTTCTAGCTCTCGATCTGGCACCATAGCACGTCACTGATGCGTTTCCCCCTCTTCCCTCTCTCTGCAGCTGCCGGAATCGACCGGAGCAGCATCCACCCGAAGCTCCTCCGCCGCGTGTCCTCGACGCCGGCGAACAAGGCCCCTCCGGCGACCCGCACCACCACCACTAGAACGACGACATCCTGCTGAATCCATTCCTGCCCTCAGCTCGCCCCACTGTGCCCGGAAACGCCGCCGGTGAGCTCGCCGGCTCTCTGCCGGAGGGTTAGGGATGACAGGCGGGCCCCGCCTGTCAGCCTCCCCTCGCCCTCGCTCCTCTCTCCTCTCACTGACGCCGGGCACCGCCCGTCAGGTTTAAGAAACCCTGGCGCGCGCTGGCGCCGTGTGGTGGGCTGATTTCGCCCTGGGCCGTTGCACTGTGGCCATTCTGGCCCAGTGGCACAGAGCCTTTTTCATTTTTCTTTTCTGTGGATTTTCAATAAATTCCACAGAATTAAATATATATCCAAATGAATTAATTCCAGTTCCTAAAAACTTGTAAAAATCCAACCTATTTAATGATGTCACTTTCACACATATCCATGAACCTTTTCTGTTCTGTTCAAATTTAAATTCATATTTGAACATTAAAACTTATGTTCAAATATTCATGTACCCCATTCTGCCACTCCAAAACTCAAACTAAGAATTTTTGCCATCTTAGTTTTCCCTCTAGTATTTAAGAAAAATAAGTTGACATTTTTCTGAGCACTTTGATTTTTCTATTTTTATTGTGGTCTTATTTTTCCGTTGTTTATTGCGACGATTAGATACCGTATTTGACGAGGTTGCTGAAGAAGAAGGAGGGGAAGGATTTGAAGACTTTGAAGACCAAGCCAATCCAGGCAAGCAGCCCTTTGACCATGATACCCTTGTGTTCTTCGGAACCCATTTATTTCCGAATGCATGATGATAAGAGTGACGGTGGTGACCTAGTTGAGAACGACCACATGATGCATGCTTTACTCATGATCTTGCTATGTGCTAGATGCAATGAAACTGATTAGTAGTGATGCCTAGTGATGCATGTGAGCCATGAAACCTTCGTGGTTGCATTCTTTTCAAAAAACCATCGGGTGCCCCTAATGCCCGAGGGTGATGTTGAGTTAGGTCATCACTTGAGGAAGAAGTGATGTGCCGATAAAGATCTTGTGCATGGGTGAAATGATGGATTAGATTTATGTGTGACTACCGTCCCAACCAAACATGTGCAACCACTCCACCCCTTATGGGACGGGGCGTTATTGATTACTTAGGCCGATACTAGCATGGTGCCCACACTACTAGTGACGGGAAGACTTGAGGTCTTTCTCGGGACGGGGTCGTGCTTGGATAGACGACCATGACGGTTTTTACAGGGCACCGGACATACCGTTGGTCCCTTCGTGTACGCGTGACATTGAAAATAGGGCAAGTCCCATGATCTATTGTTTGTACTTGAGGGCTGTGCACCAACGAGTGGACCCTATGTTAGGGTCGTCTAAGGAAAGATAATGACCGGGTGCTTCCCCCTAGTACTTGAGGTACTGCGGGATCGTAGGTGACACGAAAGCTTCCCTGATCTTGTGGGTAGAGTGCGCAACCTCTGCAGAGTGTAAAACTATTCGAATAGCCGTGTCCACGGTCATGGACAGTTGGGTGGTGCTACTTAAACTATGTCCAGATTTTTACTACATCGGTGAAAGTATGTGTGTGTGATGAGTCAAGGTGGTGACTTGACTCATTGAGCTGAATCCTATTCATGTTGATATCTTTAACCTGTCTTCGAGGTTACCTGAATTTATTGATGCATATACTTGATGGTAGAATATTTGTTCTAGCTTGCAGCTAGTTTGCTCATTGTTGTATAATTGCATTATTACCTTGAACCAAATCATGGGTTGCTTGCGAGTACATTCAAAGTACTCATTGGCTTGCCACCGATTATTTAATTGGCCAGGCATGGAGGAGCAGGAATATGAAGAAGAATTTTATGGAGACGAACATGCGAACTAGGACGCTATCCCAGTCAGAATGCCTGTAGGGTTAAGGCAGATGGCATGGGTTCTACTTATCTTCGAAGACTTCCGCTATTCGAGTTATTTGCTATTCAGCCCTTGAGGCTTTATCTATGTAAGACTTGGCCATAATGGCCATAATTTGTGTAAGACGGTATGTATGGATGTAAGACTCTTGTTATTCAGCTTCTGTGTGTTCAGTGAGCATTGATCTCTGGGATCACTGTACACGTGCATTCGGTGATCTCGACTTTTAAGTTGGGGTCCCCACAGAGCTGGTATCAGAGCCATCCTGACTGTAGGAAGCCTTAGTTAGCATGGGCGTTAGTTAGATGAGACCCCTTTTTCAAAAACCTTCTGAACCTCTCTTCTTTTCTAAACCTTACCAACCTGAGATATCATCTTATTAACCTCTCCTATTCACCCTTTGTAGATGGACGCTGTACCTGAAGAGCACCTGACCACTGGGTTTCCCTTGCTTCTCAAGGATAGCTTCCAGGAGTGCCAGTTCCACCGAGCACCCATCCTCACCTACCTTGAGCATCGGGTTAGCGACACTGAGGTGGAGTACCATGTGGAAGTGATCGTGAAGGCAAACGATCCTCCCACAAGTTGGTTCTTCGAGGGACCCCAGATGGCAACACTACCTCTCGCTGTCGAGGCTGCTGCACTCAAGGCACTAACCCGTCTCCGTGAGCTTCTTCCGGAGATGGCAGCCAAGATGACAACCCGCTTCTTGCCTTACCGGAAGGAAGGTGAAGATGAAAGCAGCGCACTAGCCCCTCCACTGAAGGAAGGACTTCCACTTCGATTCCAGACCTACATCAGTCTATGTGCCGACAGCTTGGCACAAGATTTGGCCGCGGAATCAATGAAGCTCCAGGAAGAACTTCACAAGACCAAGGCACTTCTTCGTCGAGCACAAGAGAAGACAGATAGGATCAAGAAGGAAGGAGCACCTCCCGGACAGTCCGCTATCGCGTATTGAGGCGGAAGGCCCTCAGGAGATGAATCTTCCAAGGATGAAGAACCACCTTGGTGACGCCGTATGACGGCAAGGGAATATCGCAAGCTTTTCCCGGCACCACCGACAAAGCACCGTCGTATCCAACTCCTCCACTCCCCCACACCCTCAAGTGACAAGGGGGCCCAGACAGATGAAGACAAGGAGGAAGACCCAGAAGAGCCAGAATACGCGACCGAGCATTCCGCCGCTTAGGCATTATTCGCAACTCGGATATGCCAGTTCGTAACCTCTACGGTAGGATAGGTCGTGTAACCCCTATGCGCAGTCGAGTCCTTGTATGGTTCATATGACACCATCTAGTGTTGCTTTTGTTGTGTTTGGATGTATGTCGTATTCTTCCTTTGGGAATATGTAAACGACTACATCAACCATTTGAATTTTAATGAATGTGTTTGGCCGTTTCGGCCCTTGCATGATTTGATTAGTGTCACAACCACCCCCTTACTAGGCACCCATCTATATTGCTTTCCCTCTTCCAAGTCATGAGACCTTTTACCGCTCCAACAGGATGCCTATTGTAACTCGTACTGGTACCTCTACCCAGCAGCCTGAAGCCGGAGCATCCGCTCAATCAGAGGCAGGCCACAACCAAACCAACGACCAAGCTCCACCACCACCACCTCCTCCGAACATGGACATGGCTCAGCTTCTCCAAGCTTTCCGAGAGGAACGTCAAGCCAACACCGCAGCCCTTCAGTTGATTGCTCAAGCTGTCACCAACCACCGCCAGCCGGCAGGGAATTGCAATGGACGTTCCATGTTGGCAGAGTTCAAGAAGCATGCACCGCCAACTTTCATCGAGACTGCTGAACCCCTGGATGCAGACGACTGGGTCCGCACCATTGAGGACTTGCTGGAACTAGTCAGATGCACCGAAGACCGCGAGAAGGTGGCTTATGCAGCCCACTGCCTCGGGGGGACTGCTAGAGCTTGGTGGGATGGATTCAAGGTCATGCATGCTGGACAAGACATCACTTGGGACAACTTCAAGGCAGAATTCCGCAAAGCCCACATTCCTTCCGGAATCATGGCTATCAAAAAGCGTGAATTCCGAGCTCTGAAGCAAGGAAGTGGCACTGTCAAGGAGTACATGCAGAAGTTTAGTGTTCTGTCAAGGTATGCCCCTGAAGATGTCAGCACTGATGCTACAAAAAGGGAGCGCTTCATGGAAGGCCTCAATCAGACTCTGCAGTACGCGCTTGTCGTGTGCGACTGCCCAACCTTCCCTGACCTGGTGAACAAAGCACTCATGCTTGAAGACAAGCGGCGTGCTCTGGAAGACACTCGCAAGCGCAAGATGGTCAGCAAGGGAAGTTCCAGCAACCAGAAACCTCGCCCGTGGCAGTCAGCCCCGGTCAAGCCAACCTATCAGCAACCAAGAGCTCCTGCACCTCGCACCAACTATCAGCCTCAGCAGTATGCCAACCCAAGGCCAGCTTTCAACCCCAATAACAGTGGTGGCAACAAGATCAATAATCCAAACCAAGTCACTTGCTTTGGATGTGGTCAGTCAAGACACATCTCAAGGGTGTGCCCCAACAAGAAGCCTGATGCCCCGCGCCCCAATGCGCAGAACCCAGGACAAGGCCGCGGGATGCCACCAAGGAACCCAGCTCCTCGCAACCCGCCTAACCATGGGAAGGGGCGTGTGAATCACGTCACTGCTGAAGAAGCCCAGGAAGACTCGGACGTCGTGCTGGGTACGTTCCTTGTCAACTCAGCACCTGCAACTGTCTTGTTTGATTCTGGAGCCACGCATTCATTTGTCACTCAAAGATTTGCATTAAAAAGTGGCATGACCCCTACACCCCTGAATAACCCCATGGTGGTACAAACCCCCGGAGCAGAGATGGGAGCCAAGATAGGCTGTAAGGGAGTCAGTATTACCATTAACGGGGTAGATTTCCTAGCAGACCTCATCATCCTGAGATCATAAGGCTTGGATGTGAGCCTAGGCATGAATTGGCTCAGCAAGCACCAAGGCTTGTTAGACTGTGCCAATCGGACTGTCACTGTGACCAATGACCAAGGAGTCGAGGTTAAGTTTGCTCCCAACTCCTCTTCCGCTCAAGCCGTTCAAGTCAACTGTCTGTCTGAAGTTGAGCTGGAGCAAGTACCGTTAGTATGTGAGTATCCCGATGTCTTTCCGAATGAGCTACCGGGAATGCCCCCTGACCGTGACATTGAGTTCATCATCGAGCTCGTGCCCGGGGCAGGACCCATCTATAAGAAGCCTTATAGAATGGGGACGGAAGAATTAGCCGAGTTGAAAAAGCAACTCGAAGAGCAGCTGAGGAAGGGATTTATCCGCCCAAGTGCCTCTCCTTGGGGATCACCTGTTCTGTTTGTGGCAAAGAGGGACGGTACCATCCGCTTATGCATTGACTATCGTTCCCTCAATGAAGTTACAATCAAGAACAAATATCCACTTCCCAAGATTGAAGATCTGTTTGATCAGCTCAGCGGAGCCAAGGTGTTCTCCAAGATCGACCTCAGATCTGGGTACTACCAACTGAAGATCAGACCTCAAGATATTCCGAAGACGGCATTCGTAACCAGATATGGCCTGTATGAGTGCACGGTCATGTCCTTTGGGTTAACCAATGCCCCAGCTTACTTCATGTATCTCATGAATAAAGTCTTCATGGAATATTTGGACAAGTTTGTTGTTGTCTTCATCGATGACATTCTTGTCTTCTCGAAGATGGAGGAAGAACACGAGCAACATTTGGGGATGGTCCTAGACAAGCTTCGGGAGCACCAACTATACGCCAAATTCAGCAAGTGTGAGTTCTGGCTGCGTAAAGTTGGATTCTTAGGTCATGTCTTGACCGAAGAAGGATTGTCAGTTGATCCTGCGAAGATCGAAGCTGTGACCCAATGGCGATCTCCAACGACCGTCAAGGAAGTCAGAAGCTTCCTCGGACTTGCGGGCTATTACCGCAAATTCGTGGAAGGATTCTCTAGCATTGCCCGGCCGATGACTCAGTTCCTCAAGAAGGACAAGAAGTTCGAGTGGACGCCAAAATGTGAAGAGAGCTTCCAAGAGCTCAAGAAGAGGTTGACCACCGCCCCAGTTCTGGCAACACCTGATATTCACAAGGAATTCGTGATATATTGTGATGCCTCTCGAACCGGATTGGGAAGCGTTCTGATGTAAGAAGGCCGAGTCATAGCTTACCTATCCAGGCAGCTACGACCTCATGAAGAGAACTACGCTACTCATGATCTTGAGTTAGCAGCAGTGGTTCATGCCTTGAAGACATGGCAGCATTACCTCCTAGGGAAACGGTGTGAGATATACACAGACCACAAAAGTCTAAAGTACATATTCACCCAAAAGGAATTGAACATGAGGCAACGAAGATGGTTGGAACTCATCAAATACTATGACCTCAGTGTTCAATATCACCCCGGGAAGGCTAACGTGGTGGCCGATGCCTTAAGCAGGAAGGCTTGCTCCTTGAATGCCATTATTCAAAAGAGGCAGCCAGCCCTGTTTAAGGAGCTCGAACAATTCAGTTTGGAATTGGTCACCCCTGGATTTCTGGATCATTTGGAAGTCAAACCGACCCTGATGGATGAAGTCAAGAAGGCGCAAGGCGGGCACGCAAGCATTGAAGGCATCAAGAAGAAGATGAAGCTAGGGAAGGCCCCGTGATTCTCCGAGGACGAGCATGATATTGTTTGGTACAAAGGTCGCATCTGCGTACCAAACAAGATGGAGTTGAAGAACCTGCTCCTGCAAGAAGCCCACGACACTCCGTATTCCATCCACCCTAGAGGAACCAAGATGTATCAAGACATGAAGGAAAGATTCTGGTGGCACGGAATGAAAAGAGAGATTGCGACCTATGTTGCAAAGTGTGATGTGTGCCAAAGGGTCAAGGCTGAATATCAGCGACCCGCTGGATTGCTCCAACCACTCAAGGTTCCTGAGTGGAAGTGGGATAATGTCGGAATGGACTTCATCACTGGATTACCAAGGTCGAATAGAGGACATGACTCCATCTGGGTCATAGTCGACCATTTGACCAAGGTGGCCCATTTCATTCCTGTCAAGACCACTTATGATGGCAACCGGCTAGCAGCTCTCTACATCGACAGAATCGTAAGCCTTCACGGCGTTCCCAAGGAGATTGTGTCAGATCGAGGAACCCAGTTCACCTCAAGGTTCTGGAAGAAGTTCCAAGAAGCCTTGGGAACCAAGTTGTCTTTCAGCACGGCTTTCCACCCACAGACCGGAGGTCAGACAGAACAAGTAAATCAAATTCTCGAAGACATGCTCCGAGCCTGTGTCTTGGCATATGGAGCCAAGTGGGAAGATTGCCTCCCTTTTGCCGAGTTCTCCTACAACAACATTTATCAGTCGAGCCTTCAGATGGCACCATTTGAGGTGTTGTACGGACGCAGATGTCACACACCCCTCAACTGGTCAGAGACTGGAGAAGGGCTAGTCTTTGGACCGGATATTCTCCGCGAAGCAGAACAGCAAGTCCAACTAGTCAGAGAGCGTTTGAAGGCAGCCAAGTCAAGGCAGAAGAGCTATGCTGACACTCACCGCCGGGACATGAGCTTCCATGTCGGGGATCATGTGTACCTGCGGGTAACTCCTCTAAAGGGAACCAAGCGTTTCCACGTCAAGGGGAAGCTTGCACCAAGGTTCATTGGACCCTTTGAGATCACTGCACGACGAGGAGAAGTGGCTTACCAGTTGGAACTACCACATGAGCTATCTGATGTGCACAACGTATTCCACGTGTCACAACTTCGGAAATGTCTCCAAATTCCGAACAAGCCTGATCTCTACAAGGATGTTGATCACCAAGCCATTGATCTGCAGCCTGATTTGACCTACCACAAGAAGCCCATTCGCATTCTGGATGAAGCAGAACGACGGACGCGAAGCCGCACCATCAAGTACTTCAAGGTCCAGTGGAGCAACCACACGGAAGCAGAAGCAACCTGGGAACGTGAAGACTATCTTAGATCCGAGTATCCCGATCTCTTTTAAGACCTAGTTTAGGAATCTCGGGGACGAGATTCTTGTAAGGGGGGTAAGTCTGTCACACCCTGCATTTTGTAACATATCATTTGCATCAATAAAGCATGAAAATTTGGACCAGCAATTTTTTTTGGCATCATTTGGCTTTTATTTGGAATTGAGTTTTTCTTCCTGTGTTTTTCATGTGCTCATTAAAGTCAACTACTACCTCTTGTAGAATTCATCTCCTTACCCAAAACTTCTGCCCAATGATCATGCCAAGTGTCTATAGCAGTATAGTATTTTCTTATAAAAATTAATTTGGCCAAAATGTATTTTCAAAAATTAGTATTCCAAAAACCCCTGAATTGAGGTTTGCACTGCAAGTGCTTGATTTAGGGTGAGAAAATTATTTCAAAAAGTATATTTGAGACCTAGTAGTCATAGGACTCCCAGAAACCACAAAAGTATAATTTTAAAAGTTATTTCCTATTTTATTTAAAAGCTTTTTCTTAAGGCCAGAAATGGTCTTTAATAGGGAAAAATTATTTAAGTATTTCAAAAATATTTGCCAAAATTCAGGGAGACTCATAGGACATATATTGTCCATATATAAGAGTTTCAACACTTGGTCATGTTCAAAATAATGGGCTAATCCCTCAGAAACCCTTTCTGGATATTTCAAGCTTTTGAAATATTTACAAAGGAAATATTCTCTAAAAATTCTAGGGAAATTCTATCATGTCATATATGACATATTTGATGATTTTGCCAAGCCTCGTGCCTTGGGAAGCAAGAAAACATCATCAAAACCCCTCAAAACCATTCTGTCCATATATGAAGTTTGAGCAACTTTACATTGCCAAACTTATCCAAATACTCTCAAACTTGGTGCACATGCTAGAATTGTCTAATAAGGCATCTAGACCAAATGGCACAAGTTTTGGAGAAGGGTAACTTGATCAGAATGCCCCAAAACCATTTCTATTCAAATTCAAATTTGAACAACTTTACATTACCAACTTTTTACCTGGGGCTTCAAACTTTGTGGGAATGATCATAACCCCAAATGATGACACTACACCAAGTGGTGCATCAAGGGGAGATGATTAGCATGACTTAAACATGGTGAAGCCATTTCTGTTGATTTCTAGGGTTCACCAAAGTTACATTGGCAAGTTTCTTCAAATGAGCCCAAATTTGATGAAACACCCTAATTCCATATGCCATTCAATCCTGTTAAGTGTCATGGCCAGTGGAGATCATTTGCTTGCCCAAAACATGATCAATCACCTTCTGCCATTTTACCAAAATCCCTGTTCTGACCCCTTTTACTATTTACTTTTGACTCAACTTTCTACCACAGCCTCACCTAGTTACCTTCTACCTCCAGTGACTATCCCAGGACCAGAGCTCCATGATTGAAGGGTGAAAACACCAAATTACCTTGCTGGACAGCCCAGTTCTTACCATCTACCAGCTTCCCTCCTCTCTCACTGGACATCCAAAGCATCCAAGGCCACAGCTGGTTTGTTTACTCTACGCTGGACCTCCCAGACACGGCGGACACGCCCAGTTAGCCAACGGCATGCCGTGGCATGCAATAAGCACGCTCCAGAGCGCGCTACAGTGCGCACCCGCACTGTAGCCTCGCCCAATCCATCGCCCCTGACCACCTCGTGCTTCCCCCTTGCGCCGTTCGATGCGACTCGGCGTCCGCAACTCCCCCGGTGCTGTCCCCCTCCTCCTTCTCCCTCCAGTGGACGCCCTCACACGTGCGCCGGCTGCCCACGAGCTCCAGTCGTCGGCCCCGCCCGCGCACAGCTCCAGAACCTTCCCCCGCTCCCTCTCTTCCTCTCCTCTGCCCTGGACCTCGTCCAGCAGCACCGCAGACGCGTCCCGAGCACCTCCCGTGCCCTGTGGCGACGAGCAGAGGCTCGCCGGCGCACAGGTCCATGGCACCTCGCCGTCCGCCTATAAATAGGCCCCCCGAGCCCCTCCTCTCCTCACAAATCACACTCTCCCTCTCTCAATCACCTCCCAGAACCACTCGCTCCACTCCAGACCAGCCCGAGCTCGAGCTCCGCCGCGGCGGCTCACCGTCGCCTACTCGGTACAGGCCGCCACAGTCCCTTCTAGCTCTCGATCTGGCACCACAGCACATCACTGATGCATTTACCCCTCTTCCCTCTCTCTGCAGCTGCCAGAATCGACCGGAGCAGCATCCACCCGAAGCTCCTCCGTCGCGTGTCCTCGCCGCCGGCGAACCAGGCCCCTCCGGCGACCCGCACCACCACCACTAGAATGGCGACATCCTGTTGAATCCATTCCTGCCCTCAGCTCGCCCCGCCGTGCCCGGAAACGCCGCCGGTGAGCTCGTCGGCTCTCTGCCGGAGGGTTAGGGATGACAGGCGGGCCCCGCCTGTCAGCCTCCCCTCGCCCTCGCTCCTCTCTCCTCTCACTGACGCCGGGCCCTGCCCGTCAGGTTTAAAAAAACCCTGGCGCGCGCTGGCGCCGTGCGGTGGGCTGATTTTGCCCTGTGCCGTTGCACTGTGGCCGTTCTGGCCCGGTGGCACAGAGCCTTTTTCATTTTTCTTTTCTGTGGATTTTCAATAAATTCCACAGAATTAAATATATATCCAAATGAATTAATTCCAGTTCCTAAAAACTTGTAAAAATCCAACCTATTTAATGATGTCACTTTCACACATATCCATGAACCTTTTCTGTTCTGTTCAAATTTAAATTCATATTTGAACATTAAAACTTCTGTTCAAATATTCATGTACCCCATTCTGCCACTCCAAAACTCAAACTTAGAGTTTTTTCCATCTTAGTTTTCCCTCTAGTATTTAACAAAAATAAGTTGACATTTTTCTGAGCACTTTGATTTTTCTGTTTTTATTGTGGTCTTATTTTTCCGTTGTTTATTGCGACGATTAGATACCGTATTTGACGAGGTTGCTGAAGAAGAAGGAGGGGAAGGATTTGAAGACTTTGAAGACCAAGCCAATCCAGGCAAGTAGCCCTTTGACCATGATACCCTTGTGTTCTTCGGAACCCATTTATTTCCGAATGCATGATGATAAGAGTGACGGTGGTGACCTAGTTGAGAACCACCACATGATGCATGCTTTACTCATGATCTTGCTATGTGCTAGATGCAATGCAAATGATTAGTAGTGATGCCTAGTGATGCATGTGAGCCATGAAACCTTCGTGTTTGCATTCTTTTCAAAAACCCCATCGGGTGCCCCTAATGCCCGAGGGTGATGTTGAGTTAGGTCATCACTTGAGGAAGAAGTGATGTGCCGATAAAGATCTTGTGCATGGGTGAAAAGATGGATTAGATTTATGTGTGACTACCGTCCCAACCAAACATGTGCAACCACTCTACCCCTTATGGGACGGGGCGTTATTGATTACTTAGGCCGATACTAGCATGGTGCCCACACTACTAGTGACGGGAAGACTTGAGGTCTTTCCCTGGACGGGGTTGTGCTTGGATAGACGACCATGACTGTTTTTACAGGGCACCGGACACACCGTTGGTCCCTTCGTGTACGCGTGACACTGAAAATAGGGCAAGTCCCATGATCTATTGTTTGTACTCGAGGGCTGTGCACCAACGAGTGGACCCTATGTTAGTGTCGTCTAAGGAAAGATAATGACCGGGTGCTTCCCCTGAGTACTTGAGGTACTGCGGGATTGTGGGTGACACGAAAGCTTCCCGGATCTTGTGGGTAAAGTGCGCAACCTCTGCAGAGTGTAAAACTATTCGAATAGCCGTGTCCACGGTCATGGACAGTTGGGTGGTGCTACTTAAACTATGTCCAGAATTTTACTACATCGGTGAAAGTATGTGTGTGTGATGAGTCAAGGTGGTGACTTGACTCGTTGAGCTGAATCCTATTCATGTTGATATCGGTAACTTGTCTTCAAGGTTACCTGAATTTATTGATGCATATACTTGATGGTAGAATATTTGTTCTAGCTTGCAGCTAGTTTGCTCATTGTTGTATAATTGCATTATTACCTTGAACCAAATCATGGGTTGCTTGCGAGTACATTCAAAGTACTCATTGGCTTGCCACTGGTTATTTAATTGGCCAGGCATGGAGGAGCAGGAATATGAAGAAGAATTTTATGGAGACGAACATGCGAACTAGGACGCTATCCCAGTCAGAATGCCTGTAGGGTTAAGGCAGATGGCATGGGTTCTACTTATCTTCGAAGACTTCCGCTATTTGAGTTATTTGCTATTCAGCCCTTGAGGCTTTATCTATGTAAGACTTGGCCATAATGGCCATAATTTGTGTAAGACGGTATGTATGGATGTAAGACTCTTGTTATTCAGCTTTTGTGTGTTCAGTGAGCATTGATCTCAGGGATCACTGTACACGTGCATTCGGTGATCTCGACTTCTAAGTCGGGGTCCCTACATGAAGGAAACCATTAAGTACAGAAGATTGATACATATACAGAGAGAAGTGATGATCGACCTCTCTCCTTCTCTGATAGATTGGTCGAACAACAAATTTTCGTATATCTATCCGACGCTACTAGCTACATATATATATATATATATATATATATATATATATATATATATATAATGTGTAAGATCTCTTACAATTAATTCCCTAACATCTTAACTCAACTTCCACATGGTATTCTCCGGCTTTATTGATGGCGTGGTCAAGAAGGAATCCCGCTAATTCCTCTTGAATTGCTCGGATGCGATCTTGTTGTAGGAGTTCATTCCGCATCTGCCACATCTTATTTGAAGAAGGTGGTCAATATATATATGAACGAAACTCAACAGAAATGATGGTAATAAAATAGAATTGTGAATATTTTTTCTTACACACATCAAATTATCTTTTAGAGTAGCCCGGCCTATTCTTGGCCATCGCGTTGTAGATGAACTCGCAGATGTAGTATCCACAGTAATTATTCCCGGGTTCCTGCCACAAGCACTTTACGAGAAATAGAGGTCAATCAAACTGATAATGAAGCATTATAAATGCTATTGATGAAAGTATAGCTAGAGTCAACGGGAGATGTGCAGAACTAGCTAGCTAGTAGTACTTACTTTCGGGTAAATCCATCATAGATCCCGCGACAGTGCCGGAACTTTTTGGGTGAATTCTTTCCAAACCCCGCGAGACAAAGAAAACAATTACTTTATATTAGGAAATGAACAAAGTTGCCGATAGGGTGCGATAATGATCGATTGAACTTACTTGTTGAGAATTTTAGACATGTCCGCGTAGTCCTCGAGATCTTTTCGTCTCGAGTCTAAGACGGTTACTAGTCCCTGCTCAAGCTTAATCTCTAGGAGAATATAGTGGAACCTGTGCACGCATGCATATAACTCATCAATTGCATTAATTACTATAACCTTGAGTAATAATTAAGGGAAACCGAATATGCACAAGACAGTAACACTCACTTGAAGTTGTAAGGAAAGAGTATTTTATCTTTGTTTTGATTTATTATCAACGATCGTAGCAAGTTGGCCTCGGCTTCTTTGGCATGAAACTGAACCTGATAATCATCTATGAGATTTTTATTAATTGACCCAATATCATAGATATCAGCTTTTTTGCATTCGACGATCTTCAATCTGCATAATATAATGAGGATAATTATATATACATGCAATGAAAGAGCTGAGCTATATATAGAGACTTAATGACAGAAGTAGTACTTACAGACAGTAGCAAGTGATCGTTGGTTTATCGAGGGCCTTTTGATTGAAAAACTAGAAGGACTCCTCAAATGTAACAGACAACACCTCAATTCCAACGAGGTCATGGTCCTCTTTAACCTTGAACATCAAAGTATCCTGGCCACCAGAGTCTCTACAGGTATCCATGTACCAATCATGCAATCTTCGCATCATCGTGGTTAGAGTAGTGACATCTTTGACGAGAGGCTTCCCGTACCAGTATTTGTGTTCATCCACCTCTAACATATCAATAACTACATCATCGGCCAGGTAATCTGCAAGATTGGTACCAGGCGCCATCCTCGGATGATTAGGGACCATGTCGCTAGGCACCTTGAGCGGGGGGCACGATTGGTTCTCTTGTTCCCCGAGCTGGGGAATTTTTTCCCACTTTTTCGTTGTGCTAACCTTCGATCACTGCAAGTATTTCCCGACCTCTCCGCTTCGACATATGACTTTTCAATAATGCGCTCATAGTTGGTTTTCAACGGAGATGGTGGTGGTTTCTTCAGGGCATCAATAGTGCGCTTCGCTCTCACCGGATCTATCTTCTCCTTTGGAGGTGGAGGTTTCTTTGCAAAAAAGTACTTCACTTCGGCTTTAGAGATCTCCGTGTTCTCGTCGTCGGTCCTCTCGTATGCTAGCTTCTCTAAAGGCTTGAGAGATGGACCGTATTTGTATTGCCTCCTACCTCTGGTTGTACTGCTAGACACTGGAGCAGTCCGAGCGGCTACGGCTGCCTTCTTTTGTTGCTTACGAGGCGGAGAACGAGGCGGAGTGCTACCACGCGCCGGAGCAGCCGGAGCGGCGGCGGCTCTCTTCCCGCCTTGCTGACGAGGCGGAGGAGGAGGCAGGCTGCTCGGACGCGCCGGCGCAGGCGGAGAAGGAGGCGGAGTGCCGCCACCCGTCTGAGCACTCGGAGAAGGAGGCGGAGTGCCCTGATCCCTTGCCGGAGGAGGAGGCGGAGTGCACTGACTCGCCGGAGGAGGCGGAGGCGTCCAGTTCGGAAGGTTGATGAGGTCCTTCCGCCATAGGCATGGAATCTTCAGAGAAGAACCAGCCGAGTCTCCCCTTCACCTATTGGGTGGTCAAGCTCGAGATCCTCAAACCCCTCCGTTATATGATCCACCATCATCCTAGCATATCCTTCTGGAATCGGACGGTAGTGAAAAGTTGCACCGGGTTCAGTAGGAAAAACAGAGCCTACAGCCGCCTTGACTTTGAATTGCAGCCATTGCGTCATAAGGTGGCAATGTTGAGACTCCGTGATAGCATCCACGAGGTAACTAGCAGGAGCCGTGAAGACAGGCTCCAGAGGCAGCTCAGTGGAAGCCACGCTGCTTTTCCGCTGAGATGGAGGGGTAGCTTTGGGGGTAGCTTCGTCAGGTCGCTTGCTGCGAACTGCTTCTCGTTCGTCCTCTAGCGCTTTTACCCTTGCGTGCAGCGCCTACAGAGTGCTCTGATCCACTTTCTTCTTCCTCTCCCGACATTTGTAACCGCCTATGTTGGGAAACCCAGCCTTCCACAAAACGGAGCCTGGCGTGCCTCGTGTCCGTCCAGGGTGCTCAGGATTCCCGAGGGCCATTGTGAGCTCATCGTTCTCTCTGTCGGGAACGAACGTCCCTTCCTGCGCTGCTTTGATATAGTGCTGAAGCTGCGTGATGGGTATTGCAAGTTGCTTGTCCGTCCAAATGCACTTCCATGTTTCAGGGTCCAAGGTTCCCCCAACCCCGAGGAACCAAGCCCTTGAACGGTCTAGCCAGTGTAATGTCTCTGGTTCGACCCCTTTAGCTAGTAGGTCATTCTCGGCCTTGTCTCACAACGGCCGGGCTTTGAGGTAGCCACCTGACCCCGTGCGATGGTGATGCTTCTTCTTCGCAACATTTATCTTGTTTCTCGCTGACATCTGCTTACTCTATTCCGATTTCTTGTGGGCCACAAATGCGTCCCAGTGATCTCTCATCTTCTCAAACCGACCGGTGAACTCTGGAGTCTTATCTTTGTTGACAAACTTTGCATTCAGCTCATTCTTCCACCTCCTAAATAGCTCCCTCATCTTCTTAAGAGTGGCCTCCCTGACCAATGGCTCTATAACTGGTGGCTTCTCCAAATCCTCCTCTGGCGGTAGGGTGAAATTGGCCTTCAGCGCGGTCCAAAGATCATTTTTCTACATATCGTTGACATAAGACACCTGAGGGTCTTCGTTCTGAGGCTTGTACCATAGGTGGATGCTGTTCAGGATCATGTCTCTAACAACAACCCCGCACTAAGCAAAAAATGCGTCCTTGGCCTTGATGGGTTTAATCGGTAGGCCATCGCGCGTGATTTCTCCGATGATGAACTTTTCATCCTAGCACAACCTTTTCTTCGGGCCTCGTTTCCTTACCGAAATTTGGCTCGATCCAGAGGGCTAGAAAAGAAGAAAGAAGAGAGTTAATACGTGTACATACCAAAACAATCAATGCAGTAATTAGCTATAGTCAGCACATGCTTAATTTATATATATATATATATACCTGGCCGGACTCCGTTCGGTCACCGGAGCCATCATAATCATGTGTTTCCTCCTCCATTGTATCACCGTAGCCTGCTTCTTGATCACCCTGTCCTTCCAGACCATCGTAGTCGACGTTGAGATTCAAGTCAACATCAGCTCCGGCTGCGATTATGTCCCCCAACACATGTTCTGCTACCTCGTCTCGTCCTATCTCCATAGTTTCTGCAAATATTATGACCTGGCAATTATTATACAAACATGACAGATGGATATATTAGTGGCAAACATAGACCTAGCTAGCTAATCAGAACAAGGAACCATATTAGTGGCCTCGACGCTTCTCTAGGGTTTGGGGTGGCCTCGGCAACGCCTCTCTCATGAACGCTCGGTGATCCACGACCCTCTACCCTAGTTCCCGACCCTCGACCCCCTCATGTCATGTTTGTCTAGTCTCAAAGGATTAAACAAATCCATGCCTTCATCATTTGCCGGAAGTATACAGGGCATGAGGATGGTACGAAGCTTTTCAAAGTTGTTCTGGAACGGAGTCCGAGATAGGATAATTTGCTCTTTCGTACAAAGTTCAACAAGAGCCTTCCGAATATCGCTATCTGGAAGGCCTTTGCTGAAATTCGTACGAAAAAGTGGATTATCCTATCCGAGACTCCTTTCTAGAATAACTTTGCAGAGCTTCATACCAGCATCATGCCCCGGTTACTTCCAGCAAATGATGAAGGCATGGATTTCTTCAATACTTTGACACTACGCAA
Organism: Secale cereale; assembly: GCA_902687465.1. NCBI lineage: Eukaryota > Viridiplantae > Streptophyta > Magnoliopsida > Poales > Poaceae > Secale > Secale cereale. The sequence goes on along the minus strand of LR738715.1, from coordinate 160,520,809 downwards.
CCTCTCGAACACTGGACGACCCACAACCGCTCGGCGATGCACGACCCTCTACTCTAGTTCCCGACCCTCGACCCCCTCATGTCACGTTTGTCTAGTGTCAAAGGATTAAACAAATCCATGCTTTCATCATTTGCCGGAAGTAGTCGGGGCATGATGATGGTACAAAGCTTTTCAAAGTTGTTCTGGAACGGAGTTCGAGATAGGATAATTCACTTTTTCGTACAAAGTTCAGCAAGAGCCTTCCGAATATCGCTATCTAGAAGGCCTTTGCTGAAATTCATACGAAAAAGCGGATTATCCTATCCGAGACTCCGTTCCAGAACAACTTTGCAGTACTTCGTACCAACATGCCCCGGTTACTTCCGGCTAATGATGAAGGCATGGATTTCTTCAATACTTTGACACTAGGCAACCTCTAGACCCCTCGGCGATCCTCGACCCTCGGCCCGTCGACGACCCTCGACCCTCGAACCCTCGACCCTCGACCCCTCGAACCCTCGGCGACCCTCGACCCTCTACCCTAGCTAGTTCCCGACCCTCGCCCCCTCGAACCCTCGTCGACCCCCTCCCCCCCCCTCATGTTGAAGTTATCGGGGAGGGGGTATATCGACAATGACATACCCGATAAATAATAAGAAGACGAAGAAGACAAAAAAGAGGAGAAGAAGAAAGGAATAGAGGAGAAGATTGAAGAAGAAAAAGAAGAAAAAAGAGAGGAGAAGAAGAAAGGAATAGAGGAGAAGAAGAAAAAATAGTCTATTTTTTCTTCTTCTTCTCTTCTTTTTCTCCTTTTTTTCTCTTCTTATTTATTTCTCCTCTTCTTCCTCTCCTCTTCTTCTCCTTCTTCTTCTCCTTCTTCCTCTTCTTATTTTCCTTTTTACTCTCATTCTTTTTCATCTTCTTCCTTCTTCGTAGATGAAACTTTTCTAAAAATGTAACTTTTGCATATATAAAAGTTTTTCTTCTTCTTCTTCCTTCTTCCTTCTTCCTAGCTAGATATATAAAACTTCTCTAAAAATATAACTTTTGCATATATAAAACTTTTTATTCTTCTAACTCTTGCATACATACATAAAAACTTTTCTAAAAATCTAACTTTTGCAGATATGAACATATATACACAGAGAACATACATACATATATACATTTTTATAAAAATGCAAAAAACATAAATGAAATACAATTATACACATACACACACATATACACATATATACACATACACACACATATACACACAAAATACATGTATGCAAAAAAATGCACGACAGGGGCGGCAGGGTGGCGCGCGGCGCCAGCGCAGGGCAGGGGCAGCGGCACAGCGGTCGTGCAGGGCAGGGGCGGCGCGCGGCGGCAGCGAAGGGCAGGGGCGACGGCGGCCAGTACAGGGAGGAGGAGGATGGGATCAGGGCGGCGCTCACAGCGAGGTGGCATCGACGACGAGGAGCGTGCTCGGGGGTGGTGAACGGCGAAGGAGCGCTCAGGGGTGGGGGCAGGGGCGCGCGGGCTCGGGCGACAACGACGGCGCGGTCAGGGTCGACGGCAGGGGCGGTGGATGGCGTCGGGGCAGCTGCTACTTGTCGAGCTTGCGTTGTATTCCCTCGAAGAGGAAAGGGTGATGCAGCACAGGTCTAAGTATTTTCCTCAGTTTTTTAGAACCAAGATATCAATCCAGTAGGAGACCACGTGCGAGACTCTCGCACCTGCACAAACAAATAAGAACCTCGCAGCCAACGCGATAAGGGGTTTTCAATCCCTTCACGGTCACTTACGAGAGTGAGATCTGATAGATATGATAAGATAATATTTTTGGTATTTTTGGCATAGAAACAGAAAGTAAATAAAGCAAAGTACAGTAGATGGAAGATTAATATGATGAGAATAGACCCGGGGGCCATAGGTTTCACAAGTGGCTTCTCTCATGATAGCAGAATTTTACGGTGGGTGAACAAATTACTGTCGAGCAATTGAGAGAAAAGCGCATAGTTATGAGAATATCTAGGCATGATCATTATATATAGGCATCACGTCCGTGACAAGTAGACCGAAATGATTCTGCATCTACTACTATTACTCCACACACCGACCGCTATCCAGCATGCATTTAGAGTATTAAGTTCATAAGAACAGAGTAATGCCTTAAGCAAGATGACATGATGTAGAGGGATAAACTCAAGCAATATGATATAAACCCCATATTTTTATCCTCGATGGCAACAATACTATACGTGCCTTGCTGCCCCTGCTATCAGTGGGAAAGGATACCACAAGATTCAACCCAAAGCCAAGCACTTCTCCCATTGCAAGAACTATAGATCTAGTAGGCCAAACCAAACCAATAATTCAAAGAGACTTGCAAGGATATTATAATCATACATAAAAGATTTCAGAAAAGAATGAAATATTGTTCATAGATAATCTTGATCATAAACCCACAATTCATCGGATCTCGACAAATACGCCGCAAAAAGATTACATCGAATAGATCCCCTCGAAGATCGAGGAGAACTTTGTATTGAGATCCAAAGAGAGAGAAGAAGCCATCTAGCTAATAACTATGGCCCGAAGGTCTATGGTAAACTACTCACAACTCATCGGAGGGGCTATGGTGTTGATGTAGAAGCCCTCGGTGATCGATGCCCCTCTGACGGAGCTCCGGAACAGGCCCTGAGATGGGATCTCACGGGAACAGAAGGTTACGACGGTGGAATTAGGGTTTCTTCATGCTCCTCGATGTTTTCAGTGTATATGGGTATATATAGGAGGAAAAAGTACATCGGTGGAGCAACATGGGGCCCACGAGGGTGGGGGGCGCGCCCTGCCCCCTCGTGGGCACCTTGTTTCTTCTCTGGCTTGTACTCCAAGTCTCTCGTGAAGATATCGTTCCAAAAATAACTCTCCCGAAGGTTTCATTCCGTTTGGACTCCGTTTCATATTCCTTTTCTGTGAAACACTGAAATAGGCAAAAAAACAGCAATTTGCACTGGGCCTTGGGTTAGTAGGTTAGTCCCAAAAATAATATAGAAGTGTATAATAAAGCCCATTAAACATCCAAAACAGAATATATAATAGCATGGAACAATAAAAAATTATAGATACGTTGGAGACGTATCAAGCATCCCCAAGCTTAATTCCGGCTCGTCCTCGAGTAGGTAAATGATAAAACAGAATTTTTGATGTGGAATGCTAACCAACATAATTCTCAATGTAATTTTCTTTATTGTGGCATGAATGTTCAGATCTGAAAGATTCAAGACAAAAGTCTATATTGACATAAGAATAATAATACTTCAAGCATACTAACAAGGCAATCATGTATTCTCAAAATAACATGGCCAAAGAAAGTTATCCCTACAAAATCATATAGTCTGGCTATGCTCTATCTTCATCACACAAAATATTAAAATTGTGCACAACCCCGGTTTCAGCCAAGCAATTGTTTCACACTTGAATTCTTTCAAACATTTCAACTTTCACGCAGTACATGAGCGTGAGCCATGGATATATCACTATGTGGAATAGAGTGGTGGTTGTGGAGAAAATAAAAGAGGAAGATAGTCTCACATCACCTAGGCGTATCAATGGGCTATGGAGATGCCCATCAATAGATATCAATGTGAGTGAGTAGGGATTGCCATGCAACGGATGCACTAGAGCTATAAGTGTATGAAAGCTCAACAAAAGAAACTAAGTGGGTGTGCATCCAACTTGCTTGCTCACGAAGACCTAGGGCATTTTGAGGAAGCCCATTATTGGAATATACAAGCCAAGTTCTATAATGAAAATTCCCAGTAGTATATGAAAGTGACAAAGCAAGAGACTCTCTATCATGAAGATTATGGTGCTACTTTGAAGCACAAGTGTGGAAAAGGATAGTAGCATTGTCCCTTCTCTCTTTTTTGGAGGGGCTTTTTTTCCTCACATGGGACAATACTCTAATAATGAAGATCATCACACTTTTATTTACTTACAACTCAAAGATTACAACTCAAAGCTAGAACAAAATATGACTCTATGTGAATGACAATGATGAAGCGTGTCATATGAACGAAACGGTGGAAAGTTGCATGGCAATACATATCGGAATGGCTATGGAAATGTCATGATAGGAAGGTATGGTGGATGTTTTGAGGAAGGTATATGGTGGGTGTATGGTACCAGCGAAAGTTGCGTGGTACAAGAGAGGCTAGCAATGGTGGAAGGGTGAGAGTGTGTATAATCCATGGACTCAACATTAGTCATAAAGAACTCATATACTTATTGCAAAAACTCTATGAGTTATCAAAACAAAGTATTCAACGCATGCTCCTAGGGGAAGGGTTAGTAGGAGTTAACCATCGCGTGATCCCGACCTCCACACAAAGGATGACACTCAATAAATAAATCATGCTCCAACTTCATCACATATCGGTTCATCATACGTGCATGCTACGGGAATCACAAACTTTAACACAAGTGTTTCTCAAATTCACAATTACTCTACTAGCATGACTCTAATATCACCATCCTCATATCTCAAAACAATCATCAAGTATCAAACTTCTCATAATATTCAGTGCACTTGTATGAAAGTTTTTACTATACCATCTTGGATGCCTATCATATTAGGACTAGTTTTATAATCAAAACACATTACCATGCTGTTCTAAGAGACTCTCAGAAAGATATAAGTGAAGCATGAGAGATTAATAATTTCTTACAAAATAAAACCACCACCGTGCTCTAAAAGATATAAGTGAAGCACCAGAGCAAAACTATCTAGCTCAAAAGATATAAGTGAAGCACATAGATTATTCTAATAAATTCTAATTCATTTGTATCTCTCTCAAAAGGTGTGTCCAGCAAGGATGATTGTGGGAAACTAAAAAGCAAAGACTCAAATCATACATGACGCTCCAAGAAAAACACATATCATGTGGTGAATAAAAATATAGTCTCAAGTAAAGTTACCTATAGACGAAGACGAAAGAGGGGATGCCTTCCCGGGGCATCCCTAAGCTTAGGCTTTTGGTTATCCTTGAATTTTACCTTGGGGTGCCTTGGGAATCCCCAAGATTAGGCTCTTGCCACTCTTTGTTCCATTGTCCATCAAATCCATACCCAAAACTTGAAAACTTCACAACACAAAACTTAGCCAAAAATCTCGTGAGCTCCGTTAGTATAAGATAACAAACCACCACTCAAAGGTACTGTAATGAACTCATTATTTGTTTATATTGGTGTTAAACCTACTGTATTCCAACTTCTCCATGATTCATACCCCCCGATACTACTCATAGATTCATCAAAATAAGCAAACAACACACGAAAAACAGAAACTACCAAAAACAGAACAGTCTGTAGTAATCTGTAAGTTTCGAATACTTCTGTAACTCTAAAAAATTAAAGTAAATTGGTGGACGTGAGGAATTTGTCTATTAATAATCTGCAAAAAGAATCAACTAAAAATCATTCTCCAGTAAAAAAATGGGTAGCTAATATCGTGAGCGCTAAAGTTTCTGTTTTTTACAGCATGATCACATAAACTTCACACAAGTCTTCCCAAAGGTTCTACTTGGCACAAACACTAATTAAAACACAAAACGACATCTAAACAGAAGCTAGATGCAATATTTATTACTAAACAGAAGCAAAAAACCAAGAAAATAAAATTGGGTTGCCTCCCAACAAGCTCTTTCTTTATAGCCATTAAGATAGGCTTGAGAATTCAATGATGCTCACATGAAAGATAAGAATTGAAGCACAAAGAGAGCATCATATAGCATGTGAAAATCACATCTAAGTCTAACATACTTCCTATGCATAGGCATTTTATAGGAAAACAAATTAGCAAGACAAGCAAGATCTAGCATATGCAAGGAAGAAGAAAGAAACAATAGCAATCTCAACATAACGAGAGGTAATTTAGTAACATGAAAATTTCTACAACCATATTTTCCTCTCTCATAATAATTGCATGTAGGATCACAAGAAAATTCAACAATATAGCTATCATAAAACATATTCTCAACACGATCCACATGCATACGAAGTTGACACTCTTCCAAAATAGTGGGATCAACATTAACTACAGTCATGACCCCTCCAAACCCACTTTTATCAAAAATTTCATAAGATTGAACATTCTCCAAATATGTGGGATCTAAAGTTGACAATCTTCCAAACCCACTTTCGATATTATTGCAAACATTATTATCAATCTTACATTCATCATGGGGATTAAATAAATTTTCAAGATCATAAGAAGAATCACCCCAATCATGATCATTGCAACACGTAGTGGACATGGCAAAATCAGTATCCCCAAGCTTATGGTTTTGCATATCATTAACACAATTGACATTAATAGAATTTACAATAGTATCATTGCAATCATGTTTTTCATTAAAAGATCTACCGTGAATCACTTCATAATTTTCTTCTTTCAACACTTCATCACAATTTTTGGATTCACGAATTTCAAGCAAAACCTCATAAAGATAATCTAGTGCACGCAACTCACTAGCAATTGGTTCATAATAATTGGATCTCTTAAAAAGATTAGCAAGTGGACGAGGATCCATAATTTAGCATGCCAAGATGCAAGCAAATAGAAGGCACATGGCAACACAAGCAAGCAAAAAGACGAACGGAAAAAGGGCGAATAAAACGGCAAAGGTGAAGTGGGGGAGAGGAAAACGAGAGGCAAATAAATGTAATGCGAGGGATAAGGGTTTGTGATAGGTACTTGGTATATGACTTTTGCGTAGATCTCCCCGGCAACGGCGCCAGAAATTCTTCTTGCTACTTCTCGAGCTTGCGTTGTATTCCCTCGAAGAGGAAAGGGTGATGCAGCACAGAAGCGTAAGTATTTCCCTCAGTTTTTGAGAACCAAGGTATCAATCCAGTAGGAGACCACGCGCGAGTCTCTCGCACCTACACAAAAAATAAGAACCTCGCAGCCAACACGATAAGGGGTTGTCAATCCCTTCACCGTCACTTACGAGAGTGAGATCTGATAGATATGATAAGACAATATTTTTGGTATTTTTGGCATAGAAACAGAAAGTAAATAAAGCAAAGTAAAGTAGATGGAAGATTAATATGATGAGAATAGACCCGAGGGCCATAGGTTTCACTAGTGGCTTCTCTCATGATAGCAGAATTCTACGGTGGGTGAACAAATTACTGTCGAGCAATTGACAGTAAAGCGCATGGTTATGAGAATATCTATGCATGATCATTATATATAGGCACCACGTCCGTGACAAGTAGACCGAAACGATTCTGCATCTACTACTATTACTCCACACATCACCGCTATCCAGCATGCATCTAGAGTAATAAGTTCATAAGAATAGAGTAATGCCTTAAGCAAGATGACATAATGTAGAGGGATAAACTCAAGAAATATGATATAAACCCCATCTTTTTATCCTCGATGGCAACAATACTATACGTGCGTTGCTGCCCCTGCTGTCACTGGGAAAGGACACCGCAAGATTGAACCCAAAGCCAAGCACTTCTCCCATTGCGAGAACTATAGATCTAGTAGGCCAAACCAAACCAATAATTCAAAGAGACTTGCAAGGATATTAAAATCATACATACAAGATTTCAGAAAAGAATCAAATATTGTTCATAGATAATCTTGATCATAAACCCACAATTCATCGGATCTCGACAAACACACCGCAAAAAGATTACATCGAATAGATCTCCTGGATGATCGAGGAGAACTTTGTATTGAGATCCAAAGAGAGAGAAGAAGCCATCTAGTTAATAATTATGGACCCGAAGGTCTGTGGTAAACTACTCACAACTCATCGGAGGGGCTATGGTGTTGATGTACAAGCCCTCCGTGATCGATGCCCCCTCCGGCGGAGCTCCGGAACAGGCCCCAAGATGGGATCTCACGGTAACAAAAGGTTACGGTGGTGGAGTTAGGGTTTCTTCGTGCTCCTCGATGTTTTCAGGGTATATGGGTATATATAGGAGGAAAAAGTACGTCGGTGGAGCAACGTGGGGCCCACGAGGGTGGGGGCGCGCCCTGCCCCCTCGTGGGCACCTCGTTTCTTCTCTGAATTATACTCCAAGTCTCTCATGAAGATATCGTTCCAAAAATAACTCTCCCGAAGGTTTCATTCCGTTTGGACTTCGTTTGATATTCCTTTTCTGCGAAACACTGAAATAGGAAAAAAAACAACAATTTGCACTGGGCCTTGGATTAGTAGGTTAGTGCCAAAAATAATATGAAAGTGTATAATAAAGCCCATTAAACATCCAAAACAGAATATATAATAGCATGGAACAATAAAAATTATAGATACTTTGGAGACGTATCAGCATCGTGGCGGCGTCGAGAAGGTTGGTGTCGTCGGGGGCAACTGGCGATGAAAACCAAAATTTTCACAAGTGTTTCTTATATCAGAAACCCTTTGGTCCCGGTTGGTGGCAACAACCGGGACCAATGCCCCCCTTTGGTCTCGGTTCGTGCCTCCAACTGGGACCAAAGGTCTCTTTTCAACATCCCAAAGGGCGGGAAGCAGAGACCTTTGGTCCCGGTTCGTGGCACCAACCGGGACCAATGCCCAGTCCCGGTTGGTGTCACGAACCGGGACCAAAGGTGGTCATTGGTCCCGGTTCGAGCCACCAACCGGGACCAATAGCCTTGCACAGCCGCAGTGCGGTGGGAGTTTAGTCCCACCTCGCTAGCTGAGAGATGCCAGTACCTGTTTATAAGCGTTATTGCCCCTTCTACGTCGAGCTCCTCTCTAATGCAAGCTTACAGGCCTAAACACATTGCATCTGCCTATGGGCCTACTGGGCCTTCTGTGGGCGTGAATCCTGGCCCGCGGTTGGGTTTCTAGTCATATTCAGGTCGTGGTGGCCCAGTAGGTGGCATTTTTAATATTTTTTCCATTTTCTTTTCTTTGTTGCTTTATTTTTTTAATTTTGTTTCTACTTTCAACAAAATACTTACTATTGCTATTTTTATTTATTTTAGTAATTTTTATTTATTTTATTTTATTAGAGTTTATTTTGTTTCTACTTATTTATTTTATTTTTATTCTACTTATTTATTTTATTTTAATTTTGCCTTTTTAATTTATTTTATGAAAATTCTTTTTGCTTTCAATGTTTTGAACAGAAAAAACTTTGATAATTTTATGAAAATTCTTTTTGCTATTAGAGTTTCATAAAAGTTTTCCAGTTCATTCTTTTTTATATTAGTTCATTCTTTGAGCTAAATGACTCTGAAATTGAAAAGCATTTCAAATGAACTCTGAAAAGGTTGAAAGTTGGCATGGCATCATCATTTCACCCACATAGCATGTGCAAAAAAGTTGAGAGGGTTACAGCAAAAACTGGATGCACTTCGTGTACAAAACAAACAATCTATTTCGAGGTATCAAGGTTTCATACGAAAAGTCGTCTGTTACAAAGGGATTTCATTTTTTTTGAACTTATTTGAACTCCAGAAATTTTCTGTGTTCTAAATGCACCATTCAAAGCCACATCATCAATTTCCAACCCTTTCTGAATTCATTTGTTGTTTTGCATGCATTTACTGATATTTTGAGCTATAAGACCCTGAAATTGAAAAGCATTTCAAATGAACTCTGAAAAGGTTGAAAGTTGGCATGGTATCATCATTTCACACACATAGCATGTGCAAAAAAGTAGAGAGGGTTAGGGCGAAAAATGGATGCACTTCGTGTACAAAACGGACAATCTCTTTCGAGGTATCAGGGTTTCATACGGAAACTCGTCTGTTACAAAGGGATTTCATTTCTTCACATGTAACTGCAGTGATATTGTAGATCAAAGGCATCATCATAATAGTTGTGGAGAGAAAGTCTTCATTTTTTTTCTTTGCTTGTGTCCTTTGCTTATTGCGCCGTAACCATGGATAATCTTCATCGTTTATCAGGGTGCTTGGGTCAGCCTTGACTTTGAAGGGGGGGATTTCATGAAACTTTTCATAATCTTCGGAAATGTTTGTCTTACCCTCCACTCCCACGATGTATCGTATTCCTGAAACAACTATGTGGCGCTTTGGCTCATCGTATGATGTGTTCGCTTCCATATCTTTTCTTTTTCTGGTTTTTGTAGACATGTCCTTCACATAGAAAACTTGTGCCACATCATTTGCTAGGACGAACGGTTCGTTTGTGTACCCAAGATTGTTCAGATCCACTGTTGTCATTCCGTAATCTGGGTCTACCTGTACCCCGCCTCCTGATAGATTGACCCATTTGCACTTAAACAAAGGGACCTTAAAATCATGTCCGTAGTCAAGTTCCCATATGTCCACCATGTAGCCATAATATGTGTCCTTTCCCTTCTTGGTTGTTGCATCAAAGCGGACTCCACTATTTTGGTTGGTGTTCTTTTGATCTTGGGTGATCATGTAAAATGTATTCCCATTTATCTCGTATCCTTTGTAAGTCAATACAGTCGAAGATGGCCCCCCTGGACAATGAGTACAACTCATCACAAACAGTGTTGTCACCTCTGAGACGTGTTTCCAACCAACTACCGAAAGTCTTGATGTGTTCACATGTAATCCAGTCGTCACACTGCTCCGGGTGTTTGGAGCGCGGACTGTTCTTGTGTTCATCAACATACGGGGTCACCAAGGTAGAGCTCTGTAGAACTGTGTAGTGTGCTTCAGACCAAGAATTCCCGTCCCTGCATATTATTGACTCCCCTCCAAGTATGCCTTTTCCAGTCAGTCTCCCCTCATACCGCGATTTAGGGAGACCAATCTTCTTAAGGCTAGGAATGAAGTCAACACAAAACCCAATGACATCCTCTGTTTGATGGCCCATGGAGATGCTTCCCTCTGGCCTAGCCCGGTTACACACATATTTCTTTAGGACTCCCATGAACCTCTCAAAGGGGAACATATTGTGTAGAAATATGGGGCCCAGAATGACAATCTCGTCTACTAGATGAACTAGGACGTGCGTCATGATATTGAAGAATGATGGTGGGAACACCAGCTCGAAACTGACAAGACATTGCGCCACATCACTCCTTAGCCTTGGTATGATTTCTGGATCGATCACCTTCTGAGATATTGCATTGAGGAATGCACATAGCTTCACAATGGCTAATCGGACGTTCTCCGGTAGAAGCCCCCTCAGTGCAACCGAAAGCAGTTGCGTCATAATCATGTGGCAGTCATGAGACTTTAGGTTCTGGAACTTTTTTTCTCTGCCATATTTATTATTCCCTTTATATTCGACGAGAAGCCAGACGGGACCTTCATACTGAGCAGGCATGCAAAGAAGATTTCCTTCTCTTCTTTGGTAAGAGCGTAGCTGACAGGACCTTCATAATGCTTTGGAGGCAGGCCATCTTTTTCGTGCAAACGTTGCAGGTCCTCCCGTGCCTCCGGTGTATCTTTTGTCTTCCCATACATGCGCAAGAAGCCTAGCAGATTCACGCAAAGGATCTTCGTCACGTGCATCACGTTGATTGAAGAGCGGACCTCTAGGTCTTTCCAGTAGGGTAGGTCCCAAAATATAGATTTCTTCTTCCACATGGGTGCGCGTCCCTCAGCGTCATTCGGAACAGATAGTCCGCCAGGACCCTTTCCAAAGATTACTTGTAAATCATTGACCATAGCAGGTACGTGATCACCGGTACGCATGGCGGGCTTCTTCCGATGATCTGCCTCGCCTTTGAAATGCTTGCCTTTCTTTCGACATTGATGGTTGGTCGGAAGAAATCGACGATGCCCCAGGTACACATTCTTCCTGCATTTGTCCAGGTATATACTTTGGGTGTCATCTAAACAGTGCGTGCAAGCGTGGTATCCCTTGTTTGTTTGTTCTGAAAGGTTACTGAGAGCAGGCCAATCATTGATGGTTACAAACAGCAACGCATGTAGATCAAATTCCTCCTGGTTGGTCTCATCCCACACACGTACACCTTGTCCATTCCACAGCTGTAAAAGTTCTTCAACTAATGGCCTTAGGTACACATCAATGTCGTTGCCGGGTTGCTTAGGGCCTTGGATGAGTATTGGCATCATAATGAACTTCCGCTTCATGCACAACCAAGGAGGAAGGTTATAGATACATAGAGTCACGGGCCAGGTGCTATGATTGCTGCTCTGCTCCCCAAAAGGATTAATGCCATCCACGCTTAAACCAAACCATACGTTCCTTGCGTCACCTGCAAACTCCTCCCAGTACGTTCTCTCGATTTTTCTCCACTACGACCCGTCAGCGGGTGCTCTCAACTTCCCGTCTTTCTTACGGTCCTCTGCATGCCATCGCATCAACTTGGCATGCTCTTTGTTTCTGAACAGACGTTTCAACCGTGGTATTATAGGAGCATACACATCACCTTGGCAGGAACCCTCTTCCTTGGGCGCTCGCCGTCAACATCACCAGGGTCATCTTGTCTAATCTTATACCGCAATGCACCGCATACCGGGCATGCGCTCAAATCCTCGTATGCACCGCGGTACAAGATGCAGTCATTAGGGGATGCATGTATCTTATGCACCTCCAATCCTAGAGGGCATACGACCTTCTTTGCTGCGTACGTACTGTCGGGCAATTCGTTATCCTTTGGAAGCTTCTTCTTCAATATTTTTAGTAGCTTCTCAAATCATTTGTCAGGCACACCATTCTCTGCCTTCCACTGCAGCAATTCTTGTACAGTACCGAGCTTCGTGTTGCCATCTTCACAATTGGGGTACAACCCTTTTTTGTAATCCTCCAACATGCGATCAAACTTCAGCTTCTCCTTTTCACTTTCGCACTGTCTCCTTGCATCAACAATGACCCGGCGGAGATCATCATCGGTGACAACGTCGTCTGGTTCCTCTTGACCTTCAGCAGCTTCCCCCGTTGCAGCATCACCGTATTCCGGGGGCACATAGTTGTCATCGTCCTCTTCTTTTTCGCTGTCTTCCATCATAACCCCTATTTCTCCGTGCTTGGTCCAAACATTATAGTGTGGCATGAAACCCTTATAAAGCAGGTGGGTGTGAAGGGTTTTCGAGTTAGAGTAAGACCTCGTATTCCCACAGCTAGTGCATGTACAACACATAAAACCATTCTGCTTGTTTGCCTTAGCCACTTCGAGAAAATTATGCACGCCATTAATGTACTCGGAGGTGTGTCTGTCACCGTACATCCATTGCCGGTTCATCTGCTTGCATTTATTTATAATTAAGTGTGTCAAAAACTATTATAGAACATCATGGACAGATAAGTGATCAAATTAATATAAGTTCATCGTCACATTAAATTCAAAGTACATGCATAGCTCTCTAGAGCATCTAATTAAACCATACAATGAAACTATGTAGAACATTTCAACGTAACAACAAATGCGATCATAATCGCAACCAAGGTAACAATTGATCCAACGGCATAATGATACCAAGCCTCGGTATGAATGGCATATTTTCTAATCTTTCTAATCTTCAAGCGCATGGCATCCATCTTGATCTTGTGATCATCGATGACATTCGCAACATGCAACTCGAATATCATCTTCTCCTCCTCATTTTTTTTAGTTTTTCCTTCAAGTAATTGTTTTCTTCTTCAACTAAATTTAACCTCTTGACAATAGGGTCCATCTTGATCTTGTGATCATCGATGACTTCCACAACATGCAACTCCAATTCCATCTTCTCCTCCTCCATTTTTTCCAATTTTTTCTTCAAGTAAATGTTTTCTTTTTCAACTAATTTTAACCTCTCCACAAGAGGGTCGGTTGGAATTTTCGGTTCAACTACCTCCTAGATAAAAACATCTATGTCACATTGGTCGACATAATTGTCATAAACAATAAAACAAATAGTTATAAATTAAAGATAATATACCACATCCGAATCATAGACAGGACGAGGGCCGACGTGGGCGGATATCAAAACCATCGCACTATATAATAACAAGCAACAATAAAAGTAAGAAAATTAGATAAATATCTATCTAAAGCAATAATAAAAGTAAGAAAAGCATAGACAGAACAAGAGGCTCACCACGGTGGTGCCGGCGACGAGATCGGCGCGGGCGATCGACGGCGGTGAAGACGGGGATGGGACGGGACGAACCGCTAAACCTAGACAAATCTCGGAGAAAATGGAGCTTGGAGTTCGAGCTTCAAGAGGAGAAAGGTTAACTAGTGTGGCTCGGGCATTTCATCGAACACCTCATGTGCATAGGAGGTGAGCTTGAGCACCACAAAGCTCTCCTCTCACCGGCCAGAAAAAACAGAGCAGTGTGGAGTGCTCTGCTCGCCAGCGATGGGGTATATATAGGCAACCCATTGGTCCCGGTTCGTGGCTGGAACCGGGACTAAAGGCGCCCCTTCTGTCCCGGTTCCAGCCACGAACCGGGACCAATGGGTGTGGGCCAGGAGCGAGGGCCATTGGTCCCGGTTCGTGCCTAGAACCGGGACAAATGGGTCCAGACCAACCGAGACAGATGCCCCACGAGGCCCGGCCGGCCCCCTGGGCGCACGAACCGGGACGTATGCCCCCATTGGTCCCGGTTCATTACTGAAGCGGGACTAATGGGCTGGTCAGGCCCCAACCAAAGCCCTGTTTTCTACTAGTGTAGGCATACATAGCTGTATATCTAGATGACTCCAGTTGTTTCGTTGGTGCGTCGACGAAAGGCATTGGATGTGCTGATTTTGTCTTCGATCATGTTTGTCAAAGCTTAGGGTCTCTTTGATCCGCGGGATTTGTAAAGCACATGAATAGAGTGTGACATACCCGTAAAAAAAGTGTCATGACACATTGAATGCTACATGATTATATGATTTATTTTATTGTGCATAAGATAAAATAGATGATTTTTAAATGATGTTGGTGTGGATGAATTATTTCGTACGATATGTAGTACAAATGAATTATATGAAAAATTCCTATGCAATGAGATTCTGCGAATCAAAGAAGCCATGTAGTGAAAAACTCATGGAGATTAGAATCCTTCAAAATTTTCTTTGAAATCAAAGAGGGCCTTCATTTGGGAAAATGCTAAAGGGAGAATGAGCTTCATGGAGCTCATTTCAAAAAATAATCAAAATTCACATTTTGAAGCTTCAAACAATTCTAAAAGAAATTACACACGTTCATTCAAATGCATATACATGTGTGTAAAATTTGAAGATGCTATACACTAAAAAGACAAAATAGTGATTTTGAAATGGTGAACAGTACGCACACTAATCACTATTAAAAGTCCATGAATTTGTATGTTTTGTGTAGTTTTCATCACAATGTATTTCATCTTCCTACTTTATGCACATGTCGAATACAACAATATGAACGTGTATAATTCTTTTAGAATTTCTTGAAACTTCAGAATGTGATATTTATTTTCATTTTCAAAGAAGTGAGCTCCAGGGAGCTCGTCCTCCAGAACGCCGTACTCCTCCATTTAACTCTAGCCAAGATCCAAGGATCTCGACCTGTATAATTAGACGATGATTGGTTGGAGGTAGGTCGCCTCAAACCTAGAAGGAGGCGCCCTATCCAACATCATGAACCACCTCTCCCACACATTCTTCTCGATCATCAACTTCCCCACTATGCCACTGCCTAATAAAGGCCTCCTTTGCAGTTTGCGCGCTGCGGGTAAATGCACGCGTACGTTTTACATTTTCACCACGATTTTGGATGAAAATTGCAGCGCCGCACGTACGCACCTAGTGAATCCAGTCCAGAATTTTAGATGAGTCGGAAATAGATTTATCTGATGCTGGAAGCCACTCATTGGGTGCCGGCATGTCGACGACGTACTGCATGCGCGGCGCGTGGCGTACAAGTCACGAATACGTGTCGCCGTCAGGCCGAGCTGGCACATGCCGGTTACCGCGCCGAGCGTGCACACTGCACAGCTATGCGGCGAGCAGCCAGTGCCGCGCCGGCCGGGACAAAGCCGCCGCGCCAAGTTGCCGCCGCCCGGTAGCTTGGCCACGTCGTCGAGACGCTCGTTTGACGTCCACAGGTGCGTTCGCGAGGGTGGGAGACATCGATCCTTCCCGTTCGAGAGACTGTTCCCGCGCGCCGGTCGGCATCGTCGCGTCGGCGTGTCACGTGGGTCGTGCGCGCGACGTTCAACCGAGAGCATACGACCACATACATACATGTTTCCGTCACCTTCCATGTGTGGCACGCTACTTATATCGTGTTCACACGGACATTGCCATCTGCACGTACGTACATGTACGTGTACCGCCAAGTGCCCGGCATCTTGCTACCCACATGAACTACCACCCCCAGCAGCTTATCAAATCCAAGTACATTACATTTATATTATGGATTTCTCCATGTGAGTGATGATCCGCATCCAGTACTACGGACAGAGACGGTGAGAGCGCGAAATTTATCTTGCCGAAGTGGACGCGGAGCGCGCGTCGTCATCGCAAGATATACCCGATCGAACGCCGGAGACCTGCCGTCTACGGCAGTACGGCACGGCCGCACGGCCGCTGTGTGGCCGAACGGCGCCACCCACCCGCCTCGCCACGGTGTCGACCAGCCATCAGTTCCCTATATATAAGCCCATGGGCGGATGCTTATGCTCGTAGACCGCCACCTAATTAACCAGCCCCTGATCCCAGAGAGATCGAGAGATGGCCTCCTTCTCCAAGCAGACGGCACTCTTCTTGCTGGCAGCGCTGCTGATGTGCCTCCTCTGCACTAGAGGGCAAGCAGCAAGGCCTACACCAGGATCCAGCCACCACAAATCACAGGTACGTACAGTAACCAACAATCTAACGTGTACATATATTACCTCATAATGCAGACTGGCTCTGGCAATCGTACGTCTCGTTAATTTTTTGGCCACTTTGTAATGCTCGGCCCGTTGTGTTATTGATCTGCAGGGTACTGGCTCCGCCATCTCCCATGAGAAGATTACCGCAGGAACCGGAATGGAAATGGAGCAGGAAGATCAGGAGGTAATGAGAGGATGCGAGGGAGGGGAAGGAGCGGAGGAGTGCCTGATGAGGAGGACCCTCGTCGCTCACACCGACTACATCTACACCCAGGGGAAGCACAACTAGACGGTGTGCTGAAACCCTGAAACTGCTGGTGGTTACGAAGGACTCCGTGAAGTGAAGGCCACATCTGGATGATCGCATGGTTAAGCAGGCCCTACTTAAGAAAGGCATTTTTCATGAGCTCGTCGGCCTGTTCTGCAGTCCCATGCATCGTCTGTGAATTACAGATATAGTCTTCCCGCAAAAAAAATATTAAAAAAATTACAGATATAGTCGCCGCCTCTTTGTATTTTCCCGGTTTCCTTGTTTTCAGGTCATGTATCTGTTCTGGCCTCCAGCTTTTATCATCATATATGTATATATATTGAATATTTTATCTCTTGAATATTTTATCTCTTTATCTATCCACCGAATACTACACTTATAGCTACATACTGTTCTTCGTGATTGATTAAAGCTATGGAGTTAAGACGACGATTGTTAGTTAGACGATCCGACGTCATAAGATGCCTATACGGGAAGGAACTATCGGAAACAATGCAGAGATGACCATACGCAGTCAGGATTAGACCACCGGCCTACCTGCTGGCTATTACTATAAGCATTGACTTTGCTCTTGTCATAGTTCCTTTTGCTCCATCTATTACTTCATCATTGCTTGTCGTACTCCTAGTGGCCAAATAAATGATAAAGTTTGTGTAGCAGTTGAATCTCGCACTTTCTGGATGCCTTGTTGGTCAACTCTCTTATTAGCTGGTCAATGAGCTGGCTCCGGTCAGAATGCTTTATGAAGCGCGCACGGTCGCCACTTAATTTTTCTTCAGAGAGAACATGCCTCCGTTCTGTATAATTAATAACGGGATACCTTCGATCCAAGTAAACTTCAGTAGGTTTTTTTTTTAACGATACCAGGAGAGCTGTTATATTCATTGACGAGAAGTAGACGTACCCGAACTGCTCGGTTTATTAAAGGAAAACCGGGCGAAAACCTGAACAACGGCAAGCCACACCTAGCAACCTAGGCCTAAAACATCACAAAACATACACGACGCCAGCAAGGTTGTCTGTCATGAGCCTATTCATCAACCTCGACGACACCGGAGAGGAACGACATGCCCAAAGAAGGCGGACATATGCCGCTCCGATACCACGAGAATCGACCAACATGGCTCATCTGACACCTCGCATGCGAAGAGTGCTCAGGCTGCCGAACATCGGCGACCGACGTGCATCCGCTCCACCCACGAGCCACGAGTCCCTCTGACCAAATCCAACTCCAAAGCAATGCCCTCAAGAGTGAGCTCAAAGCTTCAACATTGCTCGATCCGGAAGACCAGATCTAGGGTTTCCCCTGGAGCATGGTGGAAAGGAGGATGAGGACTGCACATCGACGCCTCCAACAAGGGTACGACGCCTGAGGGCGCCGCCATCGATGACTCCGGCCGCAACCGAAGTACAGTTTTCCCGGCGGCCTCAACCATCCAAAGCCAAGGACCGGCCAGCCCATCTGAACAACCACCTCTGCGTGCCACGCCGACCGCCGGACCTCGTGCCGCCAGCGCCGCGCCATCAACAGGAGCAGCAACGCCGGCGGCCCCACCATGCAGGCCAGTGCACGTGCACCCAGCCGCCCGCAGCTCCACGCCCCGCCGCGTCGCCGCGTAGATCTGGGGCACATCATGTTGCGGTCCGGCGGACGCCGGCACCCAGGCCACAACGGCGCAACGCGCCGCGACCACCAGGCCCCACGGGCCGCCACGCGGAGCCCAAGCCGCCGCACCGCCGCCCACAGCTCCGTGCCCCCGCCACGTCGCCGCGGAGATCTGAAGCGCGCCTTGCTGCAGTCCGGCGCCGCGCGCCCATGCCCCGCGCCCTGAGCTACCCAGCCGCCACCTTCCTTGGGTCGTCGCGAGCTTCGCTGGGATGCGTCCTCCGGCGGCGGTGGGACGGGAAGAGGAGGGGAAGAAAAACTACGACGACTAGGGTTTTCTCCCCCGAGCCGCTAGGGAGGCGACGCGGGGGTCGAGCAGGATAAGGTTAGTTAGCTAACGTAAACTCCAGTAGGTTGTTCGTACAGTTTTGCAACGGGTGTGGCTAGATATTAGTCGGCTGACACTCAAGGCCGGTCCAGAGGGGGGGGGCAGAGGGGGCGACCGCCCTGGGCCCCCAAATTTCAGGGGGGCCCCTCCCGCTACGTAGCAGCCAGGCTAGCCCATGTCTCAAAGGAAAAATAAGCTGGTCCATGGCCCAGGGGAAGAGGCATGGCTGGGATGTATCGTGTACGCACGTAGCCAGAATTCACGCAATCATCGGTCATTTTTTCCTTCTAAAAACATCGTAATCACAGGTCGTTCTGTCTTTCTTTTTTTTCACGATCGAGTCGCAATGCCGACGAACCCTAAATCTCTATTCAGCTTTTCCCCTGGGCCCTGATCGTGAGATGCGAGTCAACCGGTTGGTCTCAGCGCTGGACGCAGTCATGCAGGGAATCACACCGGCACGGCAGCATGAGCATCGCCGAGCGCAAAGTGTTTTTTACCGGAGCCGGGAGCTACCGGTGATCTTCTCTCCAATGAGATGCTGCCACATCTAAAGTTGTGGGACCATGTGTATATGTATATGGAAGTATTCATTGTAAAATTTCTCTTGTATTTCTGATTTAAGTCTAATCAATGTCAGAATGATGCAGTACCTTTTAACGGGAACGATACGCATGCATGCATGCAGAATCTCTCCTCTCTCACACACAAATCCATCCATTTTATCTTTGTTTAAAATTTTAGATGTACAATATCTCTCACACTAATATTCTATAATTGAAATATTTTATATATTCAGATTCCTGAACATGTGATCTGTAGAACAAGACCAATTTTGAATATATTTAAACTAGTTTAAGCTTTTCTATTTCAATCATATCAAAATTTAAATTTCACTTATTTCAAATTTAATTATTCAAAATAATTGGAATCGATTTTGAAACTAGTGAAAATATTTTTTGAAATAAGTGAAATCAGTTTTCTGAAACTAATTTTTTCAAACATGTCAAACTGATTATTTCAAAACATTTTGGTAATGAATGAAATAAGTATAATGAAATTAATGAAGCCAGTTCTTTTGAAATGAATGAGATCAGTTTATATTGAAATGATTGAAACCACTTTTCTAAATATAGTTTTCTTTGTGAATTTCATATTCCAGCTTAGGAAACTGTTTCATCAAAGGAGTAACTGTGATGTGTTTTTCTGAAACCAATGAAATCTATCTTTTGTAATGGGTGTAATCAGTTTTTTGAAACAAGTGAAATATAGTATTTCAATTGAGCGACTGTAATGTGTTTTCTGAAATGAGTTATTTGAAACAAGTGAAATATGTCTTTTTGGTGTGAAACGGCCTTTTCAATGTGTGAAACTGATATTTCTGCTGAGTGAAATATGTTTTATCAACTGAGAGAAATATCTTTTCACAAGTGAGTAAACTAATTTTCTTCATTGAGTGAAATATGTTTCTTCGGACGAGTGAAATTGGTTTTCTTGAACATAAAGAAAATAGTTTTTTAAATGATTGAAATTAACTTTCTGAAATTAGTGAAGCTAGAATTTTGAAATGACTAAAATCTGTGTCTTCTAATGTGTGAAAATATGTTCTCTCAACTGAGTGAGATATGTTTTCTCAACCGAGTGAAATTATTTTTCTTAAATGGGTGACATCACTTTGTTCCAATGAGTGAAAGCAGCTATATTTGAAATAGATGAAATGCGTAAAAACATTTAATTTCAGAAAAAGGTGAAATATGTTTTCTCAAATGAGTGAAATAATTTTTCTAAAACAAGTAAAATATGTGTCTTAAAATAAGCGAAGCCAATGTTCATAAAAGGTGAAATTATTATTTGAAATTTGCAAAACAGGAGCAAAAACTTTTATGAAATAGCTAAACAATCTTATATTTTATGAATGTGATGCCAAAGAAAATTGAAATATATAAATTAAAAATAGTTCAAATATATCCAATATTGATCTTATTCTAGAGGTCTTGTCAACATGATTTCAAATATATAAAAGTTTCAAAAATGGACATTTACTTTAAAATATATCAATCATTCAAAATATATGAACGAAATAAAATGCATGTCATTTATGTGGGGAGAGAGAATCATGCATGCCCGGTCAGCCTCTCCATTCCAACTCTCTCTCTCTCTCTCTCTCTCCGGACAAAGCTGCATGCTATGCATGTATTTGGTCGGGTGTGTCAGCATGTGCCAGTCGTATTTAGATAGTATAAGAGATGTACTATATACACTCACAGAATGCACGAATTTTGACGAAACTAGACGAACGGTGGATGGTGTGCCGGTAACTCCCGCCACCGGTAAAATTACTTTTTCGCATCGCCGAGCGCCTCCGTTCTCCAGGCGATGGATGCATGCAGATGCATACGCACACCTGAGAGCCTCCCGCTTGCCGCTTCCCGCCTCCGGACACCAGTCCACGTCGTGGCATCATCGATCGTGTGATCACCGACGTCGATCGACAGGTCCGAGGTATGCCATAACCATATTATGAATTTTCTCTTTGCTAATTAAGTAATTTCTCTTTGCATACAAGAGGCTTACCCTGCACCGTTCAATCCTGGACGTAATATTTGTTTCTGCTATGTGTGTTACCATGCTATTTCGAAATTTGTGTCTTGTAGCAAAAAAAGTGAAGGAAAAAACATGCAGATGACTTGGTAGAATCATATATAGATGCTACTGGCAATTCTTTTCAGCACTAGTACTGGTCTGTCAATGAACTCAAATCATGAGTTGGCGATAATTGTTGTGGAGGAAGACGAACCAACTAATGAAAATTCTAAATACGAACAAGACAAAAATGTTGACATCAGCACATGTAATAACAATTTATGTGGCTCTAGATCTGCTTTAGTAAAACTGTTACATTAAAGGGCCCCTGAGTTTTAGTTCCCGCCCCGTGGCCCCAAAATCTCAAGACCGGCCCTGCTGACACTTAACTAAGTCTCAGTCAAGTGACATATAACATATAAAAAACGATTTCCTGACAATCCGTGATAGCCCTTTCGTAAAAGGGTCTCTCAGATTTTTAGCAGACTCGATATAATCCAACGCTATTACTTCGGAGTTTCTTTTTCTTGATAGATTTTAATCTTCTTCTTATGTGCTTTGTGGATTTCATGTTGTCCTTTGAACTTTTAGCCTTAGCAATCACAGTTTGATTGTCACGGTTCATAAGGACAACCAGGTCTGGTCTATCAATCACTGACAAATTTATCAAAAGCTCTCAAAGCCATTCTGCTTCGATGCATGATGTGTCTAATGTTGCGAGTTATGCTTCCATATCGATCTCGTTAAGATCGTCTGCTTGCAAGACTTCTAGGAAATAGCACCACCACCAAGTGTGAAGACATATCCACTTGTGGCTTTCATCTCATCAGTATCAGATATCCAATTTGAATCACTATACCCCTCAAGTATCGCAGGGTACTCAGAATAGTGAATTCCATAGTTCACACTGCCTTGCAAATAACGCATGATTCGCTCAACAACATGAAAATGCACATATCCTAGATTGGAAATAAACCGGCTCAGTTTGCACAGAACAAATGAGATGTCAGAACGAGTAGCACATGATAGGTACATGAGTGAACCAACCGCTTGAGAATATCTCAATTGATCTACAACCGTTCCTTCGAACTTTCGAAGCCGCACGCTGTGATTATATGGTGTTGCAGAAGGTTTGCAGTCTGAATATCCAAAATGGCCCAAAATCTTCTTAACATAGTGAGATTGCAAAAGTGTAATTCCACCCTCGGTATCTCTCAGTAACTTGATATTCAAGATAACATCAGCCACGCCTAGGTCTTTCATCTCATATTTATGAGATAGAAAAGCCTTGACCTCCTCAATTACTTTGAGGTGGGTCCCAGATATTAGTATGGCATCGACATACGGCCACAATATAACTCCTTCGCTCCCACTATAGTGATAGTATACACATTTGTCAGCTTCGTTAACAGATGTCAAAGTGTTACTGAACTTCTCATGCCATTGCTTAGGCGCTTATTTTAGGCCATACAAAGATTTCACTATCTTGCACACCTTTCTTTCCTGACCATTTACTACAAAGCCATATGGATGTTGCATGTAAATTTCCCCGTCTAGCTCCTCGTTAAGAAAAGTCGTCTTAACATCCATCTGATGAACGCGAAAACCATGCGAGGCAGTCAACGAGAGTAACACTTGAATGGTTGTTTGTCTAGCCACATGTGAGTAAGTATCGAAGAGTTCTTCTTCTTCTTTCTGGGTATAACCCTTGGCCACAAGCCTAGACTTGTACTTCTCAATAGTATCATCGGGTCTAAGCTTCCTCTTGAACACCCACTTACATCCCAGTGGTTGGCAACCATAAGGAAGATCAATGATCTCCCATGCCCTGTTAGCCAAGATGGAATCCATCTCACTATGGACCGTATCCTTCCAGTAGTCAGCATCTGGAAATGCATAAGCTTTTGAAATGGAACTAGGAGTGTCGTCATCTACGAGGTACACGAGGATATCACCATCAAAAGACTTTGCAGTCCTCTGTCTCTTGCTCCTAACAGGAGCTTCCTAGTCATCCTTCGTGGAACTTTCATCACTTTTGTGCTCATAATATTCCATTGAAATGGCTGGTTCAGGAGTCTCATCAGATTCCAGTCTAGAAGTGCTTTGCATATCTCTCATGGAAAAAATATCCTTAAAGAATGTGGCATCTTTAGACTCCATGATCGCACTGACCTTCACGTCGCGTACATCAGATTTCACCACTAGAAAATATAGCCAACGCTATGCTTGGCATACCCAAGAGAAACACAGTCCACAGTCTTTGGTCCCAACTCACGCTTTTTGGTTATCGGCATGTTGACTTTCACCAAACAGTGCCAAGTGCGCAAGTAAGAGAGTGTGGTTCTTTTCCTTTCCCATTGCTCATAGGGAGTAGTCTCATTATCCTTCGCGGGAACTTTATTCTGGACATGACATGACATGATGTCAATACAGCCTCCCCCCACCATGCCTTGAATAAACCCGATGTATGTAACATGGCGTTAACCAAATCTGTTCGAGTACGATTTTTCTGTTCGGCAACCCCGTTTGACTGGGGTGAATAGGAAGGCATCCTCTCATGACAATACCATGTTCCGCATAGAATAAATCGAACTCATTAAAAAAGCACTCTCCACCACGATTAGACCGAACTCGTTTTCTTTTCTTTTCAAGTTGGTTCTCAACTTCTGCCTTATAGATTTTAAAGTAGTGTAGAGCCTCGTCCTTAGTATTTAACAAATACACATAGCAGAATCTAGTGGAATCATTCATCAACGTCACGAGGTATTTCTTTCCACCTTTATTCAATACACTATTCATCTCGCACAGATCTGGATGTATGAGCTATAGTGGTGTCAGGTGTCCCTCCTTAGCGGGCTTGTGAGGCTTACGAGGTTGCTTAGCTTGCGCACACACATGACACTTAGAGCCTTTGGCTAAAGTGAAACTAGGGATTAAATCCATCTTGGCTTGCTGCGTCATACAACCAAAATTAATGTGATAAATAGGAGAATGCCAAAGCTCAGATTCGTTCACATTAGAATGAATTTGGTTCGTGACTTTATTACAGAAATCCTCTAGGGAAAGGCGGAACAAACCACCGCAGTCATATCCTTTTCCAACAAATAGTTCATACCGAGATACGACTATTTTATTGGACTCAAATACTAACTTAAACCCTTCTTTACATAGAAGGGAGACACTAACGAGATTCTTCTTGATGGTGGGGATATGCTGCACGTTCTTTGGTAGCATGATCGTTCATGAAGTAAACTTCAGATCTACCATGCCAACACCATGAACAGAAGTATGCGAGCCATTCCCCATCAGGACGGAACAATCTCGTATGACATGGTAAGAATAAAACAAAGACACATCAGCACACACATGAATATTGGCCCGAGCATCAACCCACCAATCGGTGGGCTGACAAACTGAAAGTACGGTAAACAGATTACCGTACCCACATGCCACATCATTGTTGCTTAGAGTGACATTGACAGACTTAGAGTCTTGTCCTAGCTTCTTATACTTGTTTGGGCACTTGTTTGCCCAATGTTCCTCTGAACCGCAAGTAAAGCAACCATCTCTCTTTTTGTCTTTCTTCCTACCCTTCCTCTCGAAGGTAGTATTCTGCTGGATAGAGTCTTTCCCTTGAACTTGGGGAAATTCTTCTGCACCACATTGGCGCTAGAAGAACCCTCTGCCCCTTTCACATGTGATTCCTTTGCTCTCAAGTTCTGCTCAACACTTAGATGATTGATGACATACTCAATAGAGAATTCATGTCTCAAGTGCTTGAGAGAAGTAGCAAAGTTTCTCCATCCAGGAGGGAGTTTTGCAATAATGCAACCTGCGAGAAACTTGTCTGGTAACTCACACTTCATGAGCTCCAGTTGAAGGAAATATGCCCTAGAGGCAATAATAAAGATGTTATTTGTATTTCCTTATATCATGATAAACGTCTTTTATTCATGCTAGAATTGTATTAACAGGAAACTTAGTACATGTGTGAATACATAGACAATACAATATGTCCCTAGTATGCCTCTACTAGACTAGCTCATTGAACAAAGATGGTTATGTTTCCTAGCCATAGACATGAGTTGTTATTTGATCAACGGGATCACATCATTAGGAGAATGATGTGATGGACAAGACCCATTCGTTAGCTTAGCACTATGGTCGTTTAGTTTTACTACTATTGCTTTCTTCATGACTTATACATGTTCCTATGACTATGAGATTATGCAACTCCTGAATACTAGAGGAACACCTTGTGTGATATCAAACGTCACAATGTAACTCGGTGATTATAAAGATGCTCTACAGGTGTCTCCGAAAGTGTTCGTGGTGTTGACATAGATCAAGAATAGGATTTGTCACTCCGAGTGTCGGAGAGATATCTCAGGGCCCTCTCGGTAATGCACATCATAATAAGCCTTGCAAGCAAATGACTAATGAGTTAGTCACGGGATAATGTATTACGGAACGAGTAAAGAGACTTGCCGGTAACGAGATTGAACTAGGTATTGAGATACTGACGATCGAATCTCAGGCAAGAAACATACCGATGACAAAAGGAACAACGTATGTTGTTATGCGGTTTGACCGATAAAGATCTTCGTATAATATGTAGGAGACAATATGAGCATCCAAATTCCGCTATTGGTTATTGACCGGAGATGAGTCTCGGTCATGTCTACATAGTTCTCGAACCCGTAGGGTCCGCACGCTTAACGTTTGATGACGATCGGTATTATGAGTTTATGAGTTTTGATGTACCGAAGGTAGTTCAGAGTCCCGGATGAGATCACGGACATGAGGAGGAGTCTCGGAATGTCCGAGACATAAAGATTGATATATTTGATGGTCACATTCGGACACCAAAAGTGTTCCGGGTGATTTCCTCCCCCCTTGCTCCTTTATATACGGGGGCAGGGGGCACCTCTAGACACACAAGTTGATCAAGTTGATCTCTCCCAACCGTGTGTGGTGCCCCCTCCACAGAAACACACCTCGGTCATATCGTTGCAGTGCTTAGGCGAAGCCCTGCGCCGGTAGCTTCATCATCTCCATCACCATGCCGTCGTGCTGAAGAAACTCTCCCACGAAGTTCTACTAGATCAAGAGCTCGTGGGACGTCATCAAGCTGAACGTGTGCTGAACGCGGAGGCTCCGCACGTTCGGTGCTTGATCGGTTGGATCGCGAAGAAGTTCGACTACATCAACCGCGTCACTAGACGCTTCCGCTCCCGGTCTACGAGGGTACGTAGACACACTCCCCCCTCTCGTTGCTATGCATCTAGTAGATAGATCTTGCGTGATCGTAGATTTTTTTTGAAATACTGCGTTCCCCAATAGTGGCATCATGAGCCAGGTCTATGCGTAGATGATATGCACGAGTAGAACACAAGTGAGTTGTGGACGATACTAGTCATACTGCTTACCAGCATGTCATACTTTCATTCGGCGGTATTGTGAGATGAAGCGGCATGGACCGACATTACGCGTACGCTTGCGCGAGACTGGTTTCACCGTTATGAGCACTCGTTGCTTAAAGGTGACTAGCGGATGTCTGTCTCTCTCATTTTAGTTGAATCGAGTGTGGCTATGCCCAGTCCTTGTGAAGGTTAAAACATCACATACTTGATGAAAAATCGTTGTGGTTTTGTATGCGTAGGTAAGAACGGTTCTTGCTAAGCTCGTAGCAGCTACGTAAAACTTGCAACAACAAAGTAGAGGACATCTAACTTGTTTTTGCAGTGCATGTTGTGATGTGATATGGTCAAGACATGATGAGTTATACGTTATTGTATGAGATGATCATGTTTTTTAAAGTTATCGGCAACTGGCAGGAGCCATATGGTTGTCGCTTTATTGTATGAAATACAGTCGCCATGTAATTGCTTTACTTTATCACTAAGCGGTAGCGATAGTCGTGGAAGCAATAGTTGGCGAGACGACAACGATGCTACGATGGAGATCAAGGTGTCGCGCCGGTGACGAAGGTGATTGATACGTCTCCAACGTATCTACTTTTCCAAACCCTTTTTCCCTTGTTTTGGACTCTAACTTGCATGATTGGAATGGAACTAACCCGGACTAACGCTGTTTTCAGCAAAACTGCCATGGTGTTGTTTTTGTGCAGAATAAAAAGTTCTCGGAATCGCCTGAAAATCAACGGAGAATTATTTCAAAAAAATATAAAAATATCTGCAAGAAGATCCTCACCGGGGGGCCCACACCCTTGCCCAGGGCGCGCCCCCTGCCTCGTGGGCCCCCCGATGCTCCACCGACGTACCCCCACATCCTATATCTTCCGTTTCGGGGAGAAAAAACCAGAGAGGAAGAATTATCGCGTTTCACGAGACGGAGCCGCCGCCAAGCCCTAATCTCTCTCGGGAGGGCTGATCTGGAGTCCGTTCGGGGCTCCGGAGAGTGGAGATCGTCGCCATTGTCATCATCAACCTTCCTCGATCACCAATTCCATGATGCTCACCGCCGTGTGTGAGTAATTTCATTGTAGGCTTGCTGGACGGTGATGGGTTGGATGGGATTTATCATGTAATCGAGTTAGTTTTGTTAGGGTTTGATCCCTAGTATCCACTGTGTTCTGAGATTGATGTTGCTATGACTTTGCTATGCTTAATGCTTGTCACTAGGGCCCGAGTGCCATGATTTCAGATCTGAACCTATTATGTTTTCATGAATATATGTGTGTTCTTGATCCTATCTTGCAAGTCTATAGTCACCTACTATGTGTTATGTGTTGGAAATATGCCCTAGAGGCAATAATAAAAGAGTTATTATTATATTTCCTTGTTCATGATAATCGTTTATTATCCATGCTATAACTGTATTGATTGGAAACTCAGATACACGTGTGGATGAATAGACAGACTTTGTGTCCCTAGTGAGCCTCTACAGGACTAGCTCGTTGATCAAAGATGACCACGGTTTCCAGGTCATAGACATGAGTTGTCATTTGATAACGGGATCACATCATTAGGAGAATGATGTGATGGACGAGACCCAAACGTTAACATAGCTTTTGATCGTGTCAGTTATCGCTATAGTTTTCTGCATGTCAAGTATAAGTTCCTATGACCATGAGATCATGTAACTCACTGACACCGTAGGAGTGCTTTGTGTGTACCAAACGTCACAACGTAACTGGGTGACTATAAAGGTACTCTACAGGTATCTCCGAGGGTGTCTGTTGAGTTGACATGGATCAAGACTGGGATTTGTCACTCCGTGTGACGGAGAGGTATCTCCGGGCCCACTCGGTAATACGTCATCTCAATGAGCTCAAAGTGACTAAGTAGTTGGTCACGGGATTATGTATTATGGTAACGAGAAAAGAGACTTGCCGGTAACGAGATTGAACTAGGTATAGAGATACCGACGATCGAATCTCGGGCAAGTAACATACCGACGAGACAAAGGGAACTGTATACGGGATTGCCTGAATCCTTGACATCGTGGTTCATCCGATGAGATCATCGAGAAACATGTGGGAACCAATATGGGTATCCAGATCCCGCTATTGGTTATTGACCTGGGAGTGTCTCGGTCATGTCTACATGGTTTCCGAACCCGCAGGGTCTACACACTTAACGTTCGGTGACGCTAGGGTTGTTAGTGAGAAAAGTGTATGGTTACCGAAGGTTGTTCGGAGTCCCGGATGAGATCCCGGACGTGACGAGGGTCTCCGGAATGGTCCGGAGACGAAGATTGATATATAGGATGAAAGGTTTCGGAGTCCGGAAGTGTTCCGGGGAGCATCGGGAAATCGGCGGAGTACCGGAAAGGGGTTTCGGGGGGTCCGGAAGCAGTTCTGGGCCTAATGGGCCACAAGGGGGAACACCACAGCCCTCAGGGGGCTGTGCGCCCCCCCCTGGGCCCTCTCCTTGTGCGCCAAGGGGGGTGGACCCCTCTAGGGTGGCCGCACCCCCTAGCCTTGGGGGGCAAGGCACCTAGGGGGGGAAACCCTAGGGCCTGGCCCTGGCCGCCGCCCCCCCTGCCTTGGCCGCCGCCCCCCCTTGCCCTGGCCGCCGGCCCCTAGGGGGGAAACCCTAGGGCGCCCTCACCTCTCCACCCCCCCTATATATAGTGAGGCAAAGGGAGGGCAGCAAACACAAGTTCGTGCCTCGGTGCTGCCCTCCCTCTCCCACAACATCTTCTTCTCCCGCGGTGCTTAGGCGAAGCCCTGCTGGAATTCTCCTCCACCATCACCACCACGCCGTCGTGCTGCCGGTTCTCCATCAACCTCTCCTCCACCCCTTGCTGGATCAAGAAGGAGGAGACGTCCCCGAGCCGTACGTGTGAAGAACGCGGAGGCACCGTTGCTTCGGTGCTAGGATCTTCGGCGATCTGAATCGCGGCGAGTACGACTCCATCATCCGCGTTCATAACGCTTCCGCTTAGCGATCTACAAGGGTATGTGGATCCTACTCTCCCCTCGTAGTTGCATCTACTAGATTGATCTTGGTGAACGTAGAGAAAAATTTTTGTTTTCCATGCAACGTTCCCCAACAGTGGCATCATGAGCTAGGATCTTGCGTAGATGCTTTCTCGAGTAGAACACAAAAGGGTTTGTGGCGTTGATGTTTAAATTGCTGCCCTCCTTAGTCTTTCTTGATTCAGCGGTATTGTAGGATGAAGCGGCCCGGACCAACTTTACATGTCCACGTACATGAGACCGGTTCCATCGACAGACATGTGACTTTTGTTGCATAAGATGGCTGGCGGGTGTCTGTCTCTCCTATCTTAGTTGAATCGGAATAGAACAAGGCGGTCCTTGTAGAAGGTTAAATAGCAACTTGAATATCACCGTTGTGGTTTTGCGTAGGTAAGAAACGTTCTTGCTAGATACCCATAGCAGCCACGTAAAACATGCAACAACAAATTAGAGGACGTCTAACTTGTTTTTGCAGGGTATGCATGTGATATGATATGGCCAATGACATGATGAATTATATTTGATGTATGAGATGATCATGTTGTAATAGTTAATATCGACTTGCATGTCGATGCATACGGAAACCGGCAGGAGCCATAGGGTTGTCTTTAATTTTTG
The DNA here is from genome assembly GCA_902687465.1 of Secale cereale. Lineage (NCBI taxonomy): Eukaryota > Viridiplantae > Streptophyta > Magnoliopsida > Poales > Poaceae > Secale > Secale cereale. The sequence continues at coordinate 160,490,158 of LR738715.1, read as the reverse complement.
TATGACCTGCGTGTCAATCATTAAGCGCTTTGTAATGCTTTACTTTATCGCTAAACGGTAGCAATAGTAGTAAGAGCATGGTGGGCGCCGACAACCCCGATGGCGACACGATGATGGAGATCATGATGATGGAGATCATGGTGTGGCGCCGGTGACGATGGAGATCATGCCGGTGCTTTGGAGATGGAGATCAAAAGCACGAGTTGATGGCCATATCATGTCACTTATGATTTGCATGTGATGTTAATCCTTTTATGCATCTTATTTTGCTTAGGACGACGGTAGCACTATAAGATGATCCTTCACTAAAATTTCAAGATAAAATTGTGTTCCCCCCGAGTGTGCGCCGTTGCGAAGGTTCGTCGTTTCGAAGCACCACGTGATGATCGGGTGTGATAGACTCTACGTTCGCATACAACGGGTGCAAGCCAGTTTTGCACGTGCAGAACACTTGGGTTAGACTTGACGAGCCTAGCATGTACAGACATGGCCTCGGAACACGGAGGACCGAAAGGTCGAGCATGAGTCATATAGTAGATATGATCAACATGTTGATGTTCACCATTGACACCACCTCATCTCACGTGATGATCGGACTTGGGTTGGTGAATTTGGATCATGTCACGCTCGAATGACCGGAGGGATGTCGATTTGAGTGGGAGTTATAATTAATTTGATTAGGTAATAACTCACTTATCATGAACAATAGTCTAAAAATGTCTTTGCAAATTTTGTTGTAGATGGCTCGCGTAGTAGCTCCCCTGAATTTTAATGCGTTCCTAGAGAAAGCTAAACTGAAAGATGACGGGAGCAACTTTGTGGACTGGCTCCGCAATCTGAGGATCATCCTCACAGCTGCCCAAAAGGTTTATGTCCTAAATGCACCGCTAGGTGACCCCCCCGCTCCTGGAGCCTCTGCGGACGTTATGAACGTTTGGCAGACGCGTTCGGATGACTATTCGATAGTGCAGTGTGCCATGTTGTACGGCTTGGAAGGAGGACTTCAAAGGCGTTTTGAACGTCATGGTGCATATGAGATGTACACGGAGTTGAAGTTCATCTTTGAGAAGAATGCTAAGATCGAGAGGTATGAGACCACCGATAAATTCTTCGCTTGCAAGATGGAGGAGAATTCGTCTGTCAGTGAGCACTTACTGAAGATGTCTGGGTACTATACCCGCATAGCTGATCTGGGACTTGTGTTCCCGGATGAGGCTATCATTGACAGAATTCTCCAGTCACTCCCTCCAAGCTACAAGAGCTTCGTACAGCAGTATAACATGCAAGGGATGAACAAGACCATCGCCGAGCTGTTTTCGATGCTGAAAGTCGCTGAGGCAGACATCCAGAAGGAGTATCAAGTGTTGATGGTCAATAAGACCACCAGTTTCAAGAGGAATGGCAAGGGCAAGAAGGGTAACTCTAAGAAGGGTGGCAAAGCAGTTGCTAATCCAGTGAAGAAACCCAAGGCTGGGCCCAAGCCAGAGACTGAGTGTTTCTATTGCAAGGGGAACGGCCACTGGAAGCAGAACTGCCCCAAGTATCTGGCGGACAAGAAGGGGGCCAACAACAACAAAGGTATATGTGATATACATGTTATTGATGTGTACCTTACCAACTCTCGTTGTAGTGCCTGGGTATTTGATACCGGTTCGGTTGCTCACATTTGCAACTCTAAACAGGAACTGCGGAATAAACGGAGGCTGGCGAAGGACGAAGTGACGATGCGCGTGGGAAACGGTTCCAAGGTTGATGTGATCGCCGTCGGCACGCTCGCTCTTCGATTACCATCGGGATTAGTTATGAACCTGAATAATTGTTATTTAGTGCCTGCGTTAAGCATGAACATTATATCTGGATCTTGTTTATTGCGAGACGGTTACTCATTTAAGTCAGAGAATAATGGTTGTTCTATTTATATGAGTAATATCTTTTATGGTCATGCACCCGAAGTTAGGGGTTTATTCTTATTGAATCTCGATAATGATGATACACATGTTCATAACATTGATGCCAAAAGATGTAGAGCAGATAATGATAATACCACTTTCTTGTGGCACTGCCGTCTTGGTCATATCGGCGTAAAACGCATGAGGAAGCTCCATGCTGATGGACTTTTGGAGTCTCTTGATTTTGAATCACTTGACACGTGCGAGCCGTGCCTCATGGGCAAGATGACAAGGACCCCGTTTTCAGGGACAATGGAACGGGCAAGTGACTTATTGGAAATCATACATACTGATGTGTGCGGTCCGATGAGTGTAACGGCGCGCGGTGGATATCGTTATTTTCTCACCTTCACTGACGACTTAAGTAGATATGGGTATATTTACTTGATGAAGCATAAGTCTGAAACTTTTGAAAAGTTCAAGCAATTTCAGAGTGAAGTTGAAAATCATCGTAACAAGAAGATCAAGTTCCTACGATCTGATCGAGGGGGAGAATATCTGAGTTATGAGTTTGGTGATCACTTGAGAAAATGTGGAATTGTTTCACAGTTGACACCACCTGGAACACCACAGCGTAATGGTGTGTCCGAACGTCGTAATCGAACCCTATTAGATATGGTACGTTCTATGATGTCTCTTGCCGATTTGCCACTATCGTTTTGGGGATATGCGTTAGAGACAGCTGCATTCACTTTAAATAGGGCTCCATCTAAGTCCGTTGAGACAACACCATATGAACTGTGGTTTGGTAAGAAACCGAAGTTGTCTTTTCTCAAGGTTTGGGGTTGCGATGCTTATGTCAAAAGGCTTCAGCCAGAAAAGCTCGAACCCAAAGCGGACAAATGTGTCTTCATAGGATACCCAAAAGAAACAGTTGGGTACACCTTCTATCTCAGATCCGAGGGCAAAGTGTTTGTTGCTAAGAACGGATCCTTTCTCGAGAAAGAGTTTCTCTCGAAAGAATTGAGTGGGAGGAAGGTAGAACTTGATGAGGTTATTGAACCTCTGCTTCAACCAGAAAGTAGCGCAGCACAGAAAGATGTTTTTGTGGAGCCTGCAGAGGTTGAAGAGGAAGCCAATGATGATGATCAAGAAGCTTCTGATCAAGTCACTACCGAACCTCGTAGGTCGACAAGGGTACGCACTGCACCTGAGTGGTATGGTAACCCTGTCTTGGAGGTCATGTTGTCAGACAACGGTGAACCTACGAGCTATGGAGAAGCGATGGTGGGCCCAGATTCCGACAAATGGTTAGAGGCCATGAAATCCGAGATGGGATCCATGTATGAAAACAAAGTATGGACTTTGGAAGTATTACCTGAAGGGCGAAAGGCCATTCAGAACAAATGGATTTTTAAGAGGAAGACGGACGCTGACGGTAATGTCACCGTGTTTAAAGCTCGACTTGTGGCAAAGGGTTTTTCACAAGTTCAAGGGATTGACTACGATGAGACTTTCTCACCCGTAGCGATGCTTAAATCCGTCCGAATCATGTTAGCAATAGCTGCATATTTCGATTATGAAATTTGGCAGATGGATGTCAAAACAGCGTTCCTTAACGGTTTTCTTAAGGAAGAGTTGTATATGATGCAACCAGAAGGTTTTGTCGATCCAGAGAATGCTGACAAAGTATGCAAGCTCCAGCGTTCCATTTATGGGCTGGTGCAAGCATCTCGGAGTTGGAATCTTCGCTTTGATGAGGTGATCAAAGCGTTTGGGTTTATACAAGTTTACAATGAAGCTTGTATTTACAAGAAAGTGAGTGGGAGCTCTATAGCGTTTCTAATATTATATGTGGATGACATATTACTGATTGGAAACAATATAGAATTTTTGGATAGCGTGAAGGGGTATTTGAACAAGAGTTTTTCGATGAAAGATCTTGGTGAAGTTGCTTTCATATTGGGCATCAAGATCTATAGAGATAGATCAAGACGCTTGATAGGACTTTCACAAAGCACATACCTTGATAAAGTTTTGAAGAAGTTCAAAATGGATCAATCCAAGAAGGGGTTCTTGCCGGTATTGCAAGGTACGAAGTTGAGTAAGACTCAATGCCCAGTGACTGCGGATGATAGAGAAAAGATGAGTGTCGTCCCCTATGCTTCAGCCATAGGCTCTATCATGTATGCAATGCTGTGCACAAGACCAGATGTCAGCCTTGCCATAAGTATGGCCGGAAGGTTTCAGAGTAATCCTGGTATGGATCACTGGACAGCGGTCAAGAATATCCTAAAGTACCTGAAAAGGACTAAGGATATGTTTCTCGTTTATGGAGGTGATCAAGAGCTCGTCGTAAAGGGTTACGTCGATGCAAGCTTTGACACTGATCCGGATGACTCTAAGTCACAAACCGGATACGTATATATTCTTAACGGGGGAGCGGTAAGCTGGTGCAATTCCAAGCAGAGCGTGGTAGCTGATTCTACATGTGAAGCGGAGTATATAGCTGCCTCGGAGGCGGCTAAGGAAGGTGTCTGGATGAAGGAGTTCATGACAGATCTTGGAGTTGTGCCTAGTGCACTGAACCCAATGACTCTGTTCTGTGACAACACTGGTGCCATTGCTCTAGCCAAGGAACCAAGGTTTCACAAGAGGACCAGACACATAAAGCGACGCTTCAATTCCATCCGCGATTCGGTCAAGGAGGAGGACATAAACATTTGCAAAGTACACACGGATTTGAATGTTGCAGATCCGTTGACTAAGCCTCTTCCACGGGCTAAGCACGATCAACACCAAGACTCTATGGGTGTTAGATTCATTACCTTGTAATGCTAGATTATTGACTCTAGTGCAAGTGGGAGACTGTTGGAAATATGCCCTAGAGGCAATAATAAAAGAGTTATTATTATATTTCCTTGTTCATGATAATCGTTTATTATCCATGCTATAACTGTATTGATTGGAAACTCAAATACACGTGTGGATGAATAGATAGACTTTGTGTCCCTAGTGAGCCTCTACAGGACTAGCTCGTTGATCAAAGATGACCGCGGTTTCCAGGTCATAGACATGAGTTGTCATTTGATAACGGGATCACATCATTAGGAGAATGATGTGATGGACGAGACCCAAACGTTAAACATAGCTTATGATCGTGTCAGTTATCGCTATAGTTTTCTGCATGTCAAGTATAAGTTCCTATGACCATGAGATCATGTAACTCACTAACACCGTAGGAGTACTTTGTGTGTGCCAAACGTCACAACGTAACTGGGTGACTATAAAGGTACTCTACAGGTATCTCCGAGGGTGTCTGTTGAGTTGACATGGATCGAGACTGGGATTTGTCACTCCGTGTGACGGAGAGGTATCTCCGGGCCCACTCGGTAATACGTCATCTCAATGAGCTCAAAGTGACTAAGTAGTTGGTCACGGGATTATGTATTACGGTAACGAGTAAAGAGACTTGCCGGTAACGAGATTGAACTAGGTATAGAGATACCGACGATCGAATCTCGGGCAAGTAACATACCGACGAGACAAAGGGAACTGTATACGGGATTGCCTGAATCCTTGACATCGTGGTTCATCCGATGAGATCATCGAGAAACATGTGGGAACCAATATGGGTATCCAGATCCCGCTATTGGTTATTGACCTGGGAGTGTCTGGGTCATGTCTACGTGGTTTCCGAACCCGCAGGGTCTACACACTTAACGTTCGGTGACGCTAGGGTTGTTAGTGAGAAAAGTGTATGGTTACCGAAGGTTGTTCGGAGTCCCGGATGAGATCCCGGACATGACGAGGGTCTCCGGAATGGTCCGGAGACGAAGATTGATATATAGGATGAAAGGTTTCGGAGTCCGGAAGTGTTCCGGGGAGCATCGGGAAATCGGCGGAGTACCGGAAAGGGGTTTCGGGGGGTCCGGAAGCAGTTCTGGGCCTAATGGGCCACAAGGGGGAACACCACAGCCCTCAGGGGGCTGTGCGCCCCCCCTGGGCCCTCTCCTTGTGCGCCAAGGGGGGTGGACCCCTCTAGGGTGGCCGCACCCCCTAGCCTTGGGGGGCAAGGCACCTAGGGGGGGAAACCCTAGGGCCTGGCCCTGGCCGCCGCCCCCCCTTGCCTTGGCCGCCGCCCCCCCTTGCCCTGGCCGCCGGCCCCCTAGGGGGGAAACCCTAGGGCGCCCTCACCTCTCCACCCCCCCTATATATAGTGAGGCAAAGGGAGGGCAGCCAACACAAGTTTGTGCCTCGGTGCTGCCCTCCCTCTCCCACAACATCTTCTTCTCCCGCGGTGCTTAGGCGAAGCCCTGCTGGAATTCTCCTCCACCATCACCACCACGCCGTCGTGCTGCCGGTTCTCCATCAACCTCTCCTCCACCCCTTGCTGGATCAAGAAGGAGGAGACGTCCCCGAGCCGTACGTGTGAAGAACGCGGAGGCACCGTTGCTTCGGTGCTAGGATCTTCGGCGATCTGAATCGCGGCGAGTACGACTCCATCATCCGCGTTCATAACGCTTCCGCTTAGCGATCTACAAGGGTATGTGGATCCTACTCTCCCCTCGTAGTTGCATCTACTAGATTGATCTTGGTGAACGTAGAGAAAATTTTTTGTTTTCCATGCAACGTTCCCCAACATTATGATCCGGCAACCCCGAAGTGACAATAATCGGGACTACTCCCGGTGATGACCATAGTTTGAGGAGTTCATGTATTCACTGTGTGTTAATGCTTTGGTCCGGTACTCTATTAAAAGGAGGCCTTAATATCCCTTAGTTTCCAATAGGACCCCGCTGCCACGGGAGGGTAGGACAAAAGATGTCATGCAAGTTCTTTTCCATAAGCACGTATGACTATATTCGGAATACATGCCTACATTGCATTGATGAACTGGAGCTAGTTCTGTGTCACCCTAGGTTATAACTTCTACATGATGAATTGCATTCGACATAATTTCCCATCACCGATCCAATGCCTACGAGCTTTACCTATATTGATAGCTGCTTATTTACTTTCCCGTTGCTATTATTACAAAAAACTACAAAAACACTATTGTTACTTTTATTGCTGCTGCCGCCACTATCATATTACTTTGCTACTAAACTATCTTGGTGCAGATACTAAGTTTACAGGTGTGGTTGAATTGACAACTCAGCTGCTAATACTTAAGAGTATTCTTTGGCTCCCCTTGTGTCGAATCGATAAATTTGGTTGAATACTTTACCCTCTAAAACTGTTGCGATCCCCTACACTTGTGGGTTATCAAGACTATTTTCTGGCGCCGTTGCCGGGGAGCATAGCTCTATTCTTTAAGTCACTTGGGATTTATATCTATTTATCACTATGAAGAATTTGAAGGACTCAAAAACCAAGATCTTACCCTCGACTATGAGGGGAGGTAAGGAACTGCCATCTAGCTCTGCACTTGATTCTCCTTCTGTTATGAGTAAACTTGCGACACCTACTCCTGCTATTGAATCTGATATGTCGTATGTTCTTGATGATGCTACTTCTGCTATGTATGATGAAACTACTTCTATGCCTCATACTGTGCCACTAGGTAAATTTCTAGATGAACAAATTGCTAAAGTTAGGGAGAGTGCAAATGTTGATGATATTTATGAAAGTGATGATGAAACTACTCCCAATAGATATGAATTGCCTGTTGTGCATGAGGGTTATGTTATGGATGAAGAAACTGCTAGAGACTTTCTTGCTTGCAATGATAGATATGATCTTAAGAAATTAATAGCTAAGCTGAAAGAAAAGTCCTTGAATGCTAGAATGAAACATGACCCTGCTTTTGGTACTTCACCTATCTGTGTCACTGATAAGGATTATGAATTCTCTGTTGATCCTGAGTTAATTACTTCGGTTGAATCTGATCCTTTCCATGGCTATGAGTCTGAAACTGTTGTGGCACATCTTACTAAGTTGAATGATATAGCCACCCTGTTTACCAATGATGAAAAGATTCGTTACTACTATATCCTTAAGTTGTTTCTGTTCTCGTCAAAGGGTGATGCTAAGACTTGGTTTAATTCTCTTGATCCTGGTTGTGTGTGTAGTCCCCAGGATATGATGTATTACTTTTATGCTAAATATTTTCCCGCTCATAAGAAACAAGTTGCCTTACGGGAAATATATAACTTTGCTCAAACTGAAGAAGAGAGTCTCCCACAAGCTTGGGGGAGGCTTCTCCAGTTTCTTAATGCTTTGCCTGATCATCCTCTTGAGATGCATGATATAATTGATGCCTTTTATAATGGACTAATCGATGCTTCCAGAGACCACCTGGATAGTTGTGCTGGTTGTGTTTTTAGGGAAAGAACAGTTGAACAAGCTGAATTATTATTGAACAACATACCGACCAATGAAAATAAATGGACACTTCCTGAACCAGCCCCTAAGCCAACTCCGAAGAAAAGAGGTGTTCTATTTCTCAGTCCTGAAGATATGCAAAAGGCAAAGAAATATATGAAAGAAAAAGGTATTAAAGCTGAAGATGTTAAGAATTTACCACATATTGAAGAAATACATGGTCTTGATAACCCGACACAGGTAGTAAAGGTAAATTCTCTTTATAGATTTGATGAAGGTGATATTCCTCATTATAAGTCTGCTAGCCAATGCTTAGATGAGTTTGACAATTTCATTGTGAAACAAGAAAACTTCAATGCTTATGTTGGCACACAATTACAACACAATGCTTATATGATTGAACGCTTGAGTGATTATCTGTCTAGAGCTAAAGGTGAACTGAAACTTATTAGTATACATGCTTCTATGGTCACCACTGAAGTAGAACAAGTACTTAAGGCTCAGAATGATTTGCTCAATGAATTAAATAGTAAGAATAATGATAATGCCATTAGAGTTGTGACTAGAGGTGGTAGAATGACTCGGGAACCTCTGTATCCTAAAGGCCATCCTAAGAGAATTGAGCAAGATTCTCAGAGAGCTAATTTAGATGCACCTAGTTCTTCTAAGAAGAATAAAAAGAAAAATGATAGGACTTTGCATGCTTGTAGTGAACCTGTAGCTGACACACCTGAGAATCCCAATGATATATCTGTTTCTGATGCTGAGACACAATCTGGTAATGAACATGAACCTAGTGATAATATTAATGATGATGTTCATACTGATGCTCAACCTAGCAATAATAATGATGTAGAGATTGAACCTATTGTTGATCTTGATAACCCACAATCAAAGAATCAACGTTGTGATAAGAGCGACTTTGTTTCTAGGAAGCACTGTAGGGAAAGAGAACCATGGGTTTAGAAACCCATGCCTTTCCCTCCGAAACCATCCAAGAAAAAGGATGATGAGGATTTTGAGCGCTTCGCTGAAATGATTAGACCTATCTTTTTGTGTATGCGTTTGACTGATGTGCTTAAAACAAATCCTTATGCCAAGTATATGAAGACATTATTACCAACAAAAGAAAGATACCTGAAGTAGAAATCTCCACCATGTTGCTAATTACACTTTTGAGGGTGGAATGCCTAAGAAATTAGGAGATCCAGGAGTACCTACTATACCTTGCTCCATTAAGAGAAACTATGTTAAAACTGCTTTGTGTGATCTTGGAGCCGGTGTTAGTGTTATGCCTCTCTCTTTATATCGTAGACTTGACTTGAGTAAGTTGACACCTACTGAAATATCTTTGCAAATGGCCGATAAATCAACTGCTATACCTGTTGGTGTTTTTGAGGATGTGCCTGTTGTAGTTGCACATGTTACTATTCTAACGGACTTTGTTATACTTGATATTCCCGAGGATGATAGTATGTCTATTATTCTTGAAAGACCTTTTTTGAATACTGCGGGGGCTGTTATTGATTGCAACAAGGGCAATGTCACTTTTCATGTCAATGGTAATGAGCATACGGTACACTTTCCGAGGAAACAACCTCAGGTGCATAATATCAATTATATTGGAAAAACTTCAACTATCACTATTGGAGGTTTTGAGTTTCCTATTCCTACTATCAAGAAGGCATATGACATTCTTATTGTTGGGGACATACATATCCCCATTGAGGTAACCTAGTGTTATTCGAAAATTCTCCGGTTTCATGTTACTCGGAAAGAGTTTATTAACAAGGCCTGATCAACCTTGTTAATGGATTCCTTTTGATGAGCATGGGATAGGTGAATCTAGATAGCACAAACCTACTGTACCCTCCTTTTACTTTCTGTTAATTAGGTTAAATAAAAGAAAAATAGCATTGTCTGTCTGTTTCCAGACTTATCCGTGCAATACAAAAAATATCCCAAAAATAAAAATTCTCCAAATGCCATGAAAATGAAATATGATTTTTTTCTAGAATATTTAAGAAAATATGGCACTGAACACACAGCGAGGGGAGCCAACACGTGGCCACGAGGGCACAGGGCGCGCCCCCTACCTCATGGGCCCCACGTGGCCCCCCTCCACTTATCCTTTCACCCATGCTCTTCTTCTTCCTCCCAAAAAATCCCCAACCTGCTCAAACCCAAGTTCTAGCTCATCTTGCTGCCATTTTCGATCTCCTTGCTCAAAGCACCATTCACCAAACTGTTTGGGGAGATTGTTCCTTGGTATGTGACTCCTCCATTGGTCCAATTAGTTTTTGTTCTAATGCTTTATTTGTTGAAAATTTATGCTGCTATGGTTACCTTGTTCTTGAGCTTGCATGTCAAATTTTTTTGGTCCCAAGTAGTTCTAATGCATGATATAGCCTCTAGGCACTTATAGGAGTTGATGCTATCAATCTTATTGAGTTTGGTTAACTTTTATTGTGAGTTACTAAAAATTCCAGAAAATTTCAGAAAAATGTCCAGGAGAAACTTCCAAGGTGGTCCTTCAAGGAAGCAAGAATCGAGGCTCGCATTCCGTGAGCCGGACGATGAACCACCAAGGGATGCTGATGTTCGGCCCTGTGAATGGCCGGCAGATGAATTTATGGGTCAAGCTGGCATCAAAGATGAATTTTACGCATATGTGCGCAACGCTGACCTCGAGGACTTCATACAAGATAAGTGTCCTCAATACCGTGGCATGACTGATAGCTTTGTCAGAAGGTTTAAATTTTCATCTTCACGTAACTCTCACACTGTCCTATTTGACCTTTATGATAAATCTTATACCATGGATTTATAGGATTTTAGTGTTGCCTGCAAGCTCCCACAGTGGGGCAGTATGAGTGATCCTCGCAAATCTGAATTTAGAGAATTCGTAGCTAGTATTACAGTGGGGGAATCCAGGGACGTCACACAAGCTACCACGGGGAGCATACATTTTCCTGTTATTCATTACTTTGCTCTCTTTATTGGTAGATGGATAAATGGTAAAGATGAGGCTTGTCACATGTGTGTCCCTGATCTTAGTGTTCTCAGGAGTGCTGTACTAGGTGATAGGCAATATAACTTGGGAGCAATTGTTGCACGTAGGCTACACCATAATGGTTTGCATGGAGATTTATTTGATGGGATCTATGCTACCCACATAGCCCGCTATCTTGGTGTGTCTGTGCACTTGAATGATGAACCTTTACCTCCTACTTATTTAGACTGCCATGCTATGACTAGTCACCGGTTTATAGAGTGGGATAATCAAACCCTCAAATATCCACTAATCTTTAACAGGCAGCATGCCATCCCTATTGTTCTTCCTTCCCCTACTTTGTTTAACTTTCAGGAAAAAGGGAGATACACCATAACTATGGAGGAAGCAAATGCTTATTATAACATGACAGAGGCAGCCCGCCTTCGAGCTACGGCTCAGCATGCAGCATCTGCTGTGTCTCAGTACGACCCCAACTACAACTTTGGATATCCGTTAGGCCAATACTGGCCATAGACCAACTTAGGCCAAAAGCCTAAGCTTGGGGGAGTAAGTGTTTCTCACTGACTTACATTCATGTTTGTAAGGGCATATTTCTCCTAAGTAGTTTTGGTGATTGATGACAATACTTTTGCGGACTAATCGTGTGCACTAAGCATTTCAGAGATCTCTCGGTTTGGCACGAGACGATTTGGTGCCCCTCGAAGCTTGTCGAAGACGTTGTTTCTTTTCGGTTCTTTTCTGTGGATTTGAGTCGCAGGAAAGCCGTACTATTAAGAGCGGGTCTGCCTCGGAAAGGTTAGGGAGGAATCAACACGTACACATCTTTTCCTTTGCACCACCTTTCCCTTGTTTCAATGGAGCCTCTCTCCATCTATCTTTTTCTTGCCATCAGAAAGGGTGCCAAAAATGTAGAAGTTATGTGACCCACGGTAGTACCGCTCAAGAGAGCGGTAGTACCGCATAGGCCCACGGTAGTACCGCTCCCTGGAGCGGTAGTACCACAGGCTTGCGGTAGTAGGAGCAGATGTAATTTTTTACATCCGCCCTAGCGCGGTAGTACCGCCCCTGATGTGCGGTAGTACCGCGAGGCACTGCGGTAGTACCGCTCTCCTCCGTGGTAGTACCATAAGTGTCGGTCACAGTTTTAACACATGCGGCAGTAGGTGCGGATGTAATTTTTTACATCCGCTCCTACGCGGTAGTACCGCGCCTCCTGCGCGGTAGTACCGTGTCGGACTTTTGCGCAATAGTTATCGAAGCGGAAGTACCCACGGAAGTTATTTTTATACTACCGTGGTCCGGCCCGTTCCTCTACGTATCTGCGCTGCGGTAGTACCGCAGGTCCCTATGGTAGTACCGCAAGGCACTGTGGTAGTACCGCTCCCAAGGAGCGATAGTACCGCAGGTCGCAGAGCACTTATTGCTCAACGGCCGGATACCCTTCTCCACTATATAAGGGAGTCTTATTCTCCACAAAGACTCACCTCTTCCTCCCCAAAGCTCCATTGTTGCTCAAAGCTCCATTTCCGCCCGATTTCTCTCCCTAGCCAATCAAACTTGTTGATTTCCTCGGGATTGCTTGAGAAGGCATCGATCTACACTTCCACCAAGAGATATTTGATTCCCCCCACTAATCCCTTGCGGATCTTTTTACTCTTGGGTGTTTGAGCACCCCACACGGTTGAGGTCACCTCGGAGCCATATTCCATTGTGGTGAAGCTTCGTGGTGTCGTTGGGATCCTCCAATTTGGTTGTGGAGAGAGCCCCAACCTTGTTTGTAAAGGTTCGGTTGCCGCCTTCAAGGGCACCACTAGTGGAATCACGACACCTTGCATTGTGTGAGGGCGTGAGGAGAATACGGTGGCCCTAGTGGCTTCTTGGGGAGCATTGTGCCTCCACACCGCTCCAACGGAGACATACTTCCTCTCAAAGGGAAGGAACTTCGGTAACACATCCTCGTCTTCACCGGCTCCACTTGTGGTTATTTCTTTCCTTTACTTGTGCAAGCTTTCCTTGTTTACCTTAGCTAGCTTGCTTGTGAGGTTGTTATCTTTGCTTCCGATAAGTTGTCACCCTAGTTGCATATCTAGACAACTTACTTTGTTGCTTAACTTAAATTGGTTAAGAAAAGTTAAAATAATGTTAGTTGCCTATTCACCCCCCCTCTAGTCAACCATATCGATCCTTTCAATTGGTATCAGAGCCTCGTCTTATTATAAGGACTTTACCGTCCGAAGAGTATGGGTGACAACATAGTCGAGACGGAGGGACACTCCGGTGGAACTCCGTCCTTGCCTACGTCCGATGGGGGAGCTTCGGTCTCTCGTGAGGAGTTCAATGTGGCGATGGTCACATTGAAAGAATCACTAGCGACCGAGGTCAAAGGCATGTTTAAGGAACTGCTTGAGGGAATTAAATTATCCACCACACCGTTGGAAGTGGTTCGTCCCGCTACCAACGTGTCGGAGGCTACTCCCGACAAGGGAGAAGCTAGTAGTGAGCAAGCCCCGGTTACTAAGAATGGGAGTGGGATTTTTGCCCACTCCGCTCCACCTACCCACTATGGAGGACCCGTTCCTACTCCGCATTTAAATTTCGTTGGTCCTCCTCCTAAGTTCATGAAAAATTCTAATTTTGCTACTTGGATGTTTCGCTTTAAACGTCACTTAAATCATTGTTCGACTAATCTTTGGAGAATCATTGAGCAAGGTTTCTACCCACATGATCCGACAACTTAACTCCGAGAGAAGCTGCAGATCATCAATTCAACGAGTCCGTTCTTTGCATATTTCAAGATGCTATCCCACCAGAAGACATTGCACACAATCGACCCTTCATCATGGCCAAGGAAGCATGGGAGCATGCTGGTTCCATGTACAAGGGAAGCGCAAGCATTCAACGCTCAAACTATGAAGTTGTGCAAGATGAAGCCGATGAGTTTGCTATGATCGAAGAAGAAGATCCTCGTGAACTTTATCGAAGATTAACCACTATTGCGGTTTCACTTCGATATCATGGGAGCAAGGACACGGATGACAATTGGATCAAGCGCAAGTTTCTCAAGGCCATGATGCCTTACCACAAGGCCATGTCCTCCGTCATCCGCCAAAGACCGTACTTCCACACTTTATCTTCAAATGAAGTGTTGGGTGAGTTCGTTGCCATGAGGATCTTGGACAAGACGGCCGACAACGCGGTTTTAAGAGCACAGCGATCAAAGAAGCCTAACCTTGCCTTAAAAGCCAAGGCTTGTGTGGAAGAAGAGGAGGAAGAGGATGACGATGAGTGTAGCCCCGAGGACACCAAATATGCCTATCATGAGCACATGGCTCTTGCATCACGGCAATTTTAGGGCAACAAGAAGAACTCAAGGCCCAACTTCAACAAGAACAACTCAAGTGGCAAAAAGGGCAAGCAACAAGTGAGAACATGCTTCAACTGTCGAAATGTGAGCCACTTTGTTGTAGATTGCCCATATGAGAAAAGAGAAGACTATGGAGGCAAGCTTATCTGAAAGGACAAGGCCAAGTCTTATCCCAACAAGAACAACCTCAACAAGAAGACCCCTCCCAAAGGATTGGTTGCTCAAGAAGAATATGTTGATGATGATGATGATGAAGACGATGAGGTGGTCACCATGGCCACAATTGCTATTGCTACTACTCCATGCTCATCTCTCTTCGACTCACCAAATGAGAACATCACCGCCAAGTGTCTCATGGCTAAGGCCACCAACAAGGTAACTCCCAACATCAACACTACCATCACCTCTAATCCTTCATTGATGGATTGTATTGATGAGAGTGAGGAGGCAGAGGAGGAAAAGAATGAATTTGAGTTGTTTATGAGAAAACTCAAGGGCAAACCCAAGAAGCACTTCGTTGCTCTCTTGGAACAACTCGGTGAGGCCAATGACATGATCGAGGCTCACGAGGAGACCATTTCTAAAATGGAAGGACATAGTCGAGACTATGCCGATGAGATATCGGATCTCTCTAATGCTCTAGAGGAAGATCGTGGTCTTTGTTTGGCTCTTGAGGAGTCACACAACGATGATCATGCTAAATTAAAGAAAGATCTCGATCATGCTTTAGTTGTCTCTCGTATGATTAATTCCGAGAAGGCAAAACTTGTGGTTGACCATGCTAGACTCAAGGAGGAGTTTGTTACACTTGAAAAGGCTCATAAGGCCTTGAAATGTGTACATGCTTCTCTCAAAGAGTCTCATGATCAACTCCAAGTTTCGCTAACCAAGGAGAAAGCTATCTTTCCTCGCATGGTGTTGATTGATAATGCAAATGCTACTAACCCATGTTGCAAGCATGTGCATCTTGTTGAAGAGAATGCCAAGTTGAAGAAGCAACTTGAGAAAGACCTTGTGACATGTATACAAGGTGAGAAGAACCTCAATGATCTTTTGAGCAATCAAAAGGAGGTTGTGGCAAAGGAAGGAATTGGGTTTGCTCCCAAGACCAAGAAGAAGAAGAACGACAAGACCAAGCAACCTCCTCCTCTCAAACAAACATTTGTGAAAGAGGGAGAGGGTGCCTCTAAGAAGAAGAACAATGTGAAAAGTGGTGGAGTCAAGAAAAATCCTACCATGTCATCTAACATAGCCGGCGACTTTAATCCTTCATATGTTTTATGTCGTGCTAGTGATGGTCATGTCTTTGCTAAATTTGTTGGTTCTTCTTATGAGTACATTGAATGGTCAATTTGGGTTCCTAAGACCCTTGTTACTTACCTCAAAGGACCCATTACCAAATGGGTACCTAAATCCAAGCATTGATCACATGTAGGAGTTTGCTTCCGGTGGGGGATCATGGTTGCTCGATAGTGGAGCCACAAATCATATGACCGGAAGCAAAGACTTGGTGGTGGACGTGCATCAAGGTTCATCAATGGCCACCAACGTCGAATGGGGTGATGCTTCATCTTCTAAGGTATTGGGACTCGGCAAGGTTGTCGTTTCTCGTGATCTCACGATCGAGAAAGTCATGCTTGTTGAGTCCCTTGCATACAACTTACTTTCTGTTCGTCAACTTGCACTCATGGGCTTTGCCACATTCTTTGATATTGATATCGTGGCCCTCTTGTTGAGCAAGACTCTTAAAGTAGCCTATGTTGGACATGTCGAGAATGGTCTCTATGTGGTTAACTTCTCGGAGCAACCCACTAAGACCGCGACATGCCTAATGGCTAAAGTTGACGTGGGATGGCTTTGGCATCGCCGGTTAGTCCATGTCAATATGATATCTTTGCATAGTCTTCTCAAGGGGGACCATGTCCGTGGACTAACAAATGTTAGCTTTGCCAAATATCATGCTTGTAGTGCTTGTATTGAAGGAAATCTACATGAGACGGCTCACCCTCCCACGACTATCATCTACTCAAAAAGACCATTAGAGCTCCTTCACATGGATCTCTTTGGGCCTCCATCCTTTGATAGTCTTGGGGGCAGAAAGTATTGCTTGGTGATTGTGGATGATTATTCAAGATACACATGGGTATATTTCTTCAAGAAGAAGAGTGAGACCCAACAAACCGTCATAAACTTTGCAAATGAAGCCCAACGTCAACATGATGCAAAGATCTTGATGATCCGAAGTGACAACGGCACCGAGTTCAAGAACTACACCTTGGATGAGTTACTTAGTGATGAGGGGATCAAACATCAATATGTCACACCTTATACCCCTCAACAAAATGGTGTAGCGGAGAGAAAGAACCAGAAATTGATGGACGCGGCAAGGACCATGATGGCAGAATTCAAGTCTCCATACAAATTTTGGGCCGAAGCCATCAACACCGCGTGTCATGCATCCAATCGGCTCTATCTCCGCAAAGGCTTGAACAAGACTTTGTATGAGATTCTTACCGGTAACAAGCCCAATCTCAAGTACTTCCGGGTGTTCGGGTGTAAGTGTTTCATCCTTAAGAAAGGTGCTCATTTGTCTAAATTTGAGTCTAGAGCTCATGAGGGCATATTTGTTGGTTATGCTACAAACTCTCATGCTTACCGTGTCCTCAACAAGTCCAATGGACTCATTGAGGAGACGTGTAACGTAGAGTTTGATGAGAATAACGGCTCCCAAGTGGAGCAAAGTGGTACTTGTGATGTAGGTGATGAATTTCCTCCTCAAGCAATAAGAAGAATGGGTGTTGGCTATATCCTACCCATTGAGGAACCCCTTGTGGCCGAAGGAGAAGGACAATGTTCCACTCAAGTGGAACCATCACCAACCCAAGACCCACAAGCTTCCGAAGAACAAAGTGAAGGTCCTCAACCGGACGAACAAGGCCAAGTGCAAGATCAATCACAAGATGGTGGTGAGCCACCAAATGATGCACAAGGCCAAGTTCTCCCCCCTAAGCAAGATCAAGATCAAGAGGAAGCTCAAGATCAAGATCAGGCTCTTCACATCGCTCAAGATGATCAACTCAGTGCTCCTCAATTATCTCTTAAAGAGCAACTAGAGCGTCGTGCTGCAAAAGTTGCCTCCAGGCTTGCTTCTAGAGAACATCACATGAAGAATATTCTTGGAAGCATCACAAAGGGAGTAAGCACTCGTAGACAATTAGCAAACTATTGTGCTCATCAAGCTTTTGTCTCCTGTGTTGAACCTCAAAAGGTCTATGAGGCGCTCGAAGACCCTGATTGGCTTAATGACATGCATGAAGAACTCCACAACTTCGAGCGCAACAAAGTGTGGCGTCTGGTGCCAAGGCCAAAGGAGAACCATAATGTCATCGGAACCAAGTGGATCTTTAAGAACAAGCAGGATGCTCATGGCATTGTCATTCGCAACAAGGCGCGATTGGTGGCTCAAGGCTACTCCCAAGTCGAGGGTATCAACTACGGTGAAACCTTTGCCCCCGTTGCTCGCCTTGAATCTATCCGTTTGTTGCTTGCCTATGCCTCTCATCATAACTTTAAGTTGCAACAAATGGATGTGAAAAGTGCATTTCTTAATGGTCCTATTAATGAGTTGGTGTATGTCAAACAACCCCCGGGGTTCGAGGATCCTAAGTTCCCCAATCACGTGTATCAACTCGATAAGGCGCTCTATGGCCTTAAACAAGCCCCACGTGCGTGGTATGAGCATCTTACCGAGTTGTTGTAAGATCGTGGGTTTGAAATTGGGAAAATCGACCCCACTCTTTTTACTAAGAAGGTCAAAGGGGAGTTGTTTGTCTGCCAACTATATGTTGATGATATTATGTTTGGTTCTCCTAACAAAGCTTTCAATGATGAGTTTGCCGCACTCATGACCACGCATTTTGAGATGTCCATGATGGGAGAGTTGAAGTACTTCCTTGGGTTTGAGATTAAGCAAAGAAGAGAAGGAATCTTCATCAAACAAGCCAAGTACACTCAAGACATGCTCAAGAGGTTTAATCTAAGTGATGTCAAGCCGGCTACTACTCCAATGCCAACCAAGTGCCAACTTGACATTGGTCCCAATGGTAAAGCGGTGGATCAAAAGGTATATCATTCTATGATTGGTTTCTTGCTTTACCTTTGTGCATCTAGACCGGATATTATGTTGAGTGTGGGAATCTGTGCATGGTTTCAAGCCTCACCTAAGGAAAGTCACTTTGTGGCAGTCAAGCGAATCTTTCGACATTTGGCTCCTACCCCAAACTTTGGCTTATGGTACCCAAGAGGAGAAAACTTCAACCTTGTAGGTTTCTCTGATTCGGATTGGGCAGGAGACAAAGTGGATAGGAAGTCCACTTCTGGAGGGTGCCAATTCCTTGGTTGCTCTCTTGTAAGTTGGTCTTCCAAGAAGCAAAGTTGTGTCTCTCTCTCTCTCGTCCACCGAAGCGGAGTATGCGGCAGCTCGCAGTTGTTGTGCTCAACTTCTATGGATGAGGCAAACTTTAAAGGATTACGGTGTCACTTGTGACAAAGTGCCTCTTTGGTGTGACAATGAAAGTGCCATCAAGATTTCTCTCAACCCGGTGCAACACTTCAAGATGAAGCATATTGAGATTCGGTATCACTTCATCCGGGATCATATTCGACGAGGAGAAATAGAGCTTCACTATGTCAACACTCATGATAACCTTGCAGATATCTTCACGAAGCCATTGGATGAAGCAAGATTTCGCGAGTTAAGGCATGAGCTAAATATCATCGATTTGAGCAATGTGGCTTGAAACCTTGCACACACTCCTCCCACTCAATATGGTTATCTTGCCTAGAAGTAGGCATGGACATAGGGGGGGTGTTGTTCTCTCAATGAACTCTCCCTCCCCCCATTATGCATAAATTGATCAACTCTTCCACATTCATCATTTATGATGACACTTGTGCTTCAAAGATGAGTTTTGGTCATGGACCCAAGGATAATTCTTCGCGGTGCCATACCAACTTACTCAAACATAGGTGGCTCCGGCCACCGCCCTATCTTTTGAGAGTTTGTTGCTTCTCCTTTTGTGTGTGCTTTTGTTTGCCTTGTGGTTTTTGGGTGTCTTTGTATTTTGCTTTAGATCATTTTTGGCCCTAACCAAAGTTCTTGGACATACGGTACTATCATAGCAAGCCACGTATTACCGCTGAGGAGAGAAGGAGATTTGTGCTTCCTTCTCACAAGAGTGGCATGGTACTACCGCCCCTGGCATGACAGTAATTTTTTTACTGCCGCTGGGGGAGCGGTACTACCGCCCTTGGTGCGGTACTTTCGCCCGGGGCGGTACTACCGCAATGACCAGCGGTAGTACCTGATACGTCCAAAACGTATCTATAATTTCTGCTTGCTCCATGCCACTTTTGGGTGATATTGCTATGATATTCATACACTTCCATACACTTTTGATCATATTTGGACTAACTTACTAATCTAGTGCACCCCAGTGCCAGTTTCTGTTTTCGGCTGTTTTTGTATTTCAGGTTTTCACGTTTCGAGAACTACCCAGAAAAATACAGAAAAATTATATAAAAAATCAGCGATCCGGGAACGACACTGCTTCCGAAGGGCAGCCTGGGGGGGGGGGCACAGGGGCTCCAGGCGCCCTGTGGGCGCCCCCCCCCCCCACGGGCCACGCCGGGGGGGCGCCTCGGCCCCCCGAGAGCCCCCCGGTGCCCTACTTTGGCATATATTTAAAGGGTTCCCTGTAACCCTTGAAACATGACTTGTTTTTGCGATCCCATCTCTGTTCCGCCGCCGCCGCCGCTTCCAAGATCGGGAGCACCAGGAGAACTCTTCCCGGCACCCTGCCGGAGGGGAGGATCACCACCGGGAGCTTCTCCACCACCATGGACGCCTCCCGGATGACTCGTGAGTAGTCTCCCTTGGACCATGAGTCCATGACCAGTAGCTATGTGATGTTCTCCTCCCGTTCTTGTGCTTCACTAATTAGTCCTCGTGAGCTGCCCTACATGATCGAGGCACCTATGTAATCCTTATGTTGTTGCTATGTTGAGTTTGCTGGGATCCGATGGATTATGAGATTATGTTCAGATTTATATTGAGTAATATATTTGATTCACCTCTTTTATATTTTAGTTCATAAGTAATTCTTGCATATTCTCCGTTGTTATTTATTGCTTTGGCCGAGTAGTAGGTAGTGACTCCAAGAGGGAACGTTATGCTTGATTGTGGGTTCATGCCCCTCGATGACTAGCTTGAGTGACAGAAACATGAGTCTAGGGGATGTGTTGTTGCCACAAGGGGGAAAACAACGGTGCTTGTGCCCGCGGGTGCAAGGATTGTTTACTTTACGCAAAGTTCTTTTAATGCAGTTGTTTGTTGCATTGAGTTTACACTTTGGGTGGGACTCGCAACTTAATACCAGCGAGATGTTCTGGATAGATATCTCAAGGTGGATGATTAGTAGTAGATATTGATGGATTTCGGTCTACTTACTTTGGCGTACCGCCCATGCTTTGAACCTCAACCTTTCTTGCAATGTAGTCAGCATTGGTTTGCGTTCGTGGTCCTGTCAATTGCCCAGCTGTAATTTGTTACCTCACATAGTTGTTTTATCGTCTTTTGGGAGAGAGACATCACTAGTGAACATCATGAGACTCCGGTCCATATTACCATCATTGATCACATACACTATTTACTTTTCTGCTATTTTACTTACTATTGCAAAACACTATCTATTACTACTATCATATTGCTTTTAACCCTTTGTGAACTGCAAGGCCGGAGAGATTGACAACCTCTCTGTACTCGTTGGGAGCAAAGTTATTTGTATTTGTGTGCAGGTCCACGTTGATTGCTAATTGCGCCGTTAGCAGTTGACACCTACCTGTTGAACCTAGGAGTCTCTGGGGATTCGATCATTGGCATCTTTGCTAGGGGAAAACACTTCTACTTACTGCATCTTACACCTTCCACTTGGGGTAATCCAACGAGGGGTTCGAGGCCCATCAAGGAGTATTTTCTGGCGCCGTTGCCGGGGACTCCACTCTTCAGGATAGGGGAGTTGCACGCTATCTTTTACCTTTGCTTTTAGTCTTGTCAGTTTACCTTTCAGTTTTCTTTATGTCTTTTCACTAGTTGTCCTTATGGACAACCCTATTATTGGATCGCTGCTTGCGGGAAGACGCCCCACACCTGTGGTGGTTGATCCTCCCCCTACTTAAATTGTGCCTTATAAAATACCAGCTGGTATTATCAATTATGTTTTGGCTAATCGTTACGCAGGAGACAGACATCCCGGTGAACACTTGCTATATCTGTCACAACTATGTTCATTATTTAAGCTTGCAGGTGTATCGAGGGAGTTTGTCATGAGGAAATTGTTTGTCGTATCACTTATAGATAAAGCTTCAGATTGGTATGGGCTTCTCGATAACTCACACTTGCTGGACTGGCAGGAGCTTATGTCTCTCTTTTATACTAAGTTTTATCCTCTTCATGATGCTTATGTGGAGAGTAAGAGTACATTTTTGCATGTGGATCATGGTAACAATGCTTTATGTGATGCTTATATTGTTGAGTTTATTCGTGATCCCACTGAAAATTATTATGAGAAGGGAACATATGCTTATAGATATTTCAATAATATCAAGTTCCCTCTCTTTATGTTGAAGGTTTTGAAGCTGCACTTGTTTTGTCTTCCTATGCTTATTGCTTTGTGCTTCAATGAATTATTCTATTGCAATATTCATATGCATAGGAAGCATGTTAGGCTTAAATGTGTTTAGTATTTGCTTCTTGATGCTCTCTTTTGTTCTTCAATTCTTATTCCTACAAGAGCATCATTAAAGTCTTATGCCTAGCTTAAAGGCATAAAAGAAAGCGCTTTTGGGAGGCAGCCCACATGAATAAATTTTTTGCTTTTGTTGTGTCTTGATGTTGTTTACTGCTGTAGCATCATCATTGTATCTTTGCTTTTCATATTTGTGCCAAGTATAGCCTCTGATTGCTAGAAAGTTCAAAAGTTGTGAGGTGCTGTCCAGGAAACAGATTCTGTCCTTCGATAGAAAAATTCGTATAAAATCACCAGATCATCTTTTTGGTCTGAATTTTTTCGACAGCGTTCTCTATATAATTGTCTTTCGTGCGTCAATTCTGAGTTTTTTTATTTGAGTTGCAGAAGTATCCCGAACAGGTCCATTACTGCCTGCTGTTCTGTTTTTCACAGATTCTGTCCTGTTTTGCCTTACCTTCACTTTGCAAATTGAGAACTTGCTTTTTCTTTGCAAAAACCTTTTGGCAATCTTGAGAAACAGTAGAACTTCAAGAATATCCTTATTTCCAGAAAGGTATAATTATTTTATTAAGGATACTAACCTCGCTAATCAGATTATGATGAGTTGTGTATGAAGGGAGTTTTCAAGTGTGCGAGGGAAGATGATAAAAAAGATTCAGGAGTGTCAAGCGCTCAAGCTTGGGGATGCCCCCGTGCACCCCCAAGAAATATTCAAGGAGACTCAAGCGTCTAAGCTTGGGGATGCCCCCGTGCACCCCCTTCTCCATCAACATTATCAGTTCGTCTTTCGTTCCGCTATATTTTTATCACTTCATGTGTTATGTGCTATGCTTGGAGCGTCTTGCTTTTAGTTTTCTTTTTAGTTTTTCATAACGAGTCGGAACTCAGCATTCCTTTATGTGGGAGAGAAACACGCTCCACTTCTACCTAGAACATTACATAGAATTTTCATGTCTATCTATGCTGTGTGTGTTCTTTGTCTTTTAATAGCTACTATCATACTTTGCTCTTAGTATTCATGCTTATCTCTTCAACAGCTTTTATTTAGTTGGTTGCTTGAACTCTCTTTAATTACCATGCTCACCTTATTAAGAGAGTTTGCTTCCGTTGCATTGGTTTGCGTTCGTGGTCCTGTCAATTGCCCAGCTGTAATTTGTTTACCTCACATAGCTGTTTTATCGTCTTTTGGGAGAGAGACATCACTAGTGAACATCATGAGACTCCTGTCCATATTACCATCATTGATCACATCCACTATTTACTTTTTGTTATTATTTACTATTGCAAACACTATCTATCACTACTATCATTGCTTTTAATCCTTTGTGAACTCCAAGGCCGGAGGGATTGACAACCTCTCTGTACTCGTTGGGAGCAAAGTTATTTGTATCTGTGTGCAGGTCCACGTTGATTGCTACTATCTGGCGCCATAGCAGTTGACACCTACTTGTTGAACCTAGGAGTCTCTGGGGATTCGATCCTTGGCATCTTTGCTAAGGGAAAACACTTCTACATACTGCATCTTACACCTTCCACTTGGGGTAACCAACGAGGGGTTCGAGGCCCATCAAGGAGTATTTTCTGGCGCCGTTGCCGGGGACTCCACTCTTTAGGATAGGGGAGTTGCATGCTATCTTTTACCTTTGCGTTTTAGTCTTGTTAGTTTACCTTTCATTTTTGCTTTAGTACCTTTTTATCGAAAATCACAAAAATAGTTATCTTGCTTGCTTGCTACTATGGGTTCCACCGAGAACACCAAGTTGTGTGACTTCACTAGTCACAACAACGATGACTTTATTAGCACACCTATCACTACACCTGCCACTTCAGCACCTTCATATGAAATTAAACCTGCTTTACTGAACTTAGTTATGAGAGAACAATTCTCCGGTGCTGGAGATGATGCTGCTTTACACTTGAACAACTTTGTTGAACTTTGTGATATGCAAAAGTACCAAGAAATAGATGGTAATATTGTTAAGCTTAAGCTTTTTCCTTTCTCCTTGAGAGGAGGAGCTAAAATTTGGTTTCAGTCTTTGCCTAGAAATAGCATAGATTCATGGGACAAGTGCAAAGATGCTTTTATCGGAAAATACTATCCACCTGCTAAAATTATCCAACTTAGAAGTAACATAATGAATTTTATTCAATTGGATAATGAACACGTTGCCCAAGCTTGGGAACGTATGAAATCTCTTATCAAGAACTGTCCTACTCACGGTTTGACTACTTGGATGGTTATCCAAACTTTTTATGCAGGCTTGAACTTTACCTCGCGGAACTTGTTAGATTCGGCCGCGGGAGGAACTTTTATGTCAACTACACTTGGTGCTGCCACGAAGCTTCTCGATGAGATGATGACAAACTATTCCCAATGGCACACCGAACGCGCTCCAACAGGTAGGAAGGTAAACTCTGTCGAGGAGATTTCCTCCCTCAATGAAAAAGTTGACTTGATCATGTCTCTACTTTCGAAGCAATCTACTATTGATCCTCGTGATGTTCCTTTAAATTCTTTGATTGCTCAAGAACAAGTAGATGTGAACTTTATCTCTAGAAACAATTTTAACAACAATGCTTATAGGAGTAATTTTGGTAGCAATCCTAGACCGTTCCCCTCTAATTCTTATGGGAACAACAATGCTTATCCTAGTACCAAGAACTCAACTACTGAACTAGAGACTATGCTTAGAGATTTCATCACTACCCAAAAAGCCTTTAATAAGAGTGTAGAAGAGAAACTACATAAACTAGATGATCTTTCTTTTAAGGTAGACCACTTAGCCAATGAGGTAAAATTGCTTAAAATTAAAACTTATCCTCTTGAGGAGAGGGAAGTCACTCCTATAAATGCTATTCAAGTGCAAATTAATGAAAATATTAGGATGATGGCTAAACTTAAAGAAAGATGGGCTAGAGAAAGGGAGTAATAGGATAGAATTAAGAGCCTTCCTACCCACCACACTGTTGCTACTATCCAAGTTATTGAGGATGTTCACACTCTTAGCACCCAATGTACTCCTGGTCCCATTGGACCTATTAATGGTGATGCTATGACTATAGAAACTACCAAACAAGTGAACCTTAAGGACACAACTACCACTTTACTTGATGCTCGTGACCTTGATTTTGATAATTGCACTCTTACCGAAGTTATTGATTTCCTTCACAAGATGTCTAGAGATCCCCGCACTAGCACGCTTAACCTTGCCTTCACAGAGCATATCACTAATGCTCTCATCAAAGCTAGGGAGGAGAAACTTAGAGTAGAAGCCTCCATACCTAGAAAGCTAGAAGATGGTTGGGATCCTATGATAAAAATTAATTTGAATGACTTCTCTTGTTATGCACTATGTGATGTTGGTGCTAGTACCTCTGTTATGCCCAAAAGAATATATGATATGCTTAAATTGAAACCTTTTGATTCTTGTTCTTTTGGTGTTCGTCTCGTTGATTCTTCCATAAAGAAACCTTTGGGGAGGATCGACGATGTTCTTATTGTTGTCAATGATAATTATGTTCCCGTTGATTTCACTATTATGGATATTGAATGTGATCCTTCATGTCCAATTATTTTGGGACGCCCCTTTTTACGCACCGTTGGTGCTATCATTGACATGAAAGAGGGTAATATAAAATTTCAGTTTCCTCTCAAGAAAGGGATGGAACACTTCCCTCGAAAGAAGATCAAGTTACCTTTTGAGTCCGTTGTACGGGCTAGTTATTCTTTTACTCTTGATAAAACTTGATCTCCATGCATTATGCCTAGCTTAAAGACATAAAAGAAAGCGCTTTTGGGAGGCAGCCCACATGAATAAATTTTTTGCTTTTGTTGTGTCTTGATGTTGTTTACTGCTGTATCATCATCGTTGTATCTTTGCTTTTCATATTTGTGCCAAGTATAGCCTCTGATTGCTAGAAAGTTCAAAAGTTGTGAGGTGCTGTCCAGGAAACAGATTCTGTCCTTGGATAGAAAAATTCGTATAAAATCACCAGATCATCTTTTTGGTCTGAATTTTTTCGACAGTGTTCTCTATATAATTGTCTTTCGTGCGTATGTTCTGAGTTTTTTGATTTGAGTTGCAGAAGTATCCCGAATAGATCAATTACTACCTGTTGTTCTGTTTTTCACAGATTCTGTCGTGTTTTGCCTTTCCTTCACTTTGCAAATCAAGAACTTGCTTTTTCTTTGCAAAAACCTTTTGGCAATCTTGAGAAACAGTAGAACTTCAAGAATACCTTTATTTCCAGCAAGGTATAATTATTTTATTAAGGGTACTAACCTCGCTAATCAGATTATGATGAGTTATGTATGAAGGGAGTTTTCAAGTGTGCGAGGGAAGATGATAAAAAGATTCAGGAGTGTCAAGCGCTCAAGCTTGGGGATGCCCCCGTGCACCCCCAAGGAATATTCAAGGAGACTCAAGCGTCTAAGCTTGGGGATGCCCCCGTGCATCCCCTTCTCCATCAACATTATCAGTTCGTCTTTCGTTCCGCTATATTTTTATCACTTCATGTATTATGTGCTATGCTTGGAGCGTCTTGCTTTTAGTTTTCTTTTTAGTTTTTCATAACGAGTCGGAACTCAGCATTCTTTATGTGGGAGAGAAACACGCTCCACCTCTACCTAGAGCATAACATAGAATTTTCATGTCTATCTATGCTGTGTGTGTTCTTTGTCTTTTAATAGCTACTATCATGCTCTGCTCTTAGTATTCATGCTTATCTTTTCAAAGAGCTTTTGTTTAGTTGGTTGCTTGAACTCTCTTTAACTATCATGCTCACCTTATTAAGAGAGTTTGCTTCCGTTCCATTGGTTAATGTGTCTATGATAAAGATGCTACTTGCATAATGGTGCTTAGTAATTCAGGTTTTCTTATGGTTAATCTCAAATAGCTGGGGGGTTCCCAATGTGTTATTGGAGTACCAACATGATTTGTTTGCCTATGATGTGGTATGGTTCAGTAATATCTTCCTTCGAGAATTTATTTTGATTGACTTGGCGTATGCTCACGCATATTTAAGACTGTAAAGAAAGTCTGTCAAGCCTTGATGATCTTTTATTTCTGAGTAGCGATATAACTTCCATGCCTGATTCAATATTGCTTTGTCGCTCTGCATGATTATGACCGTCATTGCTCTCTTAGTTGGTCGCTCCCAGTCTTTTGCTAACCTCCACCTGTACTAAGCAAACTAACTTTGCAATACATAGCTCATGGGAAAGTAGCTTAAAAACTATTGTGGTAAAGAATATGTTGCCTATGTATCTTATTTCTTATAAGTTGCTTGCTGAGCGGTAACCATGTTTCTGGGGACGCCATCAACTGTCACACTTTTGTTGAATATCATGTGAGTTGCTATGCATGTTCGTCTTGTCTGAAGTAAGGGTGATTTGCCGTGGCTTGAATGAATATGCATATTGTTAGAGAAGAACATTGGGCCGCCAACCAAAGCCATGCATCATGGTGGAAGTTTTAGCTTGGACGTTAATCCTCAATCTCTTATGAGAATATGCTTATGCATTAAAGAGGAGTCCATCATCTATTTTCTATGTTGTCCCGGTATGGATGTCCTCAAGTTGAGATCTAACAAAAACGAGAAATCAAATGCGATTTATCTCCTTGGACCTTTGTACAGGTGGCATAGAGGTACCCCTTTGTGACACTTGGTTGAAACATATGTAATGCAATGATAACCCATGGAAATCCGAGCTAATTAGGACAAGGTGCGAGCACTATTGGTATTCGATGCATGAGGCTTGCAACTTATAGGATGTCTTATACATGACACATATGAAGTACTACTTGAAGGAAATATGCCCTAGAGGCAATAATAAAGATGATTATTTGTATTTCCTTATATCATGATAAATGTCTTTTATTCATGCTAGAATTGTATTAACCGGAAACTTAGTACATGTGTGAATACATAGACAAAACAGTATGTCCCTAGTATGCCTCTACTAGACTAGCTCATTGATCAAAGATGGTTATGTTTCCTAGCCATAGACATGAGTTGTCATTTGATCAACGGGATCACAACATTAGGAGAATGATGTGATGGACAAGACCCATCTATTAGCATAGCACTATGATCGTTTAGTTTTACTGCTATTGCTTTCTTCATGACTTATACATGTTCCTATGACTATGAGATTATGCAACTCCCGAATACCGTAGGAACACCTTGTGTGCTATCAAACGTCACAACGTAACTGGGTGATCATAAAGATGCTCTACAGGTGTCTCCGAAAGTATTCATGGTGTTGGCATAGATCAAGATTAGGATTTGTCACTCCGAGTGTCGGAGAGGTATCTCTGGGCCCTCTCGGTAACACACATCACAATAAGCCTTGCAAGCAAAAGACTAATGAGTTAGTCACGAGATGATGTGTTATGGAACGAGTAAAGAGACTTGCCGGTAACGAGATTGAACTAGGTATAGAGATACCGACGATCGAATCTCGGGCAAGTAACATACCATTTGACAAAAGGAACAACGTATGTTGTTATGCGGTTCTGACCGATAAAAGATCTTCGTAGAATATGTAGGAGCTAATATGAACATCCAGGTTCCGCTATTGGTTATTGACCGGAGACGAGTCTCGGTCATGTCTACATAGTTCTCGAACCCGTAGGGTCCGCACGCTTAACGTTTGATGACGATCGGTATTATGAGTTTATGAGTATTGATGTACCGAAGGTAGTTCGGAGTCCCGGATGAGATCACGGACATGACGAGGAGTCTCGGAATGTCCGAGACATAAATATTGATATATTGGACGGCTATATTCGGACACCGGAAGTATACCGGAAAAGTTTCGAATTTATCGAGAATGCCGGAGGGGGTTACCGGAACCCCCTACGAGAGGGGATGGTCCATAGTGGGCCAAAAGGGAAAGAGAGAGGCAGCCCATAGGGCTGGCCGGCGCCCCCACCTAGGGTTCCTAGTTGGACTAGGATTGGGGGGGCGCCACCTCTCCTATTCCTTTCCCCCTTCTTCCTTTTGGTGAATCCTACTAGGAATAGGATTGCAACCCTATTCCTAGTAGGACTCCTTCCCTAGCCGCACCAGGAAGGGCCGGCCGGCCTCCCTCCCCTGCTCCTTTATATACGGGGGCAGGGGGGCACCCAAAGACACACAAGTTGAATTGTTTTAGCCGTGTGCGGTGCCCCCCTCCACAGAATCACACCTCGGTCATACCGTCGCGGAGCTTAGGCGAAGCCCTGCGCCGGTGAACACATCATATCCGTCACCACGCCGTCGTGCTGACGAAACTCTCCCGTGAAGCTCAACTGGATCAAGAGCTCGTGGGACGTCATCAAGCTGAACATGTGCTGAACGCGGAGGTGCCGTACGTTCGGTGCTTGATCGGTTGGATCGCGAAGAAGTTCGACAACATCAACCGCGTCACTTGACGCTTCCGCTCCCGGTCTACGAGGGTACGTAGACACACTCTTCCCTCTCGTTGCTATGCATCTGGTAGATAGATCTTGCGTGATCGTAGGAAAATTTTAAAATACTACGTTCCCCAACAGTGGTATCAGAGCCAGGTCTATGCGTAGATGATATGCACGAGTAGAACACAATGAGTTGTGGGCGATACTAGTCATACTGCTTACCAGCATGTCATACTTTGCTTCGGCGGTATTGTGAGATGAAGCGGCCCGGACCGACATTACGCGTACGCTTACGCGAGACTGGTTTCACCGTTACGGGCACTCGTTGCTTAAAGGTGACTGGCGGGTGTCTGTCTCTCTCACTTTAGCTGAATCAAGTGTGGCTACGCCCGGTCCTTGTGAAGGTTAAAACAGCACATAATTGACGAAACATCGTTGTGGTTTTGTATGCGTAGGTAAGAACGGTTCTTGCTAAGCCCGTAGCAGCCACGTAAAACTTGCAACAACAAAGTAGAGGACGTCTAACTTGTTTTTGCAGGGCATGTTTTGATGTGATATGGTCAAGACATGATGAGTTATACGGCTTTGTATGAGATGATCATGTTTTGTAATGTTATCGGCAACTGGCAGGAGCCATATGGTTGTCGCTTTATTGTATGAAATGCAATCGCCATGTAATTGCTTTACTTTATCACTAAGCGGTAGCGATAGTCGTAGAAGCAATAGTTGGCGAGACGACAACGATGCTACGATGGAGATCAAGGTGTCGCGCCGGTGACGAAGGTGATCATGACGGTGCTTTGGAGATGGAGATCAAAAGCACAAGATGATGATGGCCATATCATGTCACATATTTTGATTGCATGTGATGTTTATCTTATTATGCTTCTTATTTTGCTTAGAACGACGGTAGCATTATAAGATGATCCCTTACTAAATTTCAAGGTATAAGTGTTCTCCCTGAGAATGCACCGTTGCGAAAGTTCGTCGTGCCGAGACACCACGTGATGATCGGGTGTGATAAGCTCTACGTTCAAATACAACGGGTGTAAGCCAGTTTTGCACACGCAGAATACTCGGGTTAAACTTGACGAGCCTAGCATATGCAGATATGGCCTCGGAACACTGGAGACCGAAAGGTCGAGCGTGAATCATATAGTAGATATGATCAACATAAGATGTTCACCATTGAAACTACTCCATCTCACGTGATGATCGGACATGGTTTAGTTGATTTGGATCATGTGATCATTTAGATGACCGGAGGGATGTCTATCTAAGTGGGAGTTCTTAAGTAATATGATTAATTGAACTTTAATTTATCATGAACTTAGTCCTGGTAGTATTAGCATATCTATGTTGTAGATCAATAGCTCGCGATGTTGCTCCACGTTTATTTTTTATATGTTCCTAGAGAAAACCAAGTTGAAAGATGTTAGTAGCAATGATGCGGAATTGTTCCATGATCTGAGGATTATCCTCATTGCTGCACAGAAGAATTATGTCCTTGATGCACCGCTAGGTGACAGACCTATTGCAGGCGCAGATGTAGACGTTATGAACGTTTTGACAAAAGCTCGATATGATGACTACTTGATAGTTTAGTGCACCATGCTTTACGGCTTATAACCGGGACTTCAAAAACGTTTTGAAACGCCACGGAGCATATGAGATGTTCCAAGAGTTGAAATTAGTATTTCATACTCATGCTCGTGTCGAGAGGTATAAGACCTCTGACAGTACTTTGCCTACAAGATGGAGGAGAATAGCTCAACCAGTGAGCATGTGCTCAGATTGTCTGGGTAGTACAATTGCTTGAATCAAGTGGGAGTTAATCTTCCAGATAAGATAGTAATTGACAAAGTTCTCTAGACACTATCACCAAGTTAGTAGAACTTCGTGATGAACTATAATATGCAAGGGATGACGAAAGTAATTCCCGAGCTCTTCACGATGCTGAAATCGGCGAAGGTAGAAATCAAGAAAGAGCATCAAGTGTTGATGGTTAACCGGACCACTTGTTTCAAGTAAAGGGCAAAGGGATAGAAGGGGAACTTCAAGAAGAATGACAAGCAAGTTGTCACTCCCGTGAAGAAACCCAAAGCTAAACTCAAGCCTGAAACTAAGTGCTTCTACTGCAAAGGAAATGGTCACTAGAAGTGGAACTGCCCTAGATATTTGGCGGATAAGAAGGATGGCAAAGTGAACAAAGGTATATTTGATATACAGATTATTGATGTGTATTTTACTAGTGTTCATAGCAACCCCTCGGTATTTGATATTGGTTCAGTTGCTAAAGAGTAGTAACTCGAAATGGGAGTTGCATAATGAACAGAAACTAGTTAAAGGATGAAGTGACGATGTGTATTGGAAGTAGTTCCAAGATTGATATGATCATCATCGCACACTCCCTATACTTTCGGGATTAGTGTTGAACCTAAATAAGTGTTATTTGGTGTTGAGCATGAATATGATTTGATCATGTTTATTGCAATACGATTATTCATGTAAGTTAGAGAATAATTGTTGTTCTGTTTACATGAATAAAACCTTCTATGGTCATACACCCAATGAAAATGGTTTGTTGGATCTCGATCGTGGTGATACACATATTCATAATATTGAAGCCAAAAGATGCAAGGTTAATAATGATAGTGCAACTTATTTGTGGCACTGCCGTTTAGGTCATATTGGTGTAAAACGCATGAAGAAACTCCATAATGATGGACTTTTGGAATCACTTGATTATGAATCACTTGGTGCTTGCGAACCATGCCTCATGGGCAAGATGACTAAAACTCCATTCTCCGGAACTATGGAGCGAGCAACAGATTTGTTGGAAATCATACATACTGATGTATGTGGACCAATGAGTGTTGATGCTCGCGGCGGGTATCGTTATTTTCTGACCTTCACTGATGATTTGAGCAGATATGGGTATATCTACTTAATGAAGCACAAGTCTGAAACATTTGAAAAGTTCAAAGAATTTCAGAGTGAAGTAGAAAATCATCGTAACAAGAAAATAAAGTTTCTACGATCTGATCGTGGAGGAGAATATTTGAGTTACGAGTTTGGTCTTCATTTGAAACAATGTGGAATAGTCTCACAACTCACGCCACCTGGAACACCACAGCGTAATGGTGTGTCCGAACGTCGTAACCGTACTTTATTAGATATGGTGCGATCTATGATGTCTCTTACCGATTTACCACTATCGTTTTGGGGTTATGCTTTAGAGACAGCTGCATTCACGTTAAATAGGGCACCATCTAAATCCGTTGATACGACGCCTTATGAGCTATGGTTTGGCAAGAAACCAAAGTTGTCGTTTCTTAAAGTTTGGGGCTGCGATGCTTATGTGAAAACACTTCAACCTGATAAGCTCGAACCCAAGTCGGAAAAATGTGTCTTCATAGGATACCCAAAAGAGACTGTTGGGTACACCTTCTATCACAGATCCGAAGGCAAAATATTCGTTGCTAAGAATGGATCCTTTCTAGAAAAAGAGTTTCTCTCGAAAGAAGTGAGTGGGAGGAAAGTAGAACTTGATGAGGTAATTGTACCTTCTCCCGGATTGGAAAGTAGTACATCACAGGAAATTGTTCCAGCGATTCCTACACCAATTAGTGAGGAAGTTAATGATAATGATCATGAAACTTCAGATCAAGTTTCTGCTGAACGTCGTAGATCAACCAGAGTACATTCCGCACCAGAGTGGTACGGCAACCCAGTTCTGGAAATCATGTTACTAGACCATGATGAACCTACGAACTATGAGGAAGCGATGATGAGCCCAGATTCCGCAAAATGGCTTGAAGACATGAAATCTGAGATGGGATCCATGTATGAGAACAAAGTGTGGACTTTGGTTGACTTGCCCGATGATCGGCAAGCCATCGAAAATAAATGGATCTTCAAGAGGAAGACCGACGCAGACGGTAATATTACTGTTTACAAAGCTCGACTTATTGCGAAAGGTTTTCGACAAGTTGAAGGAGTTGACTACGATGAGACTTTCTCACCTGTAGCGATGCTTAAGTCTGTCCGAATCATGTTAGCATTGCCGCATTTTATGATTATGAAATCTGGCAAATGGATGTCAAAACTGCATTCCTAAATGGATATCTCAAAGAAGAGTTGTATATGATGCAACCAGAAGGTTTTGTCGATCCAAAAGGTGCTAACAAAGTATGCAAACTCCAGCGATCCATCTATGGACTGGTACAAGCATCTCGGAGTTGGAATATACGCTTTGATGAGGTGATCAAAGCATATGGTTTTATACAGACTTTTGGAGAAGCCTGTATTTACAAGAAAGTGAGTGGGAGCTCTGTAGCATTTCTAATATTATATGTAGATGACATATTGTTGATTGGAAATGATATAGAATTTCTGGATAGCATAAAAGGATACTTGAATAAGAGTTTTTCAATGAAAGACCTCGGTGAAGCTGCTTATATATTAGGTATCAAAATCTATAGAGATAGATCAAGACGCTTAATTGGACTTTCACAAAGCACATACCTTGATAAGATTTTGAAGAAGTTCAAAATGGATCAGTCAAAGAAGGGTTCTTGCCTATTTTACAAGGTATGAAGTTGAGTAAGACTCAAAGCCAGACCACGGCAGCAAAATATAGAGAGAATGAAAGTCATTCCCTATGCCTCAACCATAGGTTCTATAAAGTATGCCATGCTGTGTACAAAACACGTTGTGTACCTTGCCATGAGTTTGACAGGGAGGTACAATAGTGATCCAGGAGTAGATCACTGTACAGCGGTCAAAATTATCCTTAGTAATTGGATGACTAAAGGAAATATTTCTCGATTATGGAGGTGATAAAGAGTTCGTCGTAAAGGGTTACGCCGATGCAAGCTTTGACACTAAATCCAGATGACTCTAAGTATCAATCTGGATGCGTATTGAAAGTGGGAGCAATTAGCTAGAGTAGCTCCATGCAGAGCATTGTAGACATAGAAATTTGCGAAATACATACGAATCTGAATGTGACAGACCCGTTGACTAAACTTCTCTCACAAGCAAAACATGATCACACCTTATTACTCTTGGGTATTAATCACATAGCGATGTGAACTAGATTATTGACTCTAGTAAACCCTTTGGGTGTTGGTCACATGGTGATGTGAACTATGGGTGTTATTCACATAACGATGTGAACTATCGGTATTAAATCACATGGCGATGTGAGCTAGATTATTGACTCTAGTGCAAGTGGGAGACTGAAGGAAATATGACCTAGAGGCAATAATAAAGTTGTTATTTATATTTCCTTATATCATGATAAATGTTTATTATTCATGCTAGAATTGTATTAACCGGAAACTTAGTACATGTGTGAATACATAGACAAAACAGAGTGTCCCTAGTATGCCTCTACTAGACTAGCTCATTGATCAAAGATGGTTATGTTTCCTAACCATAGACATGAGTTGTCATTTGATCAACGGGATCACATCATTAGGAGAATGATGTGATGGACAAGACCCATCCGTTAGCATAGCACTATGATCGTTTAGTTTTACTGCGATTGCTTTCTTCATGACTTATACATGTTCCTATGACTATGAGATTATGCAACTCCCGAATACCGTAGGAACACCTTGTGTGCTATCAAACGTCACAACGTAACTGGGTGATCATAAAGATGCTCTACAGGTGTCTCCGAAAGTATTCGTGGTGTTGGCATAGATCAAGATTAGGATTTGTCACTCCGAGTGTCGGAGAGGTATCTCTGGGCCCTCTCGGTAACACACATCACAATAAGCCTTGCAAGCAAAAGACTAATGAGTTAGTCACGAGATGATGTGTTACGGAACGAGTAAAGAGACTTGCCGGTAACGAGATTGAACTAGGTATAGAGATACCGACGATCGAATCTCGGGCAAGTAACATACCATTTGACAAAAGGAACAACGTATGTTGTTATGCGGTTCTGACCGATAAAAGATCTTCGTAGAATATGTAGGAGCTAATATGAACATCCAGGTTCCGCTATTGGTTATTGACCGGAGACGAGTCTCGGTCATGTCTACATAGTTCTCGAACCCGTAGGGTCCGCACGCTTAACGTTTGATGACGATCGGTAT
The DNA here is from genome assembly GCA_902687465.1 of Secale cereale. Lineage (NCBI taxonomy): Eukaryota > Viridiplantae > Streptophyta > Magnoliopsida > Poales > Poaceae > Secale > Secale cereale. The sequence goes on along the minus strand of LR738715.1, from coordinate 160,454,244 downwards.
TATGAGTTTATGAGTATTGATGTACCGAAGGTAGTTCGGAGTCCCGGATGAGATCACGGACATGACGAGGAGTCTCGGAATGTCCGAGACATAAAGATTGATATATTGGACGGCTATATTCGGATACCGGAAGTATACCGGAAAAGTTTCGGATTTATCGGGAATGCCGGAGGGGGTTACCGGAACCCCCTACGAGAGGGGATGGTCCATAGTGGGCCAAAAGGGAAAGAGAGAGGCAGCCCATAGGGCTGGCCGGCGCCCCCACCTAGGGTTCCTAGTTGGACTAGGATTGGGGGGGGGGGGCGCCACCTCTCCTATTCCTTTCCCCCTTCTTCCTTTTGGTGAATCCTACTAGGAATAGGATTGCAATCCTATTCCTAGTAGGACTCCTTCCCTAGCCGCACCAGGAAGGGCCGGCCGGCCTCCCTCCCCTGCTCCTTTATATACGGGGGCAGGGGGGCACCCAAAGACACACAAGTTGAGTTGTTTTAGCCGTGTGCGGTGCCCCCCTCCATAGAATCACACCTCGGTCATACCGTCGCGGAGCTTAGGCGAAGCCCTGCGCCGGTGAACACATCATATCCGTCACCACGCCGTCGTGCTGACGAAACTCTCCCGTGAAGCTCAACTGGATCAAGAGCTCGTGGGACGTCATCAAGCTGAACGTGTGCTGAACGCGGAGGTGACGTACGTTCGGTGCTTGATCGGTTGGATCGCGAAGAAGTTCGACAACATCAACCGCGTCACTTGACGCTTCCGCTCCCGGTCTACGAGGGTACGTAGACACACTCTTCCCTCTCGTTGCTATGCATCTGGTAGATAGATCTTGCGTGATCGTAGGAAAATTTTAAAATACTACGTTCCCCAACACTACTACCATTGACAATATTGCTTCCATGTTTTTAAAATAAAAAGCTCTAGCACATAACCATTCGTTTACTTTGTTAAAGCACCAACTACTGAGAGCATGATTGTCATTCTGAGTGTAATGTGCATTGTCCCAAAGTAGCATTGTCTTTTGCATGATTGTGATATCGTTTATTTTGAAATCATTGTATCTAGTCATCACTTAAACCTTGAAGGTGCCCCTGCATTTATATTTTGCATCACTAAAGGGGGCAAGCTAGATATCACTTTATCATATTTGCACATCATGTTCATTGCAAATCTATTTGATGTTTCAGTTTCATGTTGTAAAACTTTCAGTCATTTGTGATTTTCTCATGAGGGAACTTAATTACTATAGAATCATTGTCTCAGTAAGCTTTTGTCATATGACTATAAAAAGTCCTATATGGTTAATAGCATGTCACCACAGAAATTATTCTTGTTATCATTTACCTACTCGAGGACGAGCAGGAATTAAGCTTGGGGATGTTGATACGTCCAAAACGTATCTATAATTTCTGCTTGCTCCATGCCACTTTTGGGTGATATTGCTATGATATTCATACACTTCCATAAACTTTTGATCATATTTGGACTAACTTACTAATCGAGTGCACCCCAGTGCCAGTTTCTGTTTTCGGCTGTTTTTGTATTTCAGGTTTTCACGTTACGAGAACTGCCCAGAAAAATCCAGAAAAAATTATATAAAAAATCAGCGTTTCGGAAACAACCTTGCGTCCGAAGGACAGCCGGGGGGGGGCACCAGGGCTCCAGGCGCCCTGGCGGCGCCCCCCCCCTGGGCCGCGCCGAGGGGGCGCCTGGGCCCCCCGAAGCTTCCCCGATGCCCCCCTTTGGCATATATTTAAAGCGTCCTCCGAAACCCTCAGAACAGGAACTCTTTTCGCGATCCCATCTCTATTCCGCCGCCGCCGCCGCTTCCAAGATCGGGAGCACCAGGAGAACTCTTCCCGGCACCCTGCCGGAGGGGAGGATCACCACCGGGAGCTTCTCCACCACCATGGACGCCTCCCGGATGACTCGTGAGTAGTCTCCCTTGGACCATGAGTCCATGACCAGTAGCTATGTGATGTTCTCCTCCCGTTCTTGTGCTTCACTAATTAGTCCTCGTGAGCTGCCCTACATGATCGAGGCACATATGTAATCCTTATGTTGTTGCTATGTTGAGTTTGCAGGGATCCGATGGATTATGAGATTATGTTCAAATTGATCTTGAGTAATATATTTGATTCACCTCTTTTATATTTATGTTCATAAGTAATTCTTGCATGTTCTCCGTTGTTATTTATTGCTTTGGCCAAGTAATATGTAGTGACTCCAAGAGGGAACGTTATGCTCGATTGTGGGTTCATGCCCCTCGATGACTAGCTTGAGTGACAGAAACATGAGTCTAGGGGATGTGCTGTTGCCACAAGGGGGAAAACAACGATGCTTCTGCCCGCGGGTGCAAGAATTGTTTACTTTACGCAAAGTTCTTTTAATGCAGTTGTCTGTTGCATTGAGTTTACACTATGGGTGGGACTCGCAACTTAATACCAGCGAGATGTTCTGGATAGATATCTCAAGGTGGATGATTAGTAGTAGATATTGATGGATTTCGGTCTACTTACTTTGGCGTACCGCCCATGCTTTGAACCTCAACCTTTCTTGCAATGTAGTCAGCATTGGTTTGCGTTCGTGGTCCTGTCAATTGCCCAGCTGTAATTTGTTTACCCCACATAGCTGGTTTATCGTCTTTTGGGAGAGAGACATCACTAGTGAACATCATGAGACTCCGGTCCATATTACCATCATTGATCACATCCACTATTTACTTTTCGTTATTATTTACTATTGCAAACACTATCTATCACTACTATCATTGCTTTTAATCCTTTGTGAACTACAAGGCCGGAGGGATTGACAACCTCTCTGTACTCGTTGGGAGCAAAGTTATTTGTATCTGTGTGCAGGTCCACGTTGATTGCTACTATCTGGCGCCGTAGCAGTTGACACCTACTTATTGAACCTAGGAGTCTCTGGGGATTCGATCCTTGGCATCTTTTCTAAGGGAAAACACTTCTACATACTGCATATTACACCTTCCACTTGGGGTAACCAACGAGGGGTTCGAGGCCCATCAGGTACACCTTCTATCACAGATCCGAAGGCAAGATATTTGTTGCTAAGAATGGATCCTTTCTAGAGAAGGAGTTTCTCTCGAAAGAAGTGAGTGGGAGGAAAGTGGAACTTGATGAGGTAATTGTACCTTCTCCTGAATTGGAAAGTTGTACATCACAGAAACTGGTTCCAGTGATTCCTACACCAATTAGTGAGGAAGCTAATGATGATGATCATGAAACTTCGGATCAAGTTTCTGCTGAACTTCGTAGATCAACCAGAGTACGTTCCGCGCCAGAGTGGTATGGCAACCCAGTTCTGGAAGTCATGTTACTTGACCATGATGAACCTACGAACTATGAGGAAGCGATGATGAGCCCAGATTCCGCAAAATGGCTTCAGGCCATGAAATCTGAGATGGGATCCATGTATGAGAACAAAGTGTGGACTTTGGTTGACTTGCCCGATGATCGGCAAGCCATCGAAAATAAATTGATCTTCAAGAGGAAGACCAGCGCTGACGGTAATGTTACTATTTACAAACTCGACTTGTTGCGAAAGGTTTTCGACAAGTTCAAGGAGTTGACTACTGTGACGCCCCCGATTTGACCGTACACTAATCATGCACGCAATTGTGTACAACCAAGATCAAGGACTCACTGGAAGATATCACAACACAACTCTAGACACAAATTAAAATAATACAAGCTTTATATTACAAGCCAGGGGCCTCGAGGGCTCGAATACATAAGCTCGAATACACAAGAGTCATCGAAAGCAATAATATCTGAGTACAGACATAAGTTAAACAAGTTTGCCTTAAGAAGGCTAGCACAAAACATCAATGATCGAAAAGGCAAGGCCTCCTGCCTGGGACCTCCTAACTACTCCTGGTCGTCAGCTGTCTCCACGTAGTAGTAGGCTCCGTCGGGGTAGTAGCAGTCGTCAAGGTGGCTTCTAGCTCCTGGACTCCGCCATCTGGTTGCATCAACCAGCAAGAAGAAAGATGGGGAAAAAGGGGAGCAAAGCAACCGTGAGTACTCATCCAAAGTACTCGGAAGCAAGGATCTACACTACATATGCATCTGTATCAATGAAAAGGATAGTATCTGTGGACTAAGCTGCAGAATGCCAGAATAAGAGGGGAGAAGCTAGTCCTATCGAAGACTAGCATCTTCTAGAAACCATCGTCTTGCAGCAAGAGGGGGAAGTAGATTAGTATAACATAAGTCGTATTTATGTTGTTGTTCCAACGCTCCGGGATCCTTTCTCGACTCCCGAAGCAACATATCCAAACAATGCCTCAGTATCCAGTTCTAGTTGTAGCGATCGGGATACAACTCCAAGTGTCCGTTACCGTAGGACAGGCTATCGATAGATGTTTTCTTCCCTCCAGGGGTGCACCAACTTACCCAACACACTTGCCTAACTCCGGCCGGACACACCATCAGGTCATGCCCGCCCTCGGCCAAACAATACGCCGCAACCCGACCTAGGCTTAATAGAGAGGTCATGCACGCCGGACTAAACCCTATGTCCCCAGGGGTCATGGGCCAATCGCCCCGGGAACTCCTGCACATTGCGTGGGCGGCCGGAGAGCAGACCTAGCAACCACCTTTAAAAAGGTAGGAGCCTAACCAGTCCAACCCGGCGCGCGCCGCTCAGTCGCAATGACGTCAGTTAAGCTTCGGCTGATGCATACGACGCAGAACGCCCATACTATGCCCACGTGACGGTTAGCGCTATCAAGCCAGAGGCCCCTCGGATCAAATATCCAAACCGTTTAGTGTCTTGGGAACGCGCGGTAACGAGCAGAGACTCACGAAAATGTGACCCCATCGCCCCGTCTCGAGAACTTGCGGCAAGGGCGAGTGCCCGGCCACGCCTCGTATTTAACTTGCGGGCACCTTCCAGGTCAACCCGACTACACATCACTCGCAATTAAGCTCGCGCGGGTACCCCTCAGGGTCGACCCGTCTTTAGTAACCAGGTTCAGTGTAAAGTCATAGTAACCAAAGTAAATGTGTGTCTAACACCAAAGGAAAACCTGAGGAAATCACCCTCGATGGAATTCCACCTGATGTTTATCGTCAAGGTGAACGATAGAGGAGTCACCCTCGAGGTCCACTCTTGAGGAGTTGCATGACAATGTCGTTATCAGGAGTGGAGAAAGAGGAATCACCCTCGATGACCACAACCGATGAACTAACCTACAAGGTTAACATCAGAAGTGCTGATGAGGTCTCACCCTCGGCACTCGATAGTAACCCAGTAGTGTCGAGCAACTAAGGGGAAAGTGATGTGCGGTGCCGGGTCCTGGTCTTCGATCCCGTTGATCGGGTCTTCTGATAATCCAGCAGGGCAGTCGGGACAAGGTAGGGGGGTCACTGGTGGATCTCTAACCAACCTATACTAAGCAGTTTAGTATAAACATGTAAGGTATGAAAGCAGGTAACAACAACAGGCTATGCATCAGAATAGGATCATACAAAAAGCAGTAGCAGTTCTAATGCAAGCATAAGAGAGAAGAGAATGGGCGATATTGGAATGATCAAAGGGGGTTGGCTTGCCTGGTTGCTCTGGCAAGAAGGAGGGGTCATCAACACCGTAGTCGATCACCGGGGCATCATCGTTCTCGGGGTCTACCGAAGAGAAGAGGGGGGAGAAACAATAAATACAAAGCATACAGATGCAATAAAGAAGCACGGCAAGTTAACACGCGGTGCTAGGGTGCTCTAACGCGGTGGTACACGGTACCGGCGAAGGGGGATAACACTCGGGAAAGTATCCCCGGCGTTTTGTGTTTTCGGCCAGATGAATCGGAGGGGGGAAAGTTGCAGGTTCACTATGCTAGGGACGTGTGGCGAACGAACGGACCGCGTATTCGGATTCGTCTCGTCGTTCTGAGCGATTTTCATATATAAAACTTTTTCATCTGAGTTACAGATTATTTTATATGAATTTCTAAAGTTTTTAAACATTTTCTGAAATTTATTTAATTAAATTAAGTCAACATTATCCAGAATAGCAAGTGATGACGTCAGCATGATGTCAGGGTGATGTCAGCGGGGTCAACAGTCAACTTTGACTGGTCAAAGGGCAGTGGGGCCCACTGTCATAGACTAATTTAATTAACCAGGTTTAATTAGACTAATGTGTAATTAGGTTAATTAAGCATAATTAATTAGGGCTAATTATCAGGATTAATTAAGTTAATTAATAATTAATTAACTAACTTTTTATTTATTATATTTTTTAACCCTTTTTAAAAAAATAGGGGTTGGGCCCAGTGGTCAGTGGCCCACTGGAGCCAACCGGGTTCGCGGGCGCACGGATGGAGCGGGCGCTGGGCGCCCGTCGGGGCAGACCCAGTCGACGGCCGAGACGGCCAGGAGAGCGGGGGCGGGCGGCGTGGCCGTGCCGGCGGGGGCCGGCCGCGGCGGCAGGCGGCGGTGCGAGGGGGCCCGCGGGGCGGAGCGATGGCGCGCTAGGGCGGGCGCCGGAGAAGGCCACACGGGCGGGAGCAGGGCGGGGAGGGCCGCGGTCGCAGCGGCGGCGGGCGCTCGGGCCGCGGCCGGAGCGTCGGCGGCCAGGGGGGCGCGCTGGCCGCGGCGAGGTAGCGCGCAGCCGTGACGGGGGGGCGGTGGACAGCGCCAAGGCCAGCGAGCGGGGGCAGTCGGCGGCGGGCCGGCCTGGGGCCTGGAGCACGGCAATAGCGGGGCAGACCGGGCGACAGCCAGCGAGGGGCCGCGGCGAGGCCCGCCGCCGGTGGCAGGTGCGGGAGGGGCGAGTGGCGAGGGCGTGGCCGAGGCGGCTAGCAGGCCGACGACGGACGGCTCGCGGCAGGGTGGCTGCACGGCGCGGGCCGACGAGGCCAGCGTGGGATGCGTTGGTGGGAGGTTGGGCGCGCCGTGACAGGGACGACATTCGACAGCGGCAATGGCGAGTGCGCTCGAACCAGAGACTACGTTGGGAACGGCCGAGGCCAGGAGGAGGTGCGGGAGAAGCGTGAGCTCACATCAAAGCTCGTGGATGTCTCCGAGAGGCCGGAGGTGTTCGGAGTCGTGCGGATCGACGGGGCGACCGCGAGTGCTCGAGGTTGAAGACAAGTCGAAGGCGGCATGTTGCGGTCCTCCCGATCATGGTGGTGCGATACGGGACGGCTCCTGGCCGCCCAGACGACGGTGAGGCAGCAAGACAGCTCTGCGGCAGCCGCCAGATCGAGAGGGAGGGGAACGTGGAGGAGAGTGTGGGAGGGGAAAAAATATCTAGGGGATGCCCAGGGCGTCGGTGCTGGCGTTCTTATCGTCTCTGCGGCGGCTGTAGCGACGCGGGACGACGAGTGGGTGCGGTGGCGACGATGAACCGGCTCGGCCGGGCTCGACAGGTGGAGGAGAGAGGAGGGAGACGGTGGCGCCTGGTGGCCTGGGTCGCGCTAGGGTGGGCCGACGACCAGCTGGACCGTTTGGCCCACTGAGGGGGGGCTTCTGTTTCTCTTTGTTTTTGCTTTGCCCCCTTTTTTTATTTAGCTGCTGCTTTCTATAAGAGTTTTATTTATTTTTAGGCTTTATAAAATATAACACTAGCCCTAAATTAGTATTAAAAGCTAGACCACTGCCACAATTAATTTGGCACTAAAATAAATTACTTTACAGTTTTTACAAAATAAAAGGCATTTATTTAATTATTTTAGCCACTGTTTAAAATGGATTAGGGCATTTGGTCATTTCGCAAAAATGTTGGTTCACCACCAATATTAACAAAAGAATATTTTCCACCTGATGAACACTTTAGTTTTCATGTTTGAGAAGTTTTGAATTTTGACTTTAAATTTGGAGTTGAATTTGAATTGAGTTTGATTGCAAATGAGGATTAGCAACAATATGAGTGATGACATGGCACCATCAACAGGGGATTACTGTAGCATGATTCTCCGGGCGTTACAAATCTCCTCCACTACAAGAAATCTCGTCCCGAGATTTAAGAGGTGGATTAAGGGGAAATAGTTGGTTACGAAATCTAACGAGTCTTCGCGGTCTTGGATGTTCTTCTCGAAGAGGTTGATCCATTACGTTGACGTCTTCGGTCCTCTGCTTCAGGTCATCATGATGATGTCATCATCCTTTCATCGGGGTCTCCATCGTACATACGAATAGGAAAGGGGCAGCTTGACAATGATAGAATGTTACAAGGGAAATTCATCTGGGGGTATCCCAAGAATGAACACATGATTATCTCTTGAGCTGAACAAATGAAGCCCATCGTGGGAAAAGTAAGAAGATATCATAAGAGGTTTCAAGCGGATAGACAATCGTCGCTGCCTAAAACAAGGTGTGAAAAGGGGTCTAGAGCAACGAGATAAATATCGCGTCTGACACCGGAATAGAATAAGTGAGGGAAGGTGGCTCGTAAAACATACGAAGCCAGTGTGAGGAATATCTTGGAAAACAAGGATGTACAGGAGAGTCAGGTTTCGATCCTGAGGAACTATGGGTTATGGGCCCACCATGTGGGTTAAAAGCAGGAATGTGATAACATTTTTGCACGGTCATGATGGCAAGGTAGGTCAGAGAATAGCATGTCAGTTAAGTTCGCACAACGTCGGTACCAAGGGTGAGGGACGAAGAGAACCATTTTCCTGCTCGTTGAAACGAGGCGGACCAATAGGCAAGGTTCTCATCCATCGATGGTTACCTGAATGTTATCAACAGTAGTACCAGGGTCTTTCTGACAGAGTTGTACACCAAGGTGTTTACATAAGCAGAAAATTATTACTGCTTAGATTATATGTAGATCAAAGAAAGGTTAAACAAACAAATGGAAAGGGAAAAGTGTTTTAAACACCAAGAATAGGAGTAAATCATCCCCAAGTTTAAGCAGGGCATGATATACGCGTCAGCAGATCAATGTCATGACCATATAGATAAAAGGGGTAAGAAGAATTATGGTATGTACCCACACAACGATGTTGGATAGTTGATCAAGAAACATTTAGTGTGGTGCTTCCAATGTTCCTTTTGATATTCGGGATGCCATAATCATGCCTCGAGGTAGTGATATTATGGTGTGTAAAGTAAAGGTTGGTTTCTGAAGGCCTCAAGAATCCACTGGGAATAACTTCAGTAATAGCAAGAAAACAAGGTATGAGCAAAACATAATCAAGTCTGTGTTGGCAGGAATACAAGGAGGTTGTCGATGATATCACACATCATCGAGGGGCAGGGATGGTATTTCTAGCCATGAGTTCAATTGACATCTCTGAAGAAGCCAAAGGGTTGACAGTGTTCACGACAAATTTTGTCGAGAGACTCTATGGAGATGCCATCGAGTAGCAACGACATCAAGCAAAAGGAAGGATGAAGTGAAAAGCTATGAGAACCATGGATTCGACACAGGCCCAAAGTCAATCTTGTTATTCGAGGTGAAATGATAAGAAGAGGAAGATCGACGTAAGCTTAGCTCATAGTCGAAAATTGTGCTTCGGGTAGAAGGACCAGGTAGCACACTTAAATAGATGCACAATAATGATATAGCCGATCAGGCTAGATATGACTAAAGAATCAATATACTCATAGGCAATGGAGATTACTTAGATTTATTGAATCGGAGTGTGGAATTGATTCACTTATCGGTGTCCTTGAGCGTCTAACTACTCAGAACCCGGGGGGGAGGGGAAATTGGACCCAGTGAGAAGTAATACTTGAAGAAGAACTCATAAGAAGTAATATGGTTCTGTGACATTATCGAGATACCACAGGGTAATACTCGAAGGTAGATCATAATAGAGGTTGGGCGGGTGCATGACCTGCAGAGGACAAGTGGTTTAACTTGTCCGAGAAATGGTATTTGAAGGAGAGCATGGTCGAAACCACGATTGTGAAAGGCCAGATCCCAGATATAAGATGAACTTATATCAAGGGATAATTAATTTAGAGTAGCTTTAATGATAAGATCTACATTGTGTCCATGGGCCCGAACATAAAGTTCAAGGTTGACTCCCGCTTCTTTAATGCATAATCTTTCATTCACTGCACTATTAAAAATGAATTGATTGCAAAGACTTGCCTGGTGAATTACCAGAGGAGTATGAACCTTGGAAAACTTTCAGGTTCGCACAGATTAAGGAAGGCATAAGTTCAACCCATCGGGGCATCTTAGACTCATACTACGCAACTTCAGGAGCAAATTATACAAGCTCGAAAGCAGAGCATGGTTGAGAAAGCAGATGATATATTTTACCCAAGGCATTATATATCATGGCAGAACTCACAAGGTATTAGAATATAAAGGACGATGTCGGATAAAATCCAACAAAGGATCCGGTGGTCTACAAGGGATCTGATGTGAGCATCGGTACTCAACCAGAAGAAGAAATAGTGCAGGGATATCATTTTATAGAAACAACTGACTAATTCAAATCTCAAATGCAAAAGGAATTATGATTTCCAAATCAAGGGATCAGAAGCAACGCTCTGATTAAGGATGGGTAAGTTGTAATGACTTAGGGGTGCAATTGACGACAATTTGATTGGTCGAGATCCAGCTCATAGTCGGAATGACGTCTGAGCTGGAAGAACGAATTCTAGTTTGACTGATGATTGCGAGTAATTGCAACATATTGAATCATTAAGAGCAGAAAGTCAATCACAGAGGATTTTAATGAATATTGATATACATATGGAATTATCCATAATGCAAGTAGGTAAAACTTTCCAGAGCAATGGGTTGCTGAGGATTTTGGAAGATTGAATAGCGTTTCGAAGACCTTTGTGAAACGCATGAACAACTGGGGATGAACGAATCCCTAGTGAGTGTGAGGAATTATTCATAACTGTATTCATGCAGAAAAGGAGTTGCGGGGGGGCCAAAGGATTCTCGAAATATCCGAAGTATTTCAGGGTATCTTGTAATAACAAGATCAATTGAAATGAAGGTATGGACAACAAGTGTATGAAGCTATCCTTACAGATTTATCGGTGATATGGAATTGCAATGGCGAAGGGCACAAGGTCTCGAGAGAACATCGTAAAGTATCTTCGGAAGCCTCTGGTGCATCAGGCCATTATCTTGAGTGAAGGCTCTTCGGGAGAAAGTATTTACGAGAACCTAGAGTTAGAGTCAGCAAAACCATTTAACCCGAAAAGAAGAGAGTTCAGAGTCCCAGAGTATAGATGAGGAGTAAAAGATCCTAATACCACCCAATTGGCGACGTGGGCCCGTAAGCCACACAGCCATGTTAGTAAAACAGTTTTTCAAAGACTAGACTCAACTTCGGCCAAGGAGTTAAAAAGGGGGGTTCCTACAGGCAGTCGGCTCTGATACCAACTTGTGACGCCCCCGATTTGACCGTACACTAATCATGCACGCAAATGTGTACGACCAAGATCAAGGACTCACTGGAAGATATCACAACACAACTCTAGACACAAATTAAAATAATACAAGCTTTATATTACAAGCCAGGGGCCTCGAGGGCTCGAATACATAAGCTCGAATACAAAAGAGTCAGCGGAAGCAATAATATCTGAGTACAGACATAAGTTAAACAAGTTTGCCTTAAGAAGGCTAGCACAAAACATCAATGATCGAAAAGGCAAGGCCTCCTGCCTGGGACCTCCTAACTACTCCTGGTCGTCAGCTGTCTCCACGTAGTAGTAGGCTCCGTCGGGGTAGTAGCAGTCGTCAAGGTGGCTTCTGGCTCCTGGACTCTGCCATCTGGTTGCATCAACCAGCAAGAAGAAAGATGGGGAAAAAGGGGAGCAAAGCAACCGTGAGTACTCATCCAAAGTACTCGCAAGCAAGGATCTAGAGTACATATGCATCTGTATCAATGAAAAGGATAGTATCTGTGGACTAAGCTGCAGAATGCCAGAATAAGAGGGGAGAAGCTAGTCCTATCGAAGACTAGCATCTTCTGGAAACCACCGTCTTGCAGCAAGAGGGGCAAGTAGAGTAGTATAACATAAGTCATATTTATGTTGTTGTTCCAACGCTCCGGGATCCTTTCTCGACTCCCGAAGCAACATATCCAAACAATGCCTCAGCATCCAGTTCTAGTGGTAGCGATCGGGATACAACTCCAAGTGTCTGTTACCGTAGGACAGGCTATCGATAGATGTTTTCTTCCCAGCAGGGGTGCACCAACTTACCCAACACGCTTGCCTAACTCCGGCCGGACACACCATCAGGTCATGCCCGCCCTCGGCCAAACAATACGCCGCAACCCGACCTAGGCTTAATAGAGAGGTCATGCACGCCGGACTAAACCCTATGTCCCTAGGGGTCATGGGCCAATCGCCCCGGGAACTCCTGCACATTGCGTGGGCGGCCGGTGAGCAGACCTAGCAACCACCTTTAAAAAGGTAGGAGCCTAACCAGTCCAACCCGGCGCGCGCCGCTCAGTCGCAAAGACGTCAGTTAAGCTTCGGCTGATGCATACGACGCAGAACGCCCATACTATGCCCACGTGATGGTTAGCGCTATCAGGCCAGAGGCCCCTCGGATCAAATATCCAAACTGTTTAGTGTCTTGGGAACACGCGGTAACGAGCAGAGACTCACGAAAATGTGACCCCATCTCCCCGTCTCGAGAACTTGCGGCAAGGGCGAGTGCCCGGCCACGCCTCGTATTTAACTTGCGGGCACCTTCTAGGTCAACCCGACTACACATCACTCGCAATTAAGCTCGCGCGGGTACCCCTCAGGGTCGACCCGTCTTTAGTAACCAGGTTCAGTGTAAAGGCATAGTAACTAAAGTAACTGTGTGTCTAACACCAAAGGAAAACCTGAGGAAATCACCCTCTATGGAATTCCACCTGATGTTTATCGTCAAGGCGAACGAAAGAGGAGTCACCCTCGAGGTCCACTCTTGAGGAGTTGCATGACAATGTCGTTATCAGGAGTGGAGAAAGAGGAATCACCCTCGATGACCACAACCGATGAACTAACCTACAAGGTTAACATCAGAAGTGCTGATGAGGTCTCACCCTCGGCACTCGATAGTAACCCAGTAGTGTCGAGCAACTAAGGGGAAAGTGATGTGCGGTGCCGGGTCCTGGTCTTCGATCCCGTTGATCGGGTCTTCTGATAATCCAGCGGGGCAGTCGGGACAAGGTAGGGGGGTCACTGGTGGATCTCTAACCAGCCTATACTAAGCAGTTTAGTATAAACATGTAAGGTATGAAAGCAGGTAACAACAACAGGCTATGCATCAGAATAGGATCATACAAAAAGCAGTAGCAGTTCTAATGCAAGCATAAGAGAGAAGAGAATGGGCGATATTGGAATGATCAAAGGGGGTTGGCTTGCCTGGTTGCTCTGGCAAGAAGGAGGGGTCATCAACACCGTAGTCGATCACCGGGGCATCATCGGTCTCGGGGTCTACCGGAGAGAAGAGGGGGGAGAAACAATAAATACAAAGCATACAGATGCAATAAAGAAGCACGGCAAGTTAACACGCAGTGCTAGGGTGCTCTAACGCGGTGGTACACGGTACCGGCGAAGGGGGATAACACTCGGGAAAGTATCCCCGGCGTTTTGTGTTTTTGGCCAGATGAATCGGAGGGGGGAAAGTTGCAGGTTCACTATGCTAGGGACGTGTGGCAAACGAACGGACCGCGTATTCGAATTCGTCTCGTCGTTCTGAGCGATTTTCATATATAAAACTTTTTCATCTGAGTTACAGATTATTTTATATGAATTTCTAAAGTATTTAAACATTTTCTGAAATTTATTTAATTAAATTAAGTCAACATTATCCAGAATAGCAAGTGATGACGTCAGCATGATGTCAGGGTGATGTCAGCGGGGTCAACAGTCAACTTTGACTGGTCAAAGGGCAGTGGGGCCCACTGTCATAGACTAATTTAATTAACCAGGTTTAATTAGACTAATGTGTAATTAGGTTAATTAAGCATAATTAATTAGGGCTAATTATCAGGATTAATTAAGTTAATTAATAATTAATTAACTAACTTTTTATTTATTATATTTTTTAACCCTTTTTAAAAAAACAGGGGTTGGGCCCAGTGGTCAGTGGCCCACTGGAGCCAACCGGGTTCGCGGGCGCACGGATGGAGCGGGCGCTGGGCGCCCGTCGGGGCAGACCCAGTGGACGGCCGAGACGGCCAGGAGAGCGGGGGCGGGCGGTGTGGCCGTGCCGGCGGGGGCCGGCCGCGGCGGCAGGCGGCGGTGCGAGGGGGCCCGCGGGGCGGAGCGATGGCGCGCTAGGGCGGGCGCCGGAGCAGGCCGCACGGGCGGGAGCAGCGTGGGGAGGGCCGCGGTCGCAGCGGCGGCGGCTAGGGGGGCGCGCTGGCCGCGGCGAGGTAGCGCGCAGCCGCGACGGGGGGGCGGTGGACAGCGCCAAGGCCAGCGAGCGGGGGCAGTCGGCGGCGGGCCGGCCTGGGGCCTGGAGCACGGCAATAGCGGGATAGACCAGGCGACAGCCAGCGAGGGGCCGCGGCGAGGCCGGCCGCCGGTGGCAGGTGCGGGAGGGGCGAGTGGCGAGGGCGTGGCCGAGGCGGCTAGCAGGCCGACGGCGGGCGGCTCGCGGCAGGGTGGCTGCACGGCGCGGGCCGACGAGGCCAGCGTGGGATGCGCTGGTGGGAGGTTGGGCGCGCCGTGACAGGGACGACATTCGACAGCGGCAATGGCGAGCGCGCTCGAACCAGAGACTACGTTGGGAACGGCCGAGGCCAGGAGGAGGTGCGGGAGAAGCGTGAGCTCACATCAAAGCTCGTGGATGTCTCTGGGAGGCCGAAGGTGTTCGGAGTCGTGCGGATCGACGGGGCGACCGCGAGTGCTCGAGGTTGAAGACGAGTCGAAGGCGGCATGTTGCGGTCCTCCCGATCATGGTGGTGCGATACGGGACGGCTCCTAGCCGCCCAGACGACAGTGAGGCAGCAAGACAGCTCTGCGGCAGCCGCGAGATCGAGAGGGAGGGGAACGTGGAGGAGAGTGTGGGAGGGGGGAAAATATCTAGGGGATGCCCAGGGCGTCGGCGCTGGCATTCTTATCGTCTCTGCGGCGGCTGTAGCGACGCGGGACGACGAGTGTGTGCGGTGGCAACGATGAACCGGCTCGGCCGGGCTCGACAGGTGGAGGAGAGAGGAGGGAGACGGTGGCGCCTGGTGGCCTGGGTCGCGCTAGGGTGGGCCGACGACCAGCTGGACCGTTTGGCCCACTGAGGGGGGGCTTCTGTTTCTCTTTGTTTTTGCTTTGCCCACTTTTTTTATTTAGCTGCTGCTTTTTATAAGAGTTTTATTTATTTTTAGGCTTTATAAAATATAACACTAGCCCTAAATTAGTATTAAAAGCTAGACCACTGCCACAATTAATTTGGCACTAAAATAAATTAATTTACAGTTTTTACAAAATAAAAGGCATTTATTTAATTGTTTTAGCCACTGTTTAAAATGGATTAGGGCATTTGGTCATTTTGCAAAAATATTGGTTCACCACCAATATTAACAAAGGAATATTTTCCACCTGAAGAACACTTTAGTTTTCATGTTTGAGAAGTTTTGAATTTTGACTTTAAATTTGGATTTGAATTTGAATTGAGTTTGATTGCAAATAAGGATTAGCAACAGTATGAGTGATGACATGGCACCATCAACAGGGGATTACTGTAGCATGATTCTCCGGGCGTTACAACTACGATGAGACTTTCTCACCTGTAGCGATGCTTAAGTCTGTCCGAACCATGTTAGCAATTGCCGCATTTTATGATTATGAAATCTAGCAAATGGATGTCAAAACTGCATTCCTGAATGTATATCTCAAAGAAGAGTTGTATATGATGCAACCAAAAGGTTTTGTCGATCCTAAAGGTGCTGATAAAGTGTGCAAGCTCTAGCGATCCATCTATGGACTGGTGCAAGCATCTCGAAGTTGGAATATACACTTTGATGAGGTGATCAAAGCATATGGTTTTATACAGACTTTTGGAGAAGTCTGTATTTACAAGAAAGTGAGTGGGAGCTCTGTAGAATTTCTGATATTATATGTGGATGACATATTGTTGATTGGAAATGATATAAAATTTCTGGATAGCATAAAAGGATACTTGAATAATAATTTTTCAATGAAAGACCTCGGTGAAGCTGCTTACATATTAGGCATTAAGATCTATAGAGATAGATCAAGACGCTTAATTGGACTTTCACAAAGCACATACCTTGATAAAGTTTTGAAGAAGTTCAAAATGGATCAGTCAAAGAAAGGGTTCTTGCCTGTGTTAGAAGGTGTGAAGTTGAGTAAGACTCAATGCCTGACCACTGCAGAAGATAGAGAGAAAATGAAAGTCATTCCCTATGCCTCAGCCATAGGATCTATCATGTATGCAATGCTGTGTACCAGACATGATGTGTGCCTTGCTATAAGTTTAGCAGGGAGGTACCAAAGTAATCCAGGAGTGGATCACTGGACATCGGTCAAGAACATCCTGAAGTACCTGAAAAGGACAAAGGATATGTTTCTCATGTATGGAGGTGACAAAGAGCTCGTCGTAAACAGTTACGTCGATTCAAGCTTTGACACTGATCCGGATGACTCTAAGTCACAAACCGGATATGTATTTTTAGTAAACGGTGGAGCTGTCAGTTTGTGCAGTTCCAAGCAGAGGGTCGTGGCGGGATCTACGTGTGAAGCGGAATACATAGCTGCTTCGGAAGCAGCAAATGAAGGAGTCTGGATGAAGGAGTTCATATCCGATCTAGGTGTAATACCTAGTGCATCGGGTCCAATGAAAATCTTTTGTGACAACACTAGAGCAATAGCCTTGGCGAAGGAATCCATGTTTCACAAGAGAACATAGCACATCAAAAGACGCTTCAATTCCATCCGCGATCAAGTCAAGTAGGGAGACATAGAAATTTGCAAGATACATACGGATCTGAATGTCGCAGACCCGTAGACTAAGCCTCTTCCACGGGCAAAACATGATCAACACCAAGACTCCATGGGTGTTAGAATCATTACTTTGTAATCTAGATTATTGACTCTAGTTCAAGTGGGAGACTGAAGGAAATATGCCCTAGAGGCAATAATAAAGATGTTATTTGTATTTCCTTATATCATGATAAATGTATTTTATTCATGCTAGAATTGTATTTGCCGGAAGCTTAGTACATGTGTGAATACATAGACAATACAATATGTCCCTAGTATGCCTCTACTAGACTAGCTCATTGATCAAAGATGGTTATGTTTCCTAGCCATAGAGATGAGTTGTTATTTGATCAACGGGCTCACATCATTAGGAGAATGATGTGATGGACAAGACCCATCCGTTAGCTTAGCACTATGATCGTTTAGTTTTACTGCTATTGCTTTCTTCATGACTTATACATGTTCCTATGACTATGAGATTATGCAACTCCCGAATACCGGAGGAACACCTTGTGTGCTATCAAACGTCACAACGTAACTCGGTGATTATAAAGATGCTCTACAGGCGTCTCCGAAAGTGTTTGTGGTGTTGGCATAGATCAAGAATAGGATTTGTCGCTCCGAGTGTCGGAGAGATATCTTTGGGCCCTCTCGGTAATGCACATCATAATAAGCCTTGCAAGCAAATGACTAATGAGTTAGTCATGGGATGATGTATTACGGAACAAGTAAAGAGACTTTTCGGTAACGAGATTGAACTAGGTATTGAGATACCGACGGTCGAATCTCGGGAAAGTAACATACCGATGACAAAAGGAACAATGTATGTTGTTATGCGGTTCGACCGATAAAGATCTTCATAGAATATGTAGGAGCCAATATGAGCATCCAGATTCCGCTATTGGTTATTGACCGGAGATGAGTCTCGGTCATGTCTACATAGTTCTTGAACCCGTAGGGTCCGCACGCTTAACGTTTGATGACGATCGGTATTATGAGTTTATGAGTTTTGATGTACCGAAGGTAGTTCGGAGTCCCGGATGAGATCACGGACATGACGAGGAGTCTCGGAATGTCTGAGACATAAAGATTGATATATTGGACGGTCAGATTCGGACACCAGAAGTGTTCCGGGTGATTTCGGAAATAAACGGAGTGCCACAGGGGTTACCGGAACCCCCGGGGAAGTGTTGGGCCCTAGTGGACTTTAGGGGAGAGAGAGGGCAGCAGCCCAGGAGGTGGCGCGCCCCCTCCCAAGGGGAGTCCGAATTGGACTAAGGGAGGGGGCGCGACCCCTCTTTCCCTCTCCCTCTCCCTCTCTTTCCTTCCCCCTCTCTCCGTCTTGGTGGACTCCTAGGGCGCGCCATAGGGGCCGGCCGGCCTCCCCCTTGCTCCTTTATATACGGGGGCAGGGGAGCACCTCTAGACACACAAGTTGATCTCTCCGAACCATGTGAGGTGCCCCCCTCCACAGAAACACACCTCAGTCATATCGTTGAAGTGCTTATGCGAAGCCCTGCGCTGGTAGCTTCATCATCTCCGTCACCACGCCGTCGTGCTGACGAAACTCTCCCGCGAAGTTCTACTGGATTAAGAGCTCGTGGGACGTCATCAAGCTGAACGTGTGCTGAATGCGGAGGCTCCGTACGTTCAGTGCTTGATCGGTTGGACCGCGAAGAAGTTCGACTACATCAACCGCGTCACTAGACGCTTCCGCTCCCGGTCTACGAGGGTACGTAGACACACTCTCCCCTCTCGTTGCTATGCATCTAGTAGATAGATCTTGTGTGATCGTAGAATTTTTTTGAAATACTGTGTTCTCCAACACCAACTCCTTAGCTATGCACTGTATCTCATGAGCATGTTCCAATACATAACGGTTATCGACCATCCTGTAATCATGTGTAATGCCCCGGATGTAATACTTTCCCTTTTGGGCATATAATATATCTCCGGCTTCATCACTTCCATTCCGGGTGCTTTGTCTTTTTGGGTTTTCGCCGTTTTGTCGCGTTGCGTGTGTGGCATTCATTCATATCATGTAGTCATGAGCATTGCATCGCATTTGTGTTGTCGTTTGCATCCGGTTCCACGCGATCCTTCCCGTTGTCCGTTTCGCGTTCCGGAGCTCCCTCACGTGTCCGTGGCGTCCCGTAGGCCTACTTTGGTGTTTGGCCGTGTAACGTTACCGGTTTGGCGCGAGACTTGTCGTGTGTTG
This sequence comes from Secale cereale, assembly GCA_902687465.1. Taxonomy (NCBI): domain Eukaryota; kingdom Viridiplantae; phylum Streptophyta; class Magnoliopsida; order Poales; family Poaceae; genus Secale; species Secale cereale. The sequence continues at coordinate 160,435,131 of LR738715.1, read as the reverse complement.
TTGTTTTGGTATGTGTAACCCGCCTGTCAAATCTCGTCGCGTTTGGAGTCCGTTTGCTACCCCAACAGTTATTCTCGTGGGCTCAAAGTGCCTCCACTTTGAGGCCCAAGACACCCCTCCATCAGCCCACCAAACTAACCCAAACCCCTCCTCTCATCTAGGCCATCCAATTCTAATCGCGTGGCCGAAAACCACACCTCATTTGGACAACCCTAGCTCCTTGTGCCTATATTTTGTCCACCTTCCTCTAGTTTTGCCCCAAAAATGAGGAAACCCTAGCCCCCATCTTCTTCTTCCTCCAGCCACCGCCACCTCGCCGGAGACTTCGCCGGAATCCCGCCGGAATCTGCGCCGCCACCACCACCACCGCGCCAGGTCGCCGGAGCCCTCTTCCCGCCGGCCGGGCCTATCTCCGCCGTCGCCACGGCCCGATCCGGCAGCCCCTAGGCCGGATCCAGCCGATCCGAGGCCCCCCGGCACCGAGCACCGCCAGGCGCCGCCGCGGTCGTGCCTCCCGCATCGAGCCGAGCCGCTCCCTCCGTCGGTTCCAGCTGGGCCATCGCCCGCTCGCCCCCCCCCTTGGGCCTCAGCCGCCAGCACCGCCCCGCTGGGCCGGCCCGTCCCGCCTGCCTCGCCAGCTCCTCCCTCGCCAGGTCGCCCCTACCGCATCGAAGCGCGCCGCCAGCCGCCAGCCGCGCTGGATTGATCGGGGAGGCCGCCGATCCAGTCGCCGCTCGCCTCCGCGATCCCCTCCTGGGCCCCGAGCCGAGGCCCACTCGCCGTCCAGCGCCTCGCCAGGCCTGGCCGGTCCAGCCGCGGTCACCAGCCCCGTGGTCGTCAGCTCCTCGCCGCGGGCCGAGGCACATCCAGGCCGCCGATCCGCAGGCCGCTCCCAGCCGGGCCGCCTTCGGCCGAAGCCCAGCCGCCAGATCCGTCGGGCCGCGCCAGTTCCGCCGCGGGCCCGAGCCCGTTGACCTTTTCCAGATCTGGGAGGAGGTAGCTATTTCCCTAAGTCCCTGTGATTTTTTGTTCTCTAATGCAGTTTGCAAATGATGATATCTTTGTGTGTGTTGCTCCGTTTTGCGCAAATGAGATGTCCAGACGTTCGTGGAGACATGTACTACATTTCATTCCTTTGTGCCATACATGTTTGAGTTCATCTAGGTGCTTAAAATTCTGTTGCAAGAGTGCATCGTGATAAAAACTGCTATTAGTATTGTTTTTCATGCCACCTTTGCATAGTGATAACTTGGTGCTCGTTTATCCGAATGATGCAAATGACATGTCCACGTGTTCGTCTTGTCATGCTCTACATGATGATTGCTTAGACTTGCATGATAGATTTAATCTTGCCATGTTTATCTCCGTTGCAAAATGCCATGTGGCTGTGATGTTGTTAGACTTGTTATGAAATGCCAACTTGAGCAGCTCATTGCTATCGTTGTGTTTATTCCCATGATGCATGCTTAGGTGTTTTGGATTCACCATCATATGTACTTTGATGTGGTGCTTACCACTTGCCATGTTTAGTTTTGAGGTGACTTAAACTTGCTCTCAAAGATGCCATGATGAAACTGCTGTTTTAACACTTAGTGAAATTTCACTAAGTCTGGAATCTGTAATTTCCAGATGCCATGTTTGCTTGTTGTTCTAGGACAAACCATGATAGTTTTGGGGTGACTCTTGATGGTTCCTTGTAGTATACATTGTTGGCTATCCATTCATGCTCTCACATGCTTATTTGAGTGGCTGTAGCATATTTAACTTTTGCTCCAAAGTTGCAATAAATTACTGTTGTCAGGATTTTGTTGTCAAGTTCAATATGTCCAAGCTTGTTGCTATTGATCCGTGGCTCCTTTGGGGGTGCACCAATGGACTTATTTGCTGTAGGATATGTCTAGTTTATGTTCATGCTCTTTACCATGATGTTCGAGTGCTGTAGCTTATTTACCTAGTGCTCCAAAGTTGCTATGTGGCTGTAATTTTCAGCTTGTGCATATTTCTTGTTTCGGGCATAACTTTTAGCCCGTAGCTCCGTTTTCAGCAAGTCTTATATGAAACTTGATTGATTTTTCGTGTAGATTCATAATATCCTATTGTTATCATGTTTTGAAGTATTTTGCTTGAGTGCAATTTTTCATGCTCCTTGTGCTCCCATAGTGCATAAGTCATGCATCCATCATTTCTGTGTGCGCATTGCATCTTGTTGATTTGTGCCTTGTGTGGTTGTGTTGATTAGAGCCGGAAGTTGAGACCGAGTACGAGTACAAGCACGAGGTTACTACCGAGGTTGAGCACGAGGACCCCTCTTACGATCCGAACGACAACTCTTCAGGCAAGATGACCGAACCCCGATAACATTACTATCTTTGCCTATTGCTAGAGTATCGCTCTATAGTTTTGCCTCGATGCCCATGTCTTTCATGTCAGCCTCCTACTTGTTATCATGATCATGTCTAACCACCCTACCTATGCAAACCGTTGAATGGCTAAGTACGCTTCGCTCAGCCCCTCTTATAGCATTGTTAGTTGCAGGTGAAGATTGAAGATGCTTGCTTCATGTTGAAGTTTGTTGGGTTATATCACACTATATAAATGCTTAAAAAGAAATCATCTATATATTGGCAATGGGTGGAAGGCTAAGCCTTTTGCTTGGTGATTTGTTCCACTCATGCCGCTAGGAACCGTATAAACCGGTGTTATGTTCCTTGATTATGCGTTCCTTACACGGTTGGGGTTATGGGACCCCCTCGATAAACCGCTAAGTGCTAAGTCTTTTCCAGCAAGTCCCAACATTGGTACTATTTGCCTAATAACTAATAAAACTTGCATAGGGAGTAATTAACCATCTTTCTTAATCAACAACCCGGGCCAGTGCTGCACATGAGTGTTGGTCCAAACTGGGGGTTACGCGGGGCCACCTCAAGGAAACTCGAGGGCTGGTAAAAACCTGTGGGATCGTCCATCCGGTCATGGCCTGAGACGAGATACGCGCGGCTACTATCAGGGTGTCGGCACGCCGGGAGGATTTGCTGGATTAGCCTTACCTTAGTCGGAGTATCTTGAGCACGGGATTCCGAGAATACTCGGGTCTTCCCACCTTGGAGTTGCGACTCCGCGGATCGTGGGCTTGTCATGGGCCAAGTTGGAACACCCCTGCAGGGTTATGAACTTTCGAAAGCCGTGCCCGCGGTTATGTGGCAGATGGGAGCTTGTTAATATCCGGTTGTAGAAAACTTGACACCATGTTCCAATACACTACCAGCGTGTGTACCGTGACTGTCATTTTCCGAAAGGAGTTTCGGAAGATGAACACGGTGGGGTTATGTTTGACTTGATTAGTTTAGGATCACTTAGTGATCATCTCTCGACCGAGGCACCTTCTCTTCTCGCTCTCTTATACGTAAGCTAGGCTAGTGCTGCTGCAACCACTTATTATTATTCTTTCTTCAGCCTTGTTCCACACCCAAGGCTTAGATAGTCGTGTTACCCGGGAACGGGATTGCTGAGTCCTCTGTGGCTCACAGTTACTTCACCACACCAGATGCAGGTCCGATGGTGAGCTATCAAGGTGATGGCACCGAGCTAGACTGGGAGTACGACGAGGAGCGTAGCCGTTACTATGTTCGTTATCCCGATGATCAGTAGTGGAACTTCTACTAGGATTCGATCCGACCTGTGGATTTAAATTATGTTTGGTATCTTGTCATTTGGATTTTACCCTTAGATGGGCTGTGATGTTTTATTGAATGATGATTTGGACATGTAATGTACTTGTGTGACGTGGCGAGTGTAAGCCAACTATTTTATGTTTTCCATCCCCATCTTTTACATGAGTTGTGCAAAGATACCAAACTTGCGATCATTCCAGCATGGGGTTATGTCTCTAAGTTGTGCCTCGACACGTAGAAGATATAGTCCCATCCTAGGCATTACATCATGGAACTACTCCATGGCATACAATTCGCTTCCAGCATCGGTCGTACCGAATTTAGCTTCGAGCACATCCCATCAGTTTTTGGCAACACACATATGCAGATACACGTCAACCAACTTGTCTCCGGTCACAGTAAGAACGGATCACACAAATATGGTGGTTGCCTCCCTAAACACATTGTCATGTTCAGGAGCAATCGTTACCGTGGGAGACACACCACCAACCCAGAACACGTTTATCGTTGTGAGCCACAAGGTGGTCCTTATCTGCCAACACTTAAAATGTGTCCCGGTAAACTTTTTCGGTTTTAGTGTAGCGGCGAAGCCATTAGTCGAAAAGTGCATAAAATAAGGTTTTTGGATTGTTAGAAATATTAGCACCTTTTCGATTAGACTAATCCCCAAGTAAATAATAAACATGGCAAATACGATATGCATCTTATACCGATACCTAAGCATGTGAGCACGTACAATACATATAATCGAAGCATCTATGAACACAACATATACGTCTAGCACATGAACGAGTAAACGAGGGATGAACATATCGTACCCTCTAGTTGGCGATGTGACGCAATGGAGACTCTTCGTCCTATGCGCGAAGATGGACTTGCGCAGGAGGAGGACACTGTCTGGCGGCATGGTGGCGTCGATGGCAGAGAGACCTGGCAAGGTCGGTGTGTTAGTTTCTGCTCTAAAGATGGATTGACGGAAGACGGCGACGACGACACATGAGAGTGCGTCAGACCGGTTTGTACCCCAAACCAAGTATGTGGCGTGGTTGGGGCCTCCGGCTTTAGATGTTAGGTTTTGATGCGATATCTGTTTGGTATTAGACTCGGACAATCGGCACCCCTTCATCTAGTGGATAGGAGTAGCGACTGTTATTGCTAAGATGATGACTTCAGACTATCTGATGTACTAATTTGTAAGATCTTTGTGAATAATTTGTAGTAATATAGATGTGGAGGCGGTGTAATCCCCCTTTTTCTAAAAATATCCTCACAGTTTTTCGTATTTATTATTCAGCACTTATCTATGCAGATAATGCTAAAAAAAACTATCGGTACAAAGAAAAAAACAATGCACACTCGGATGCCCGCGCTGCCTCTCTCACCAAACTAGCCGGCGACCTCCGCCGCCCTCCGCGGCTCCGCCCTTGCCTGCTACCGCTGGTCCGGTGTTCCTCCTGCGTGACCCCGCGGCTCCGCCTGCTGCTGGCCGCCGTGCTTTTCCAGCCCGGCGCCGTCGCACAAGCCTGCTCGGGCCTCTCCCGGCCCAGGACTGCCCCCCGCCTCTGCCTTCCACTGCTGTATAGTCTGCTTTTTTATTCTTGCATGGAGCTAGTTAATCACTTGTTGGCTGCTAACTTCTGAACTTCACGCTTGGCTTGCTCCTATTGCTTACTTCGTCAAGAAAATTGAATTGAAGAACTGTGCGTATGTCAGTATGTGTTAGCGTTAGTCATCAGTCCTACATGTATTGTTGGTCACAAATTGATTTCCTTTTAACAAATGGACACAATTTGGTGTACTTTTAAATCAATGTCATTTCACGTAACAGAAAGATGAAGGGGTTTATTGAGCAATTAAGCTTTATTTTGTACTCCCTCTATTCCTGAATATAAGTCTTTGTAAAGATTTCATTATGGACCACATACGGATGTATATAGATGCATTTTAAAGTATAGATTCACTAATTTTACTTCGTATGTAGTCCACAGTGAAATCTCTACAAAGATTTATATTTAGAAACAGAAGGAGTATATTTTTGCATGTTTTTTTAAGGGTGGTGGGGTATTTTAGGTAGCTATACATGACAAAAAAATACATGTTGTTGAAACAAAAATTGGCCCGGGTTTGCTTCAATCTTGGCTCATTCAATTATACTATTTCTTCCCCTAAAAAATCTATACCGTTTCTCGGCATTCATTAGTACTCCCTCCGTTCAAAATAAGTGTCTCAAGAGTTGAGACAACTCTAATAATTTTGTAACAGTAACATCAGTGGCCAATGGCTAGCAATTGTTTTTCCTTTTTGAGAACTATAATGGGCTGGAAAATGTCTGAGCTACTAATTGTTCTGCTTGCTGGCCTACCCTCCTTTTACGGGCTGCTATTTGCTGCAGTGGGCCTTTACCATAGAAGCCGAAATGAGAAGCCCGTAAACGGCAAGCTAACCCGGCGCCTCCTCATCCGCCATTCCGTCGAGCACCCCGGACGCGCCGCCGTTGCTATGCTTCTCCGCCCCCGCCCCTTCCTCCTGCAGGCCCTCACGCCGCTTCCCTTCTCCCGCGGCCCCCTCGCGGTCCGCCGCACGCTCTCAGCCCATGCCGCGGCAGCTGGGGCCGCCCCCCGCGGCGATGCGCCCGCGCCGGCGCGAACCCGCCACAAGAACTCCCGGAAGGCCGAGCCGCCTAGGGTGCCCGCGGATACGGCGCTGTTTTTCTCGCCGGGGGTAGACCGGGATGCGGCTGTGACGGCCGAGATGTTAATTCCGGGGTCGAACATCGTGGTGGGGCCGTACGCCGGGGACGCGAGGGTAAAGGAGGCTGAGTTCATCGGGTGCAGCGCGCACGCCCGGGACTGCCCCAAGGATGACCGCCCCGAGTTCGCCGTCCTCGGCCGCTCCAACGTCGGCAAGTCCTCTCTCATCAATACACTCACGCGCCGCAAGGAAGTGGCACTCACCTCCAAGAAACCTGGTAAGCATCTTTCTTTGGTTTTAGAGATGTTCTTAGTTTCGTATTGTATGCAGTTACTCAATGAGTAGGTGGTTTTGGTGCCCGACATGGCAAAATGTGTTTGTTGCCCTCTAGAATAGCTACTGGTTAAATTTGCCAAAGTAAGGGCATCTCTAGCCGATCCCCTAAAAGATAGAGTAAACCGCCGAGTTAGCTATATTGGAGTAAATTTACTCCACTAAGTTTTGGCCGGACCTAGCCGAACTCCTAAATTTAGTGGAGTAAAATTTTGTTGGCTTATGCATTTCGTCGAACACTTGCTATGCGCCTCCACGGCGAGCGGCGATGATGGTGACCACGCCGGAGACGCGCCACCGACCACACGTTTGTCACCGAGCCGGTATGTGCCTGCCAAGACCACGGCGGAGATGACTGTCGGCGACACCCAATACAGCACGCTGCCTTAGGCCTTCTTGCGCCAGGCACCCGCGTGACCTTCTCCACAGCCGTCTCCGCCTGCCGCAAGATGTTCCCGGACAACAGCGGCTTCAACTGGTCGGCGCATGATAGTATGGACTTCATGTCCAACCTTGACGCCGGCAGCTTCGTTCTTCACCAGTGACGGCCAACAACAACGACCCGTTGAAGCTCCTTGCGAGTCCGTACACCGGCGAGGTCGCCGCGAGGCCCGAAGTCAACATCGAGGGAGTACTCGATGGGGGGCTTCACGCGAGTGGCCAGGCGGACGCACATGCGAAGAAAAGTTTTACTCCAGCCGGCCACGGAGGAGTAAATTTACTCATCCGGGAGGCCAACGAGTAAATATTTTACTCCTCTAACCGGTTTAGGAGATCGGCTAGGTGCCGGTTAGAGGAGTAAAACTGAAATTTTACTCACCTATAACTTTTTAGGGGATCGGCTAGAGATGCTCTAAGTTGGTCTTCTTTAATGAATACACGAGCTCTAGTAATCAAAGTTTTTGAGTCGCCGACTAATCGCCAAGTTGTTGGAGCAAGGTTGGCTTGCGCAGGCGACTTGGCTAGAGGAGCGAGTCGCGCGGCTGGTAGGGTAGTCGATGATTAGTCGGGCGACTAGGACCTCAAAGCAGGGCGGCTTGCTTCAGCAAGGCCAAGGGAGGGAAGGCTGGGAAGGTGAGGAGGCCAGAG
>LR738715.1:160385820-160427305 GCA_902687465.1 Secale cereale | reverse complement strand
GGGGGGGGGGGGGGGGAAGAGACGAAGGTGGAGAGTGCGCCGCCTGTACGAGGAGAAGCACGGAAGAGACGAAGGAGAAAGGCACATGGGAGAGCAGATGCACGGTCCAGATTAGAGCATATGGACGGTCTGGATTTTATTTGGAAGCTAGGGTTACATAATGGGCCTATTGGGCCAGCTCTCTAGCACGCAAACAGAGGAGGAGCAAGACGCGTGCTCCCATCCTACATCAGAATCGCCGCCTCCATTGCTCCTACGAACTGCTGCTGCCTTCTCCGAGCTGAAGTATCCTCCAAGCAGCTGCCTTCCCCCTCCTCCGCCTGCAACAGCACCTCTTCCCCCTCCTCCTCTTCCTCTTCCCCCTCCTCCTCCTCCTCCTCCTCTTAACACCTGGGGCGACTTGGGGCGATTAATCACGACGAGTCGCAGACTAATCGCAGCGAGCCACTAGTCGGAGGCATGGCGACTCGACTTGGCTAGGCGACTCAAAAACCTTGCTAGTAATTGCTCTCGGCTTGAGATGAAAATGTAATTATGCTGCAGGCTTGGTAATGCTCTGTTTGTGTTATAGCGGTTTTCAACTGTATTATCGTGATAATCGATAATTGTACTTTTAAATATGGACATGTTTATCGCCTTATCAATCTGTTTTGATGAGAGTGTATTATTTCACTGATTCTATAGCAAATTTCTTGGATTTATGCTACTGCTTTTTTACCTTTTCGAAAAGGAGGGTAAATCCCCAACCTATGCATCGTGTGATGCATGCAGTAATCTTATTGCGAAAGTTCTTCTCCCAGCTTCTGCACCTATTAGGGATGCACATAGCATTTTTTAGATAAAAGGCACGAGCAGCGCCCGGCTTCGGTTTTAAATTAATAAAGCCCCAACATCAGACCAAAGGAGTAACAAGGTCACTGATTACATAGACAAGCAGAAATCGAACCAGTAAAACACCAAGAAGCAGTTCGAAACACAGCCTTTGAAATATGAGTACGAATATTTTTATCTTGATGGGTGGAGTAGTGCACACATTCCTCCACCATGCTAGGTACCAACCCTGATCCTTATGAAAATAAATGGAGAAAGACGCCTGTGCATCACTAGTCTAACTGCATTCCCAACCACTGAGCCAAGGCTCCATGTTTGAATTTATTTTACTGCTAACTTGTCCTTTCATTGTTGTTAAATATCATATCTGGGACTGATATCATATATTTTGCAGGGAAGACTCAAACAATTAACCACCATTTGATTAACAAGAGTTGGTACCTTGTGGATTTGCCTGGTTATGGGTATATTCACTTTCTTCACCCGCACTACTAGTTTATTGCATTGTATGAAGCTGCAACTGATTAATTTGAAGGAGCTTAGTTTTTGTAAGAACATATGATTAATTAGTAAAAACAACTCATGTTCTTCAGGAGTTGAATAGTCACATCCTCTGTTTTTTTCTTATTCATTTGCATACCTGTTCTTGATGCAATGTCATTTATGTGTTCATGTGTGATGTAAGTGAATGTCAGCGTAATCATATAAACATAATGCCTTGGAAGCTCAATACAATATGTCCTACAAGTTTTCCAGCAGTAAGTTCAATACACAACTGTCAGCTACCAATTATTTCTACTTCAAACTGCAGTCATTGAATAGCATAAGGGATGCCTAAAAAAGAGGATATGATATGCCACGAGTCTTTTAGATAAATTTCATTCTATTGGAAGTATGTCTTGGAAGCCCTTCATGTTTTGGTCTTTTTGTCAACTCCAATATTAGATATAGAACAGACATAAGCTCTGTCAACTTCTGAATAAGTTGCTGTCTGACTAAGGATATAGCAATTACTCCCTCCGTTCCTAAATATTTGTCTTTCTAGACATTTCAAATGGACTACAACATACGGATGTATGTAGACATATTTTAGAGTGTAGATTCACTCATTTTGCTTCGTATGTAGTCATTTGTTGAAATCTCTAGAAAGACAAATATTTGGGAATGGAGGGAGTAATACATAGTGCATGAAACAAGAATGTTTAATGGAATCCAAAAGAACAACTGGTGTTAAAATTTCATTCTCATTTTTCATATTATCTTTTCGTACTCGACATACTTAAGTACTCCCTCCGTCCGGAAATACTCGTCGGAGAAATGGATGTATCTAGATGTATTTTAGTTCTAGATACATCAATTTTTATGCATTTCTATGACAAGTATTTCTGGACGGAGGGAGCATTTACCTGGCCTACGCAGTGAACATGATCAGATCAAGTTCTTCCTACTTGTAGGTTTGCAGCTGCGTCCAAGACAGCTCGAACGGATTGGTCTTCGTTTACCAAGGGGTATTTCTTGAACAGGGATACTTTGGTTGGTGTACTGCTACTTGTTGATGCTAGTGTTCCAACTCAACAAATTGACCTCGATTGTGCTAGCTGGCTTGGTCGTAACAATGTGAGACAACTTAGTCTTTAGCTGATAATGTATCCTATATATGCTGGTTGTGGATTTAAATGTCAAGTAACTTATAACTTATAGTAATACTGATCTCCAACACCTATGTGGCTATTCTATTGTTTTGGTGTCACAGGTCGGGCTAACCTTTGTGTTCACCAAGTGTGACAAAGCAAAGAAAGGCAAAGGGGGTCGGCCTGATGAGAACATCAAAGAGTTCCTGGAAAACATTGGTTCGCTCTATCCAAAGCCTCCTCCATGGATCATGACGAGCAGCACCACAGGACTAGGCCGCGACGGGCTGCTCCTCCATATGTCGCAGCTGAGGAACTACTGGGACAATGAGGCAACTTAGGCCAGTGTTTGTTCAGGCTTTGACTAGGCTTGAGACAGCTGCAGCTAGGAGCAACACTACTTACAGACGAGAGTAGCACAGCCCGATACAACATGCCCGACGATCTGCAGTTTCTAGACTTGACTGACGGATCGTGCTTTGCGTAAACTTCAGGTTCAGTTTCGTTGTGTTGGCCTCTTGATGTATAGCGGAAGATGATTCACGATACGCAGACTTGATACAGTAATACCGCGCCCCTTTTGGTCCATGTTTGCTGTAACATTTGGCACACCTGCGGAAGTAAAGTCTCGTCCACTTGTTACGATTTCTGAATGGGCCGATCTGGAACTGTACATTTACACCACTCCAGTATGTGGCGAAGGCGGCCCAGCAAATTCAATGTACTGCAGACATTGAATTGCACGGAAATTAATTTGTTGCGCACGCTTTACTGCCCGACAGACTACATGGTCTAGTACGTCTGGTCATTAAAATTCGATTAAATCCAGATTTCCGGTGGTGGTACCACTGTACCGTGGTACATACGCGCCGGCCTTTTTTTGTGGCGCTCTCGCTTTGAACAGCGGAGACATTGACACAGTTACTATGCCCCACTGAGAAGCAGGACAGGCATCGGAAACGGAAAGCGACGCGTGCACGGACGACTGGTGACCGGAGAGATGTTGCTCTTTCGCCGGGGCGGGGCTGGCTGGCTCGCCGATCCCCCAACACCGCCGGCCCGGTGGCTCCACCGGTAGCGAAGAGGTGAGGTCCATGGTATGCCATGCCATGTGTTTCTTTGGTTTTATGGGTTTTCTGAAGCAGGCGGCGTCCGGAGCACAGAACCAAACTCTGAAAAGCCGGGAGAATGGCCAACGTCAACTCGCGGCAAGTGTTTTGTAGGAGTAGTTCGTTGCTCCTTTGCTGTGTTAAAAAAAAAAAGGTTCGTTGCTGGGCGAGAGGTGGCTGTGAGACGGAGACCGGGGGTCAATCAAACGGCCCCATGCCCTGCTGCCGCTGACTGTGGGGGCAGCCGCAGGTGGGCTCATGGGCCACATGCTCCCCCACCCTTCTCCCCTTTCTCATCAGGCCTCTCCTCCTCCGTCCCTCTCTGTCCCTGGCTCTATCGGGCCCAGTGCACAGGGACTGTGAGGGTGCCCTTGTCCCCTCTGCGACTGAACCACATCGCCACCAGATTTTTTATTGAGGGAAACATCGCCACCTAGTACGCAAAAATGCCTTAAAAAAAGGGCCTGCGAATGGCAAATGCCCACTGCTGACGGATGTGGGAGCCGGGTATCCAACGCCTTCAGCATACATTTCAAACCTTATTTCAGTTAACTGGACGAATTTATACGACGGAATTTACCAAAGTTCGGATGGAAAATGAAACAAATTATCCATACATAGAATGCAAATAAGTCTAGGAATAATAGTCAAATTCATCTAGATTAAACGAATGTTCAACAAAATTTTCATGAATATATCATGTCATTTCACACTTACTGCTCCTTGAGCTTTATCCAACAGTCTATGTGCTTAAATGATCTGCCCACTATCATGTGGTACATGCTACACAATTTGTAGAGAAACTGAGTGAATGAATGAATGAGTCAACAAGTTGAGCAAGAATAAGCAAAACTTATTATTACTTCGGTTGCCGCGCACAGTGGTCACTTTGCCTCCAGCATATCAACCGTGACACAAAACTTGGTTTGGACGGTATACCTGGTCATGGGCAGCCCGGCTCGGACGGTCCGACCTGACTCGACCCGAATATACCGAGTCAGGCCAGGCCCGTGTGTGCCATCGAGCAGGGTTTGGGCCTGAAAATTGAGCCCGACGAGTAGGTCGGGCCAGGTTCGGGCTTGTGAAAACAACATTTTAACCATAGTTGGGTCGGGCCGTGTTGGGCTTTTTTTGGCTCGGTCTGGGCTTGGGCTTGATTTAGTAGGCTCGACGATCGGGCCGGGCCGGGCTCGAGCCTGAAAATTGAGCCCAACGAGTAGGTCGGGCCAGGCTAGGTCTTGTGAAAACAACATTTTAACCATAGTCGGGTCGGGCCGTGTTGGGCTTTTTCGGGCTCGGTCCAGGCTTGGGCCTGATTTAGTAGGCTCGGCGATCAGGCCGGGCCGGGCTTGGGCCTACGTGGGCAGAGTGGAGTGGTACAAGGGCGGCATCGAAGGAGGGGGGAGCAGATGTAAAGTTAGGGGAGCAAGTGCGGAGTGGAAGAGAATGAGAACAGAAGGGGGATTTGAGTAGGCCATGGGTGTCAGCCTGTCTGAACATAAGCGTAAATACCGCCTAACAAGGTGAGATGTGAACTGTCGCCCTAAAGACCAAGGTGGTCTAGGGGTGGAAGACCTTGAGATTAAAAATAAGTGTTTGTTGAGAAAATGGCTTTACAAGATACTTAATGAGGATGGGGTTTGGCAAGAATTACTCGGGAATAAGTATCTTCATTCAAAAACCCTCTGTGAGGTTCAGGCAAAACCTACAGACTCGCCTTTCTGGAAAGGACTCATGGGAGTTAAGAATGTTTTTTCGTAGAGGGGCGTTCATCGTAGGAAATGATCTAACTACTAGGTTCTGGGAAGATACATGGCTAGGGGACAGTCCACTAGCCATGCAATACCCTCGACTCTATCATATTGTGCAGCGAAAAGATGTCTCTGTTGCCTCTGTGATGGGCCATATACCATTGTATGTTGCCTTTAGAAGACAACTGACTGGGGACAAATGGACAGACTGGTTAAACCTTGTTGAAAGGTTGATGATGGTTAACCTTTCACACGAACCAGACACATTACGTTGGAAGTTGACTGCTTCTGCTGCCTTTACAGTCAAATCCATGTATACAGACCTATATGGAAAATGAAAGTCCCACTGAAAATAAAAATCTTCATATGGTATTTGGATCGCACGGTCATCCTGACAAAAGATAATCTGAAAAAATGAGATTAGTAAGGCTGCACTAAGTGTTGCTTTTGTGGCAATGAGGAGTCGGTTCAGCAACTATTCCTTCAATGCCCGCTTGCTAAGATACTATGGAGAACAGTCCATATAGCTTTCAACTTACCTCCACCTACAAATAGTACGAATATGTTTGGAAACTAGTTGGTGGGGATGCACCCCAAGTTTAAGAAAATGCGTACGGATCGGTCGGCGGACAAACAAAGACATGCGCCAGATGATAAAACATGTCGATTAGAGATGCCCTAAGAAGAAAACCAAGTATGCAAGAGTACGCTGACAGGGATCTCCGCCCTCCAGGGAGGGAGGGAGGGAGGCAGAAAGAGGAGGCAAGGGGCACCAACCAATCCTATCGCCCAAGCTGGAGTGAATTGTTGGTGTGCCACTAGACGAAAAGGAGTACTGATGTACTAGCTATCTTGCTTCACAATCACAACACGGCAGCAGGCAGTCAGCTCCTTTCCCCGCACGTCACCGGAATATACATTTGCGGGAGATGATGCGCGAATCGCACCGATCTGGCTTGATGATACTGGCTCGCACGTTTATTATCGGTCTTGACGGCTTCTCATGTACTCCATTTTAAGCTACTGAAGCTACTCTAACTATCTCATTTTACTCTAACGCTGTGTTTGGATGTCTGTAATGGACCTTCTGAAATGGATTTGGTATTTGCTAGCTACCAATTCAGGTGTTTGGATGTGCACAGAAACGTCCCGACTGAAACGAGCCCAATACAGAAACGAAATTGTGGTCACGCGGGCAGGCCTCCCGCGATACGGAGCTCCTCGGCTCCGATTTGGGTCGAATTGGTTGTCCCGCAAAAGAAAATGATTGGGGACAGACGACCCGAGATCTGCCTCCTTCCCAGCGCGAGACCAACTTCAGGAGGCGGCGGCGCAGGTATCCATCCCGACTCCCTAACCCTCTTTCTCCTTCTCTCTCCAGCGCCGGCTCCCTTCAAGCCCCTCTGCCACCGCCCCTTTTCCCTACTCCTGCAACGTCCCTCCTTTCCATCGGATCCATCCATCCTCCTGCAGCCGCTCCTTCCCTGACCTGCACGGCCGTCGTCGGATCTCTCTGGCCGGCACATCTCCGGCCGTATCCGCACGGCCGCCCCTTTTAACTACTCCTGCAAGCTTCTGTATTTACGTGTCAATGTCATTGAAGCACAAGATTAGAACCCGAGCATCACCAGGCAGGACTCTGAAAGTCTGAATCCAATGTGTTATTTGTTGCAGCTGAGCCGTTCGAGGAGTACCTGATTTTGAGTGTACAACACCGGATGAATTGGGAGAACTGTCATTTCACTACAGCGTGTAGCTTGGAGGATGCACCACATGTTACAATATGTACTTCCTAGACGTAAGATAATAAATTTTGTTGTTATGTGAATATTATATGATGTTGTCATGAATTTCTAGAATATTTGTTATTTTTTATTGCTATATAATCGTTCAACTATAGTCACACATTGTACAAATTTTTATTTGATGCATATAGAACAAAGCACTATCCAATTCTACACTTTGCCATCCAAACATGATTTGATATTGAAACTTCACTGAGATTCCCTCAGCCAATTCATCAAGCATCCAAACAAGCGAATTTGTATTCATGTCCAATACAGTTTCCTCAGTGAAATGGAATTGAAACAAATTCAATACAAAGGTCTTCAATACAGACATCCAAACACAGCGTAACAGAAACTAAACTAAGCAAGCACTACCGCTTGCAAGTCCTACACTAAACTAAGCAATCATGATTTCTAACAACAACAATCTTCATCAGAAAGTCTTAACTTAACAGCAGCAAAGAGAAGAAAGAAGAAAAGAGATGAGAAGTTTATGCAGCGGGGTGGTAGGGAGAAAGGGGTAGTGGGGATAAAGGGCGTTGGCCGGGGACGTCAAGAGGGAGAGGCAGAGGGGAGGCCGACGTTGAGAGAGAGGGGCCGCTGGCCATGACGAGAGGCCACCGGTGAGCGGATCTGGGAGGGAAAGAGCGATGGCGAGAGGGAGGGAGCCGTTGGAGAGCGAACGAGTGTGAGGAGTACGAGTGTGAGTGAGCGAGCGGTGGGAGGGCAATTTGGGAAAGTGACAAAATTCGTAACGTGATGAAAATTACACTAGAAAAGCTTAAACGACCTACATTTCGGAACAGAGGGAGTAAGTAACAACATGGCTTGCCAGATCTACAGCTTAGAACTGCCGCGAGCAGCAAGCAGGGGTAAGATGATTTGCGGGGGATTCGTAAAGAATATTCAGGCACCATAAAAAGGCATTTCCTAGTTGAATCGCTGCATGGACCATCCAGCACCTAACGGTTTACAATGAAACTGAAACTGCTGCTGACAAGATCAGGTGAGCAGGGCAAATCAAGAAGGAAACGGAAGAGTGTGGACTGCTGCCCGTGCTGTTCCAGGCCATGCGCATGCGTCGCATCGCCTCGCATGCGCACCCGCGCGCCGACTCGATGGATCAGCCTCTGTCGCTCGCTGGCTGCAATGCGGGCGTCAGCTCTTCCCCGATTTGGTCCGTTCCTTTGCCAAAGACTGCAGTGCCCGGTGTATGCCTTGGTCAACTCAAGCACCCAGGCTTTGTCCCCCATGCACGCGTGGACACGCGTGGCGTGCGTTGCACTCCCGCGGTGCCATACTGCCATACGCAAGAAGCGACGCACGAGTGACGAGACATGTACGTACCCGCACGCTCTCATTCTCTATGCACCAGATAGATTTGGAGCTTGATTTTGGCTTGGTCTCCTGGAGCGAGACGATTTGGACGATTTGGAGCTCCCAGCCAGGAATTTTAAACACTTCCAATATTTATTTTTGAAGGTTTGAAAAAAAAATCTAAAAGTATCTCCACATCTGTAATAGATGTATTAGATGGATATATGCATAAAAATTCATAAGAGATACTCCCTCCGTACCATATTAGTTGTCGTTCAAACATGTACTCCCTCTGTTCCAATATGTAGTGCGTATGATTTGAGGCTTCAAGACCAAGGCATGTCGTGGAGGTGTACTTTTAGACCATAATAACCCTGCATGCATACTCCCTGTACACAACACGTGGATGTCCGTGCACCGTCCATGAAAAGCTAGGGGTAATTCTTGTCCAAAGTGCTTCATGCGCACTACATTGTAGAATTCTTGCAACAAACGAATACGCACTATATATAAGAATGGAGGGAGTATCTAGCATTGAAATACTTCTAGCTACATCGATTTTAGCGACAATTAATATGGGATGGAGTGAGTACTTATCTCCACATTCGTTTTAGCTGTAAAAGTGTCTCCACATCTGTATATAGATGCATTATGGATATGTATAAAAGTTCATAGGAGATACTCCCTCCATACCATATTAGTTGTCATTCAAACGGATGTATCTAGCATTGTGAAATACTTCCAGATACATTAATTTTAGCGATAATTAATATGGGTCGGAGTGAGTACTTATCATGTGAGCTACACCAAAAAGACAATCATGTGATTTTGCAATGGCAGATATTACACATACTACTCGCTATTTTCAGCTCTACGAATGCGTCTTTTTTGTGTACTCATATAAAACCTGCAATGCAAATTTATAAGTAGATGCATATGTCACTTCTATGTGTACATGTCATTTTTTGAAAAGTTATTTTTCATTGAAGAATATCACTTCTCTTCTTCACAGAATGGGTCTTATTAGATCATGGGCTCCAGAACGTATCTTCGTCCTCGGGTTGCTAGGACGGGGTGTTCGGTGTAACCGGACCAATTGGCACTTTAAGAATTTTGGTTCTCAAAAAATGAAGATTCATCGGTTCACGGCAGATTGAACCAAAATTTCTAGTTTTGTTCTCGGTTTTAACCGATTTGTGAAGAACCATAGTAGATTGACAGCTAGAGGTAGCAATATTATCCATAGATACCAGTATCCATGGATATCCAGCTCGTTGGGGAAGGGTGTGGAGAACCTTTTCTACCCATGGATTTATGCGGATGGGTACCCACAAGCTCACGGGTTGAGCATATAGTTTAAAAAACCGGACCGGACAGGCGGTCGAACCGGAAAAAATTGGAACGAGGAGCCTCAATGGTTTTTAAGCTAATAAGACCGTTCTACAATCAGACCGTAGAAAACTGGTCAGACCAGACGGTTTTCTAGAAAACTGGTGAAAAAAGGGCAATTGAACCGGGAAAAAACAGGAAAATGTTTTAATAGAAATTGAGAAATTTTGATTCGATCCAAGGTCATGTGAGCAGTACGGGGGGCATGCCCATGGCCCAATAACCAACTTTGTTGTCCACTACATGGATATAATTTTATTTAACCATTGTTTCACACTATATTAGCACACATATTAATCAATATATATTATTTTATTGCTTAAAAAACCGACAATCGAACCGGTGAACCGATGGTCCGACCAGTAAAAACCTGAACCGACAACCTTTTCGGTTCGATTTCCTGTTTGGTTTTTCAAACTATTGTTGAGTATGGATTCATAACTTCCTTCATGGATACCTATCTAGCAAGCGAGACTCACGTAACAGTGGCACGTGTCATATAATATGTCCTAAATATGAAGTGTAGGATACCACCGAATCAAGGTCACCGAACCAGGGAGGTTGTTCCTAACTAAAGCATTTAACTCAGCAAATCCGATGTGTTACATTGACGTGCCATATTGTTGTCTTATTTTCACTCATTCTAATAAATAAATGTGACTATGCAAGACCTTTTTTATGTTGTTGCACACTTGTGATTTCGTATTGACCATATTATGTTGTGTCATTCATGCTTGTAGAATTTAATGTATATATTGTAGATTGTGTTATGTGATATTTTATTCCTATCATCGTTGTTGCTATGTACACGCTATGGCTGTTGTTCTTATTGCTATGAGGATACGAGTATGGGTATCAACAAGTATGGGTATGTGCAGCATCCACGGCACATCTTCTATGGTTGTTGATGGATAGTTAGATATCCAACGAATATGGATATGGGCAATATCCATGACACATAGGTACTGTTGATACCTGATTTTGACACGGAATAAAACATTGTTAAGATGGATTCAAATGAAGGAGTGCTCTGCATGAAAAAGTTCCACAATGTTGATATGAACATCTTTGAAGTTTGAGCCATCGCTGTCTGATTTCATCTAGAAGGCCGAAACTATGCTCAAATTACCATGATCTTATATTCAAAGTATTGTTTGGCCAATTAAGCCTCTAAGCAACATCATATGAGAAAAGTTTATACACGGATTGTCTTCGCCTCGTCGAAACGATTGATTCTGATATAAATATCGTCTCAATCCAAGGTCACATGCAAAAGTTAGAGCCACCGGAATGCGGCCCTGTCACGAGCCAAAAAATGATGCGCTCCATCACACACTCATATCATCGATGTTTGATGGGTAGCGCCAGTAATTATCCATTTTGCGCAAGCTATTCGACCTTCAAGATGACCATGAATCGAAAAACGTTCAACATGAAAGTTGTTTGTCTCGTCGAAACGGTCAAATTTGATTTTAGGCGCATCTTCACCCGAGGTCGTTTGTGGCATGTGAAACCCAAAAAACGAACTGATGTCTCAGACTTACCTAAGTCCGAATTCGGTTAATTTTGAAAGTGGACAGGATTTGGAGTCCTTTTCTTGTACGGGAAGTCGATCCGACTCATAAATAGATGAGAGGTGATGGCCGATTGAATAACACACAATCGAACAAACACATCTACTACTTTTTCGTGTTCATCTATCCCATTCCCATGTATCTTTCTTCTCGTTCTTCGTCGTTCTTCAACAATGGAGGGCTACGAATCCACGAGGCTCTAGGGGCGGCCAGGTCGACCTAGAACAACCCATAGCCGCCATGCGCCCAGACGGGGTCCCTCCCGAGCATGTGGGGTTTACAAAAGTGCATGCCGGATTGCTTGCGTACCGCGCTTCCGGACGGTTCTCTTTCGTTGTGAGCTGCGGTGCATCACCCCTAGCGTTGGAGGTACACGATGACGTGTTCTTGTGCGAACACAGTTTTCGGTAAATCCGCTCGGAAGAAGCTTTGAACGGTCTCCAACATGTTCTTGTTACGAGGAGAGCGTCATCAAGCGGCTGCAATCTACGAAGGTAATATGCATCAACAATCTCCTTACGTAAATGAAAATAGCCATTATGTTGGTGTTGCTAGATCTTCCAATAGACATGTCATGCCGGCCAACCTTAATGAGAAAAGTCCGACTAGTTATTCTGTTGGAGAAGCTTGGTGTTTACATAATTGCGACATGCCACTTATGGATCCGAACTTTCGTGCATCAACAACACGTTTCAATATGCCGGTGAACAACATGATGAGTTCGAGTGATCAATATAGGACACCTCATGTACAGGAGTGTGTCTCATAGTTTATCCATCGGCAGCCGGCTCACAATATGCGGGTTCATCGCCAAACATGTCGATGGATGGGAGAATCGGCCATGCTTCCATTAGCTATTTTGACGGTTATCCTCAGTCATCATATACTATACCTCATGAGATTAACTGTTCAACGACATTTGCAACTAAAAATATTCAAGACCCGGCTCACCTTCGTGATTATGGCCAAGTGAATGGAGATCCTACATGAGCATTTGTGCCTAATATTGAAGGAGATGAGGTGGCTCTGGCTGCACTAAAATGTTTAGCCCAAAATAAGAAGATTAGCGCTCTTTGCCTTGAGCAATATGATAAGGGGTTGGTTCCTGATTATGAGGCAATAAGAACTAGGGTTTTGAAAGAAGATGAAGTGTTTCCAACTGATCAAATTGTCGAGAGAAAATATTCAATAACAATGCATATGTCCCCACCTATCGTTGCATCATGTTATACACCCCATGTACAATTGCAAAATTTTGGCAACATCAATTCATTGCCGAAAGATCGTAAAAGCATTTGGGGCATGCCGGTCCAAGCAAGGCCGAACTTAAAGAAAACATATGGCTCGTATGAACAAGGTCAAGCCAAAGCTTGCAGGGTGTAGCGCCAACCATTTTACCACACCAACTCTTGCGGAGTTACCAGCAGAATATCGACAGGCTTATGAAGCACTCAAGCAGAAGCGTGAAGAGGAAGATTTGCAAGAATATGTCAAGTTCATTTCTCCATACAGAAACCATGTTGGCCCTTCTATGATGTTAAAGAAAAATAAAAAAGAATCTTCGCAAGAAAATCAGCAAAAGATGATTGGCTCGGCAAATACTGTTGATATGGTTGATGTCGATATAAATGCGACTAAGTCGTCTAAAGCCAAGTCGAATGGTTCGTTTAAAGCCAAACCGATGGTGGATGATATGTCCATTTTGCATCATATTTTTACGTTGATATTTATTGCATTATGGACTATTATTTCACATTATGGTACAATACGTATGCCATTTCTCTCTTATTTTACAAGATTTATATGAAGAGGGGGAATGCCGACAGCTGGAATTCTGGACCAAAAAGGAGCAAATCTGAGATACTATTCTGCACAACTCCAAATGTCCTGAAATTTTTACGGAGAATTATTTTGGAATATATAAAAAATATTGGCCGAAGAAACAACAAAAGGGAACCCACCAGGTGGCCACAAGCCTGGGGGCGCGCCCTACCCCCCAAGGCGCGCCACCAGGGCTTGTGGCCCCCCTGGCCATCATCTGACGCCCATCTTATGGTATATGAGGGGTTTTCACATAGAAAAAATCATAAGGAAGCTTTCGGGACGAAGCGCCACCGTCTCGAGGCGGAACCTGGGTAGAAGCAATCTAGGGCTCCGATGGAGCTGTTTTGCCGGGGAAACTTCCTTCCAGGAGGGGGAAGTCGAAGTCAGCGTCATCACCAACCATCCTCTCATCGAGGGAGGGTCAATATTCATCAACATCTTCACCATCACCATCTCCTCTCAAACCCTAGTTCATCTCTTGTACTCAATCTTTGTCTCAAAACCTCAGATTGGTACATGTGGGTTGCTAGTGTTGATTACTCCTTGTAGTTGATGCTAGTTGGGTTATCTGGTGGAAGATAATATGTTCAGATCCTTGATGCTATTAAATACCCCTCTTACTATGAACATGAACATGCTTTGTGAGTAGTTACGTTTGTTCCTGAGGACATGGGAGAAGTCTTATTATAAGTAATCATGTGAATTTGGTATTGGTTCGATATTTTGATGAGATGTATGTTGTCTTTCCTCTAGTGGTGTTATGTGAACGTTGACTACATGACACTTCACCAGTATTTGTACCTAGGGGAAGGCATTGGGAAGTAATAAGCAGATGATGGGTTGCTAGAGTGATAGAAGCTTAAACCCTAGTTTATGTGTTGCTTTGTAAGGGGTTGATTTGGATCCACATGTTTCATGCTACGGTTAGATTTATCTTAATTCTTCTTTCGTAGTTGCGGATGCTTGCGAGAGATGTTAATTATAAGTGGGAGGCTTGTACAAGTAAGGACATCACCCAAGCACCGGTCCACCCACATATCAAATTATCAAAGTAGCGACCGCGAATCATATGAGCATGATAAAAACTAACTTGACAATAATTCCCATGTGTCCTCGGGAGCACTTTGCATTATATAAGAGTTCGTCCAAGCTTATCCTTTGCTACAAAAAGTATTGGGCCACCTTGCTGCACCTTTGTTACACTTGTTACTTGTTACCCATTACGAATTATCTTATCACAAAACTATCTGTTACTGATAATTTCAGTGCTTGCTGAAAACCTCTTGTCATTTCCTTCTGCTCCTCGTTGGGTTCGACAGTCTTACTTATAGATAGGACTACGATAGATCCCCTATACTTGTGGGTCATCAAGACACTTTTTCGGCGCCTTTGCCGGGGAGTGAAATGCCTTGGGTGAGTGGAATTTGGTAAGAATTTTTTTATATTACGTGCTGAAATTTACTGTCACTTGTCACAATGGAAAATCATCCTTTGAGGGGTTTGTTCGGGGTATCATCACCTCGACCGGAAGAACAAAGAGTTGCTCCTCAACCTACTGAACCTACTGAAAATATTTATTATGAAATTCCTTCGGGTATGATAGATAAATTGCTAGCTAATCCTTATGCAGGAGACGGAACACTACATCCTGATATGCATCTAATCTATGTGGATGAAGTTTGTGGATTATTTAAGCTTGCAGGTTTGCCCGAGGATGAGGTCAAGAAGAAGGTCTTCCCTTTATCTTTGAAGGGAAATGCATTGCCATGGTATAGGATATGTATGCTATTAGAGCTTGGAATTACAACCGTTTGAAATTGGAATTTCATCGGAAGTTTTATCTTATGCATCTAGTTCATTGTGATCCGAATTATATATATAATTTTTGGCCTCGTGAAGGAGAAAGTATCTCTCAAGTTTGGTGGAGGCTTAATCCAATGTTATATTCATGCCCCAATCATGAACTCTCAAGAGAAATTAATATTCAGATTTTTTATGCTCGATTTTCTCGTAATGATCAATCCATGCTCGATACTTCTTGTGCCGGTTCTTTTATGAAGAATACTATTGAAATTAGATGGGATCTTTTGGAAAGAATTAAACGCACCTCCAAAGATTGGGAACTCGACAAAGGTAAGGAGTTAGGTATAAACCTTGAGTTTAATTGTGTTAAATCTTGTATGGATACCAATGCTTTTCGTGAATTTAGCACTAAATATGGACTTGACTCTGAGATAGTAGCTTCTTTACGTGAATCATTTGCTACTCATGTTGATCTCCCTAGGGAGAAGTGGTTTAAATATCATCCTCCCATTGAAGTAAAAGTAGTAGAACCCATTAAAGCTGAAGAAAAAACCATTACTTATAATGATAATCCAGTTGTTCCTACTTCTTATATTGAGAAACCACCTTCCCAGTTAGGATAAATGAACATGCTAAAGCTTAAGCCATGGTTCGGAAGAGTTGTATAAGAACACCTACACCCCTGAACAAATTAAAGTAGAACCTAATGTTGATATGGTTAAGGATCTCTTGTTTGATAATACTGATGGGCATGTTATTTACTTCGTTGGTGAAGCTGCTAGAATTTCCAAACCCGGTAAGAAAGATAAACACAGAACTATAATTGGCATGCATGTTTTCCCAGTTAAAATTGGAGATCATTATTATCATGTTTTATGTGATTTGGGTGCTAGTGTGAGTGCTATCTGATGTCGCTTGAGATGTGTCGGTGTTTCCCCAAGGAATAAGGGAGGATGCAGCACATCAACGGTAAGGTATTTCCCTCCGTGATGAAACCAAGATTATCGAACCAGTAGGAGAACCACGCAACACTACATAAACGGCACCTGCACACAAATAACAACAACTTGCAACCCGACGCGTTAAAGGGGTTGTCAATCCCTTTCGGGTAGCGGTGCCAAAAAGTGACGTAAGTATAAGATAAAATTGTAGTAGATTGATAGATGCAAATAAAAGAAAATAAAACGCAGAAAGGTATTTTTGGGTTTTTGATAATATAGATCTGAAAATAAAAGACGAAAAATAAAAGAAAAGGTGTGACAGCCTGGTTTTTGCCCTCTTTTCTTTTTCTGATTTTGGTTGCCATTTGAATTGAATTTGGATTTTTGAATCATTTCAGTTGGACTTAAACCCTTGGGCATATTCTTGATTTTCACCCAAGTGGCTCCTCTCTCTCTCTAACCATCATTTCCTCTCTGATTAATCCCAAAATAATCCCAGGAATATTTTTCATAATTGAAAAGTATTCATTTCTCCCTTAAAAGCCCTAGTTAGCAACATATGCTCCAAAGCAACCCTCATTTTTATTGCTCCTAAAATCCTGAGAAAATTCCCAAATATTATTTGAACCCTAGGGCACCTCCGTGAGCAAAAGTATTGCATCACTTTTTGGAATATTTTTGCTACAGAAAATCATTTCTGTTCTGGACAGAATTGGCACTTTACACATCAAGTATAATTTTCCTTGATCCAATGAGACTGTTTTTTCTTGAGCTTTATTACCTTCCTAAGAGATTGCTAGACCTCAAAGCTCCGCCCTCAACTCTTAATGGATCACTCACAGTTAACTTCACAAGTTACTGTCCAGAAACTTACCATGAAGTAAACCGCGCACACACGGCTCCTAGGTTCAACTCAAAGTGTTGGAACCACTCAAACCACCAAGGACTAAACGCCAGACATGAAGTTTATGCTTAGCACTGGTTGATGTCATAGTTCACGCGGTGACCGCGTTCGTCTAGGCGTGCTGGCATGCTACCGACGCGCTCTGCGACGTGCCCGAGCTTTTGTTGAGCTCGTGCTCGCTTCCCCGACCACAGCACCTTGCCAAACCACGCCATGATCATCGTCTCGACCCTCTTAACTCCTCGCTGGTGCTCGCTGATGTCGGAGCTCGCCGCAGTGAACACGGGCACGACCCGACCAAGTCAACAGTGCGTCGTGCCACTGTGCTCGTCGCCATCCCCGCTCCCGTGCTCGTCTCCGTCCTCCCATAGCACCCATGTGAGCGGCGTCGCCTTCTCCCCCTCTCACTAACGCCGTTCGTCGCGGACGCTATGTCCAGAAGCTCTCCAATGGAGCCCGATCCCCCCTCATCGCTCGCCTATAAATACGGCCACCCCTAGCCTCCTCGAGCATCACCAAGCACTCCTTCAACCTCCACAACACCGTAGCAATCCGCAGCCCGGCCGGGCAGGCCTCGGGCCGCCGTCCCCGAGCTCAAGCTCGCCGGCGACCCCCTATGTTCGCCTCCATCCTTCCAGCCCCCTCCCGAGCTCAAGCCACTCCTCCGGCGTCTTCGTGGGGCTTCGCTGGTGTCGTCCGACCCGGTTGGATCCCCGGGTGCAGCCCCACATCGCCGTCGTCCCCAACTCTGGCGACCTCTGTTTCCTGCCGCCGCTGGAGAGGCCCGTTCCGACCCCGTCTGACCACCCCTAGCTATTCTACGGATAGGAGCAGGTGCGCCTCGACCCCCTCTTGCTTCCTATCCATCTGGATTTGGCCACCGACCTCTCCTCGCCGGAGAAACGCCGGTGCATCGCCGCCCCGCCTCTTCTTCTCTTCACCCCTTCCTAAAACTGACCGTGGTGGCCCACTGTCAGCCACACAGCCCCGCGACCAAAGCAGTACGCGCTGGCGTGGCACTGACGTCACCCCCTGGTCATTTTATTTATATTTCAATTTTTTTACAGAAACTTCAAATAGCCACAACTTTTTAACCTTAAGTCCAAATGAAGTGATTCTTTCTGCATTGTGTTCTTACTGAAAAGATCTAGCAGCTCACCAAAATGAGATTTTTCTCTGCTATCTAGATTTTCTGGTGATTCTCAGAGTGATTCTTGATATTTTCTTTCTCTGTTTTTAATTAATTTCAGAAGGTGAAGCTTGTCTTGAGGATCACCAGGAGGAGTGTGAACCTCATCTGCACTAAGGCAAGCCACATCAACATTTTCATGGTGCCATCTCAATATTAGTGATTTTTCCAACTTGAATAATGATTTAGTTCATGCATATAAATCACTTAAATGAATATTTATTTCTGCTGAATGATTGTTTTGTTTGGTATACTTAGTTTACATTGTTCGAAACTAACTAAGTTAGTTTAAGTCAGTAGAAGTAATATTTGGGTGTGTGATAATAAAATGAGTATGAAAAAGACTAGCTTGGTTATTATTTTCTTAAGTAAGAAAGTGGATTATTTTAAGTTAATATCATGGTTAAGTTTGATGAATTATAATAATCAGAGAAGTGGTATGAGGTTGCTGATGATTATTGTTAGTGGAATACTTGATGAGGTTGATCCATTTATTTCCAATAATATGTGATGCATGATGTATGGTTGCATTTTCATGGCATATCATGACACCGGTTATTTTTACTTTGAGTTAAACTTGACAATAACTCAACTTGAACATATCGTTGATCGGATCATGGTGCCACTGAATCGAGTTTTTCCCAGTGCAACCACATTTGCCTTTATGGGAAGGCCTTTATTCGGTCTGTTGTCATGCCTCTGGTCAGTACCTCCAATGAGGGAAGGTTATGGGCGTGCGTTACCTTAGCCTGGTAAGCAGACATAACCTTGTGTGCCTGTTTGTTGTTCTGGTACCTTGTCCCCGTTTGGGGCCGTTTATGTTTTGCCACGACGGTGGCCATTGATGCCTTTGGTAGGCAGGGGGCCACCCAAGACTTAGCCTAGTGGGGAGTAAGTCGGAGTGGCCGAGAGAGTGTCATGGCAATGTGAGGGTTTCGTCGGAATGATGTTGGTCCACCCAAATGGGAGTGCAAGGCCATGGATTTCGTGGTGTGGGTAAAGTGCGCTACCTCTGCAAAGTGTATTTAATCTATCGATAGCCGCGTCCTCAGTTACGAACACAACTCGGAAGTAGGTCACACCATGGATCAACAATTATAAATAATCATGCATACTAATGATAATCACCTCGCACCGTTGGAAAGATGATGGTTGAGAAATTGTGTTGATGGTTGAAACCAAGGTGTTGGTTTCTTTTGTGATCCGAGAAAGATCACTGGTTGGTTACAGGGTAACCCGTTCGGTAAGAAAGTCCGAGGGACTTGATGCACGAGATTATGTTCACTGCATTTCTAGTAAGTATTTGCATTGATGATAATTTGAATAAATATCATGATATTTTTGTCATCATGTTTATGCTTGTTGTGAGCTTGCAAGTACATTCAATGTATTAACCTGGCATGTCATGCTAGATTTCAGGAAAGTTTCGTTGGATCGGAGTGCTGCCCTAGTCTAGATCGTGTCCACATCGGTGTCCCTGTGCTATGGAGTCTTGCTTCGTCGTCGTTTCGCTGCCATGTAGTTGTCGTGATCAAGGCCCCTTTATGTTCACTAAATAATGTACATATTGTTCAGCCGCAGCGTGTGTGACGCTTGGCCTCGCTACTTGATGTAATTTCAAACCATTTTCCGCTAGTATCAGTAAAGCGGTTGATTTCTGTACCAAGATGTTGTGTGTTGCCAGAAGACGTGATCTCTAGGCTGGCAATGCAAGGTAAACCGGTTGCTCTAAGCCGGGGTGCCACAAAAGGAAAATGGAAATATATATTTGAAAGTATATGATAGGAAAATAGACCCGGGGGCTGTCGATTTCACTAGTGGCTTCTCTCGAGAAAATAGCGTGCGGTGGGTAGACAAATTACTGTTGGCCAATTGATAGAAAAGCAAATAATTATGATGGTATCCAAGAAAATGATCATGTATATAGGCATCACATCCAAGATTAGTAGACCGACTCCTTCCTGCATCTACTACTATTACTCCACACATCGACCGCTCTCCATCATGCATCTAGTGTATTAAGTTCATGGAAAATGGAGTAATGCAATAAGAACGATGACATGATATAGACAAGATCTATTCATCTAGGAAAAGACCCCATCTTTTTATCCTTAATAGCAATGATACATGCGTGCCTTGCTGCCCCTTCTGTCATCGGGAAAGGACACCACAAGATCAAACCCATTACAAAGCACCTCTTCACATTGCAAGATAAATAGATCAAGTTGGCCAAACAAAACCCAAACATTATTGAAGAAATATGAGGCTATAATAACCAAGATTGGATATTAAATCAAGGAAAATCTTATCGTAAACTCACAACTCATCAGATACCAACAAACACACCGAAAAAACTCATTACATCAAATAGATCTCTGAGAGACCGTTGTATTGAGATACAAAGAGAGAAGAAGCCATCTAGCCACTGCCTACGGACCCGTAGGTCTGTGGTAAACTACTCACGCATCATCGGAGAGGCACCAATGAGGATGATGAACCCCTCCGTGATCGTGATCCCCTCCGGCGGAGTGTCGGAATAGGGCTATAGATTGGATCTCGTGGTTCTGGAACTTGCGGTGGCTGTAACAAAATTTCGTCGACTCCCTTAGGGTTTCTGGAGGAAGGAGATAATTATAGAGCGAAGGGGCGGCGCGGGAGGCCACCGAGGTGGGGCTGAGGCGTGCCCTAGTGGGTTGTGCCCCCCTCGAGGCACCCCTAGGTGCTCCTCTGGCCCATCTGGTGTCTTCTGGTCCAAAAAAATCCACAAAAAGTTTTGCTGCATTTGGACTCCGTTTGATATGGTTTTTCTGCAATGTAAAAAAGAAGCAGAAAACAACAACTGTCACTAGGCACCGTGTCAATAGGTTAGTCCCAAAAAATGATATAAAATGACTGTAAAACATCTAAGGATGATATTATAATAGCATGGAACAATCAATAATTATAGATACGTTGGAGACATATCAACGTCCCCAAGCTTAATTCATGCTCGTCCTCGAGTAGGTAAATGTTAATAACATAATTTTTGATGTGGAATGCTACCTATCATGTTCATCACATATTCTTTTCTTTAAAGCATGGACAATTGGACTTTTATATGGTTCAAAGCAAAAGTCTAGTTTTGACATGAGGACTTTAATACTCAAGCATATCAACAAACAACCATGTCTTTTCAAAATATCAACACTAAAGCAAGTTATCCCTAGCCCATCATGCTCAATCATTGATCCATTAATGCAACACATCCAAATATTAGCTACATCCAATGCTCAAGTGCGATAATAGTGTTCCGTAGTTGGTGCTTTATAAGAGAAGATGGAGGCTCAAAATAAAAATAAAAATTGCATAAAGTAAAAGATAGGACCTTTGCAGAGGGAAGTAGGGATTTGTAGAGGTGCCAGAGCTCAAAGTTTAAATATAGAGATAAAATTATTTTGGGTGGCATGCTTTTCTTGTCAACGAGAACGACTTGGAGTTCCCAACACTTTCCATGCTAGATATATCATAGGCGGTTCCCAAATATAAAATAAAGTTTATTCCTTTTTCCACCAAACTTTCACAAGCCATGGCTAATCGTATCCACGGGTGCCCCCCATACCAACAGTTTCCAAGGAGTTAATTATTTGACAACATAAAGTAAATTTCCTTTTTCATTTCGGGATTGGGAATCCCTATTACGGCCATACTCTCATGCAATGACAAGTGAACAAACACTCATCTTTAGAATAACACATCTAGCATGAAAAATATTAGCTACCCCTCGCCGTTTCATGAGCGGTACGGGCACACAAAAGATAAATTTATTTTGAAATTTAGAGTTGGCACATACAAATTTGCTTCAAACGGCATGGAAATACCACATATAGGTAGGTATGGTGGACTCATTTGACATAACTTGTGTTTTAGGATTTGGATGCACAAGTAGTATTTCTACTTAGTACAAGGTGGAGGCTAGCAAGAGGTTGAGAAGCGACCAACCAAGGAAAGAAAACCATCATAAGAGAACATTAAACACAACTAACACCGAATAATGCAACACTAGTAGGATGTAATTTGATTGCATGACTATTGACTTTCGTTCTTGCATAGGGAATCACAAACCTTAATATCAATATTCTTACTAAAACATAATTACTCATTAACATGTCTCACATATCACTATCATCATATCTCAAAACTATTACAAAGAATCAAGTTTATTTTGTCCAATGATCTTCATGAAAGTTTTTATTATATCCTCCTTAGATATCTATCACTTTGAGACTACTTTCATAAGTTGCTTTTGATAAGCTCAAACAAATATAAGTGAAGAACATGAGCATAATATTTCTTTCTCTCAAATTAATCTAAGTGAAGCAAGAGATAGTTTCTTGAAAAATAACAAAGCACACCATGCTCAAAAAGATATGAGTAAAGCACTAGAGCAATTCCAAAGCTCTAAAAAAATAAGTGAAGCATAGGAGCAAGCATAGCATAATTTGGCTCTCCTAAATAGGTGTGTACAACAAGGTTACTTATTGAAAATTAGAAAGAAAAACAGGCAAAGAATGATATCATACAAGACGCTCCAAGAAAAACTCATAATATGTGACGAATAAAAATATAGCTCCAAGTAAAATACCGATGGTCGTTATAAGAAAGAGGGGATGCCACTCGGGGCATCCCCAAGCTTAGTTGCTTGATACTTCTTGAATATTATCTTGGGGCGCCTCGGGCATCCCCAAGCTTAGCCTTTTGCTACTCCTTATTCCTTCGTCCCTCGCGATCTCACCCAAAACTTGAAAACTTCAATCACACAAAACTCAACAAAACTTCGCGAGATCTGTTAATATAACAAAACCAATCTTTACTCTAAGTACTGTAGCTAAACAATTCTTATTTGTTTGTATTATATCTACTGTATTCTAACTTTTCTATGGCAAAAACTCATCAAAGGAAATCATAGAATCATCAAAAGAAGCACATAACACAACGAAAATAGAATCTGTCAAATACAGATATATCTGTAAAGATGCGAATTTTGACCATACTTGTGTCGCTCTAAAAATTCTAAAAAATTAGGATAACATGGAAAATGTGTATATTGATAAGGCCAACAAAAATCAAGAGTTTATCACACTCCAGTAATCGTCAGAAATTCAATCTCTGGACGCAAAAGTTTCTGAGTTTCCAACGCGATCAAATCAACTATCAACCCAATCATCGCAAAGGCCGTGCTTGGCAAAAACATTTATTTAAACCACAAAAACACATCAAACCAGAGGTATTATTGGGTATTTTATTGAAAACAGCAAGAAAACCAAAAGGCAAAAAGATACAAGTTGGGTCGCCTCCCAACAAGCACTACCGTCTTACGCCCTTAGCTAGGGATAATTCAAAGATCTCAAGTGTTGTCATCCTTGTTGGATGTTCCATAGGTTGCCCTCATTATAGATTCATAAGGTAATTTGATATTTGTTCTAGGGAAGTGTTCCATACCTTTTCTCTAGGGAAATTGAAATTTAATATTCCCTTCTTTCATATCAATCACTACACCAATCGTGCGTAAAAACAGTCTACCAAGTATAATAGGGCAAGACGGATTGCAATCGATGTCAAGAACAATAGTCTATGGGTACATAGTTCCTATTTGCAGGAATAAGAACATCATTGATCCTTCCCAAAGGCTTTTCAATAGTAGAATCCGCCAAATGCAAATTAAGAGAACAATCTTCAATATTGGTAAGACCAAGAACATCACAAAAAGATTTCGGAATTGTGGAAACACTAGCACCCAAATCACATAAAGCATTGCACTCATAATTTTTAATCTTGATTACGATAGTAGGTTCCCATTCATCATGTAATTTTCTAGGGATTGATACTTTCAATTCCAACTTATCTTCTAAAGCTTTCATCATAACATCAACAATATGTTTAGTAAAAGCTTTATTTTGTTCATAAGCATGAGGTGAATTTATCTTGGATTGAATCAAGGAAATACAATTAATTAATGAGCAACTATCATAATTAATATCCTTGTAATCCAAAAGAGTAGGCACATCACTAGTTAAAGTTTTGACCTTTCCAAACCCACTTTAATCAATTTTCTCAAGAAGATTTTCACCCTCCGAATCATCGGGGCGCCTTATAGCTAAAGTTGACTCTTCTTCAGTCCCTTTATCACCAAGTTGAACCTTACTAAACAAAGAATCAATAGAAGAGACACTAATCATTTTAAGATCTTCATCATTTTTATGAAAGCAATCATTAGAAAACATTTTTTTTCTAAAAATTCTATTTTAGTTCTAAGCATGGCGGTTCTTTTCTTACTTTCATCCATAGAGACATAAAGGGACTTAACTGATTCCTCAACCTTAGGCACAAAAAATTTCAACTTGAGATTTTCCACATCATGAGAAATTCTATCAATACTTCTAGACATATCATCAATCTTATTCAAATTTTCTTCTATAGAAGCATTGAAAACCCTTTGAATATTGATAAATTCTTTAATATTGTTCTCTAGATCAGAGGCGTTCCTATTATTATTATAAGAAGAATTACCATAACTATTAGAGGAATTTCCCGGGGAAGGCCTAGGATTAAAATTACCTCTATAAGCATTGTTGTTGAAATTATTTCTAGAGATAAAATTCACATATATAACATCACTATTTTTACCAATCAAAGTAGATAAAGGCATATCATTAAGATAAATAGGAGCATTCTTACTAGTAACCATTTTCATGAGAGCATCAACTTTTTCACTCAAAGAATCAATTTCAACCAAATTAATTTATTTACTAGTAGGCGCCCTTTCGGTATGCCATTGCGAATAGTTCGCCATAATATTATCAAGCAATGTGGTGGCTTCACCAAAATTAATTTCCGTAAAATTACCACCCGTGGCGGAGTCCAAAAGATTTCGAGAAACAAAATTCAACCTCGCATAAAAAATATGATCATCCAAAGATTTAACCCATGAGTTGGGCAATTCCTTAGCATCAATTTCATCCTTTACCAAGATTGTGCTACATTCTCATGTTCAAGTTGTTGGAAATTCATCTGGGTTCTAAGGGAAATATTTTTTGCGGGGGAAAATACTTAGTAATAAAAGCATCTTTGCACTTATCCCAAGAATTGATACTATTTTGAGGCACAGATGAAAACCAAATTTTAGCGTGATCGCGCAAAGAGAACGGAAATAATTTCAACTTCACAATATCATTGTACACATCCTTTTTATTTTGCATATCGCATAACTCCATCAAGGTGTTAAGATGGGAGGTGGCATCCTCATTAGGAGTATTGAAAAATTGATCTTTCATGACAAGATTCAACAAAGCAGCATTAATATCATAAGATTTCACACTAGTGGCGGGAGCAATCGGAGTGCTAATGAAATCATTGTTCTTGGTATTAGAAAAATTGCACAGCTTAGTGTTCTCTTGCGTTATCTTGAGAAATTGTAAACAAGAACACAAGTAGGAAGTAGATCCGTCCGAAAAATGGTGAACGAACAAGAAGGCGAATAAACACGGCAATTTTTTGCGAAGTGGGGGAGATAAAACGAGAGGCAAATAGAAAATAATGTAAATTGCAAGGAGATGAAATTTTTGATTAGGAACCTAATAGATGTTGGTGATGTTTCCCCGGCAACGGCGCCAGAAAGTTCCTTTGATGTCGCTTGAGTTGTGTCGGTGTTTCCCCAAGGAATAAGGGAGGATGCAGCACAGCAACGGTAAGGTATTTCCCTCAGTGATGAAACCAAGGTTATCAAACTAGTAGGAGAACCATGCAACACTACATAAACAGTACCCGCACACAAATAACAACTACTTGCAACCCGAGGCGTTAAAGGGGTTGTCAATCCCTTTCGGGTAGTGGTGCCAAAAACTGACGTAATGATAAGATAAAATTGTAGTAGATTGATAGATGCAAATAAAAGCAAATAAAATGCAGCATGGTATTTTTGGGTTTTTGATAATATAGATATGAAAATAAAATAAGAAAATAAATGAAAAGGTGTGACAGCCTGGTTTGAAAGTATATGATAGGAAAATAGACCCGGGGCTCGTAGATTTCACTAGTGGCTTCTCTCGAGAAAATAGCGTGCGGTGGGTAGACAAATTACTGTTGGGCAATTGATAGAAAAGCAAACAATTATGACGATATCCAAGGCAGTGATCATGTATATAGGCATCACATCCAGGATTAGTAGACTGACTCCTTCCTGCATCTACTACTATTACTCCACACATCGACCGCTATCCAGCATGCATCTAGTGTATTAAGTTCATGGGAAAACAGAGTAACGCAATAAGAACGATGAAATGATGTAGAAAATATCTATTCATGTAGGAATTGAACCCATCTTTTTATCCTAAATAGCAACGATACATGCGTGCCTTGCAGCCCCTTCTGTCACTGGGAAAGGACACAGCAAGATCGAACCCATTACAAAGCACCTCTTCACATTGCAAGATAAATAGATCAAGTTGGCCAAACAAATCCCAAATATCCGAGAAGAAGTATGAGGCTATAATAATCAAGATTGTATATTATATCAAGGCAAATCTGATCATAAACTCACAATTCATCGGATCCCAACAAACATACTACAAAAAGTCATTACATCAAATAGATCTCTAAGAGACCGTTGTATTGAGATACAAAGAGAGAAGAAGCCATCTAGCTACTGCCTACGGACCTGTAGGTCTGTGGTAAACTACTCACACATCATCGAAGAGGCACCAATGAGGATGATTAACCCCTCCGTGATTGTGATCCCCTCTGGCGGAGTGCCGTAATAGGGCTATAGATTGGATCTCGTGGTTCTGGAAGTTGTGGTGGCTGGAACAAAATTTCGCCCACTCCCTTAGGGTTTCTGTAGGAAGGAGGTATTTATAGAGCGAAGAGGTGGTGCGGGAGGCCACCAAGGTGGGCACAACCTACCTGGGTGCGCCTGGGGGCCCAGGCGCGGCCTGGTGGCATGTGCCCCCCTCGGGGCACCCCCAGGTGCTTCTCTGGCCCATCCGGTGTCTTCTGGTCCAAAAAAATCCACAAAACGTTTCGCTGCATTTGGACTCCATTTGATATGGTTTTTCTGTGATGTAAAAACAAGCAGAAAATAATAACTGGCACCTGGCACTATGTCAATAGGTTAGTCCCAAAAAATTATATAAAATGACTGTAAAATTATTGTAAAACATCCAAGAATGATAATATATATATAACAACATGGAACAATAAAAAATTATAGATACGTTGGAGGCGTATCACTACCCCGTTTACTCTATAGCAGGAAATTATGAATGATATCGCACCTGCTGAGATAGAAGATATATACGTTACTATTAAACTCACTAATAGAGATACTATCACACCACTTGGGATTTTTAGAGATGTCGAGGCCTTGTGTGGGAAAATAAAATACCCTACTATTTTTCTAGTTCTTAGCTCCCCAAAAGTTGATTTTTCTCCCACTATATTTGGTAGACCTTTCTTGAGAATGGTGTATGCTAAAATTGATTGCACTAAAGTAATGGTCAGTGTTAATTTTGGTGATGTTTCTCATGAGTTTAATTTCTCCAAATTCTGTAGACAACCTCGTGATAACGAACCACCTTGTAAGGATGAAATTATTGGTCTTGCTTCTATTGCCGTACCTCCAACCGATCCATTAGAACAATATTTGCTAGACCTTGAAAATGATATGTTTATGAATGAAAAAACAAAATAGATGAGATATTCCTTAAACAAATGCCTGTTTTGAAACACAACCTACCCGTTAAAACTCTTGGAGATCCTCTACCACCCAAGAGCGATTGCGTGTTTGATCTTAAACAATTACCCGATACTCTGAAATATGCTCATCTTGATGTAAAGAAGATACATCATGTCGTTATTAGTTCTAACCTTTCAGAGCATGAAGAAAAGAGATTATTAAAAACTTTGAGGAAGCACGGTGCCACTATTGGATATACTCTTGATGATCTTAAGGCCATTAGTCCCACTTTAAGCCAGCTTAAGGTGGAACACGACGCTAAACCAGTGGTTGACCATCAGCGACGGTTAAATTCTAAGATCAATGAAGTAGTAAGAAATGAAATATTAAAACTTATGGAAGAAGGTGTACTCTATCTCATATCTGATAGTAAATGGGTAAGTCCCGTTCGTTGTGTCCCTAAAAAGGGAGGTATTACTGTCGTACCTAATGATAAATATGAATTGATTCCACAAAGAATTATTCCACGATATAGGATGGTAATTGATTTTATAAAATTAAACAAAGATACTAGGAAAGATCATTATACTTTACCATTCATTGATCAAATGCTAGAAAGGCTACTAAAACATGCACACTTCTGCTTTCTAGATGGATATTCTGGTTTTTCCCAAATACCCGTGTCACAAAAGGATCCAGAAAAAAGCTACTTTTACATGCCCTTTTGGTACCTTTGCCTGTAGACGTATGACTTTTGGTTTATGCAATGCACTGCTACCTTTGAAAGATATATGACAAATATATTATCTGATTTTTGTGAAAAGATTGTTGAGGTTTTCATGGATGACTTTTTCGTTTACAGAACTTCTTTTGATGATTGCTTAAGCAACATTGATCGAGTTTTGCAGAGATGTGAAGAAAGTAATATTTTCTTGAATTGGGAGAATTGTCACTTTATGGTTAATGAAGATATCGTCTTGGGGCATAAAATCTTAGAAAGAGGTATTGAAGTTGATAAAGCTAAAGTAGATGTTACTGAAAAAATCTCGTGTCCTAAAGATATCAAAGGTATACGAAGATTCCTCGGTAGTGCTGGTTTTTATAGGAGATTTATTAAAGACTTCTCTAAAATTTCTAGGCCTCTTACTAATATCTTTCAGAAGGCATTCCATTTGTTTTTTTATAATGATTGTGTAGAAGCCTTTGAAACACTTAAGAAAGCCTTAATCTCTGCACCTATTGTTCAACCACCTGATTGGAACCTACCCTTTGAAATTATGTGTGGTGCTATTGATTATGTTGTTGGTGTTGTTCTAGGACAAAGAGTTGGTAATAAATTAAATGTTATCCATTATGCTAGTACAACTTTAGATATTGCTCAAAGAAATTATGCTACTACTGAAAAAAAAATCTTAGCAGTTGTGTTTGTTTGTGATAAATTCAGATGATATATTGTTGATTCTAAAGTAACTATTCACACTGATCATGCTGCTATTAAATACCTTATGGAAAAGAAAGATGCTATACCTAGACTAATTAGGTAGGTTCTCCCTGTACAATAATTTGATTTACATATTACTGATACGAAAGGAGCTGAGAACCCAGTAG
This sequence comes from Secale cereale, assembly GCA_902687465.1. Taxonomy (NCBI): domain Eukaryota; kingdom Viridiplantae; phylum Streptophyta; class Magnoliopsida; order Poales; family Poaceae; genus Secale; species Secale cereale. The sequence continues at coordinate 160,397,938 of LR738715.1, read as the reverse complement.
CAGATAACTTCTCTAAGTTAGAAAATATTCTTGATGACCCACTACCCATTGATGATAGCTTTCCCGGTGAACAATTAGCGGTCACAAACGCTTCTCGTAGTACTCCATGGTATGCAGACTATGCTAATTATATTGTTTCTAAATTTATACCGCCTAGTTTCACATACCAACAAAAGAAAAAGGTTTTTCTACGATTTAAGACATTATTTATGGAATGACCCACACCTTTATAAAGAAGGAGTAGATGGCGTTATTAGATGTTGTGTACCTGAGCATGAATAGGAACACATCCTACGAAAACGTCACTCCGAGGCCTAAGGAGGGCACCATGCTGGAGACGGAACTGCACACAAGGTACTGCAATCTGGTTTTTATTGCCTACTCTTTTTAAGGATGCCCGTAAGTTTGTCTTGTCTTGTGATGAATGTCAAAGAATAGGTAATATTAGTAAATGTCAGGAAATGCCTATGAATTATTCACTTGTTATTGAACCATTTGATGTCTAGGATTTTGATTATATGGGACCCTTTACATCCTCTAATGGATATACTCATATTTTAGTTGTTGATTACGTTACTAAGTGGGTAGAAGCTATTCAAACTAGTAATGACGATCATAACACCTCTATTAAAATGCTTAAAGAAGTTATTTTCCCGAGGTTTGGTGTCCCTAGATATTTAATGACTGATGGTGGTTCACACTTTATTCATGGTGCTTTCCGTAAATTCTTGCTAAATATGACGTTAACCATAAAATTGCTTCACCTTATCATCCCCAGTCTAGTGGTCAAACAGAATTAAGTAATAGAGAAATAAAATTGATCTTGCAAAATACTGTCAATAGATCTAGGAAGAATTGGTCTCAGAAACTTGATAATGCATTATGGGCTTATAAACTGCTTATAAAAATCCTATGGGCATGTCTCCATATAAAATGGTTTATGGAAAAGCATGTCAGTTACCTCTTGAACTAGAACACAAAGCTTATTGGACAATTAAAGAACTCAACTATGATTTTAAACTTGTCGACAAAAAGAGGCTATTTGACATTAGCTCACTTGATGAATGGAGAACCCAATCCTATGAAAATGCCAAGTTATTTAAGGAGAAAGTTAAAAGCTGGCATGACAAAAGAATACAAAAGCGGGAATTTAATGGAGGTGACCAAGTCTTGCTATACAACTCTCATTTAAGATTTTTTGCAGGAAAACTTCTCTCTAAATGGGAAGGACCTTATATTATCGAGGAAGTTTATCGTTCTGGTGCCATCAAGATCAACAACACCGAAGGCAATAACCTGAGGGTAGTAAACGAGCAAAGAATCAAACATTTTATCTCAGGTACTCCCATAAATGTTGAAACTACTATTATTCATTCCATAACATCGGAGGAGTACATAAGGGGAACTTTCCAGCACACTTCAGGAATCTGAAAAGGAATAGATATGTGATACGGTAAGTAAACTGACTCCAAAAGTTTTCCAAAGGCAATTTTACTCTGTTTTGGAATATTTAAAAAATAGAGAAAATAAGTAGTTTGAATAGCGCACGAGGAGGCGGCAAGCCGTGGGGGCGCGCCCTACCACCAGGGCGCGCCTCCCAGGCCTGTGGCCACCTCTTGTGGCATCCGGACTCTGTTTTCTCCCAGAATACTTGTTCTACACGGTACAAATTCTTTATATAATCTCTCGAAGGTTTCGACCACCGTATCACGACAATATCCTCTGTTCTTATTTCGAGTTGTTTTTTGACAGATCTAGATCGCCATGACGTCCCCAAGTGTCTCCAAGGACAAGTTCCATGAGAAGGTCATCAGCCCCAACCTCCCGGAAGTGATGTAACACCCTCAAACCATTGAGATGCGCGAGGGGGTGCTTCACATCCGGGATTTCAAGTGCCAAGGAGGACCGGAAGTGTGGAGGCCAGACTTGAAGTGGTGGAGCATGAGGTCTTCAAGTGCCAAGGGATGGTGGAACGGGGACTCAATGCCAACCACTCCATGATCACGGAATTCACCCGTGACCACAAGCTCGACACCAAAGATATTGGAAAGGCCATCTTCAAACTTCATGAGAAAATCGAACATCTCCAAGCCCAGATCTATGACCTGCAAAACCAAAACTGTGAGTATGAATATAGATTTAAGAGGATGAGTTTGGCTGCAGATTTGAGAATTCCAAAGACTCGTTCATCCTTCTACGATGGTGACCCTATGCCTTGGAAGAGGGAGGACAAGACTCCCACATCATCAATCCCAACATCACCCCCACCAAAGAAGGAGATTTGAGTACATGGGTATGGGCACACCCCTTGGCTTGTGCCAAGCTTGGGGGAGTGGTAATCCCCAAGTGCAAGGAATCATCGTAGAAATTTGGAAAGGTGGAAGTGATAAGTATGGAGTGTCGAACCCGCAAGGAGCTAAAGGTAGGATCAATATTCTCTCAAGTCCTATCTGCCACTGATACGACTCTACATACACCGAACATTTGCTTCCATCTAGAAACGAGAAATGAAACTACGTTGTGGGTATGAAGAGGATAGCTTTGCATGATATCAGAGAACTAAAATATAAAATAGGTGTTGTTATCATAAAGTTTTAATATATTATATATATTATAAATAGCGATTGTGGGATGGTGATGGGTCGCTGTGCGGAATTTTCCTAGGCAATTGTTAACAAGATCGGTAATCATTATTGCAATTTCATATGAGAGAGAGGCATAAGCTAACATACTTTCTCCACTTGGATCATATGCACTTATGATTGGAACTCTAGAAAGCATCCAAAACTACTAAAGATCATTAAGGTAAAACCCAACCACAGCATTAAAGTATCAAGTCCCCTTTATCCCATACGTAACAACCCCCTTACTCGGGTTTAAGCTTCTATCACTCTAGCAACCCACTATAAGCAAATCATGAACGTATTGCAACACCCTACAGTAGGAATCCTTCACGTGTGCGCATCACAAGAGGCACCATAGGACAACACCAAAATAAAACATACAACTCAAACCAATCTAGATCATCAATCAACCCAAAATACAAAAGAAATCTACTCAAAACATCATATGATGGCAACACATCGTTGGATCATAATATCTGGCATAAAGCACCCTCTTCAAGTAGGGGATTACAGCGGGGTGCCGGAGAGTGGACCGCTTAAAAGAGACGAGGAAGGTGATGAAGATGATGATGTTGATGAAGACAATCACCGTGGCGATGGTTCCCTCGGTGGCACTCCAGCACCACCAGGAGAGATGGGGAGAGAGTCTCACCCTTGTGCTTCCTCCTCCATGGCCCCCCCCCCCCTAGACGGGGAGAGGTTATCCCTCTGGTCCTTAGCCTCCATGCTGATGATGGCCCCCTTCGGCTTCCTCCTCCATGGCCTCCGGTGATGATGGCCCCCTCCGGCAGGGTGCCAGAGAGGGCCTAGATTGATTTTTCGTGGCTAAAGAGGCTTGCAGTGGCAGAAGTTCCGATCTCGGTTTCTTTCTAGAGGTTTGGGTATTTATAGGAATTTTTGGCGTCGGTCTCACGTCAAGGGGGTGCCCGAGGTGCCCACAAGCCTGGAGCACCCTCCCGAGGGGTAGGGTGCGCCTAGAGGGCTTGTGGAATCCTCGTCCAATTCCTGGCCCAGCTCTTGTGCCTCGGGGGTCTCTTTTGGTCCATAAAAAATCACTATAAATTTTTAGCCCATTCCCAGAACTTTAATTTCTGCACAAAAAATGACACCACGGTAGTTCTGTTGAAAACAACATTAGTCCGGGTTAATTCTAATCAAATCATACAAAAACCATATAAAATTGTTGTAAACATGGCATGCATACTTCATAAATTATAGACACCACTACAACAAAACCACTTCCTTGATAATACGTGTTTGTCCCTGTTGGAAATATGCCCTAGAGGCAATAATAAAATGGTTATTATTATATTTCCTTGTTCATGATAATTGTCTGTGATTTATGCTTGAATTGTATTATCCGGAAACAGTGATACATGTGTGAATACATAGACCACAACATGTCCCTGGTAAAGCCTCTAGTTACTAGCTCGTTGATCAACAGATGGTTACGGTTTCCTGACATGGACATTGGATGTCATTGATAGCGAGATCACATCATTAGGAGAATGATGTGATGGACAAGACCCAATCCTAAGCCTAGCACAAGATCGTGTAGTTCGTAATGCTAAAGCTTTTCCAATGTCAAGTATCTTTTCCTTAGACCATGAGGTTGTGCAACTCCCGGATACCGTAGAAATACTTTAGGTGTGCCAAACGTCACAACGTAACTGGGTGGCTATAAAGGTACGCAATGGGTATCTCCGAAAGTACCTGTTGGGTTGGCACGAACCGAGACTGGGATTTGTCACTCCATATGACGGAGAGGTATCTCTGGGCCCACTCGACAAGACATCATCATAATGAGCTCAATATGTGACTAAGGAGTTGGTCATGGGATGATGTATTACGGAACGAGTAAAGAGACTTGCCGTGACGAGATTGAACAAGGTATCGGTATACCGACGATCGAATCTCGGGCAAGTATTATACCGATAGACAAAGGGAATTGTATACGGGGTTGATTGAATCCTTGACATCGTGGTTCATCCGATGAGATCATCGAGGAACATGTAGGAACCAACATGGGTATCCAGATCCCGCTGGTGGTTATTGACCGGAGAGTCGTCTCGGTCATGTCTACGTGTCTCCTGAACCCGTAGGGTCTACACACTTAAGGTTCGGTGACGCTAGGGTTGTAGAGATATATGCATGCAGTAACCCGAATGTTGTTCGGAGTCCCGGATGAGATCCCAGACGTCACGGGGAGTTTCAGAATGGTCCGGAGGTAAAGAATTATATATAGGAAGTCCAGTTTCGGCCACCGGAGAGTTTCGAGGGTCACCGGTATTGTACCGGGACCACCGGAAGGGTCCCGGGGGTCCACCGGGTGGGGCCATATCCTGGGGGGGCCTATGGGCTGAAGTGGGAGGGGGACCAGCCCATAATGGGCTGGTGCGCCCCCCCATGGGCCTCCCCTGCGCCTAGGGTTGGGAACCCTAGGGGTGGGGGCGCCTCACCTGGCATGGGGGGTAAGTTTCCCCCCTTGGCCGCCGCCCCCCTAGGAGATTGGATCTCCTAGGGCCGGCGCCCCCCAGCACCCCTATATATAGTGGGGGGAGGGAGGGCAGCCGCACCCTTGCCCCTGGCGCATCCCTCTCTCCCCGTGACACCCCTTCCTCCCTCCAGTGCTGCTTGGCGAAGCCCTGCTAGAATACCGCTGCATCCACCACCACGCTGTTGTGCTGCTGGATCTCCATCAACCTCTCCTTCCCCCTTGCTGGATCAAGAAGGAGGAGACGTCGCTGCACCATACGTGTGTTGAACGCGGAGGTGCCGTCCGTTCGGCGCTAGGATCATCGGTGATTTGGATCACGACGAGTACGACTCCATCATCCACGTTCTCTTGAACGCTTCCGCTCGCGATCTACAAGGGTATGTAGATGCACTCCCCTCTCCCTCGTTTCTAGATGACTCCTTAGATTGATCTTGGTGAAGCGTAGAATTGTTTTGAATTCTGCTACGTTCCCCAACAGTGGCATCTGAGCTAGGTCTATGCGTAGTGTCTTGCACGAGTAGAACACAAAGCAGTTGTGGGCGTAGATTTGCTCAATTTTCTTACCGCCACTAGTCTTATCTTGATTCGGCGGCATCGTGGGATGAAGCGGCCCGGAACGACCTTACACGTACGCTTACGTGAGACAGGTTCCATCGACTGACATGCACTAGTTGCATAAGGTGGCTAGCGGGTGACAGTCTCTCCCACTTTAGTCAGATCGGATTCGATGAAAAGGGTCCTTATGAAGGGTAAATAGAAACTGGCATATCACGTTGTGGTTTTGGCGTAGGTAAGAAACTTTCTTGCTAGATACCTATAGCAGCCACGTAAAACTTGCAACAACAATTAGAGGACGTCTAACTTGTTCTTGCAGCATGTGCCGTGTGATGTAATATGGCCAAAAGGATGTGATGAATGATATATGTGATATATGAGATTGATCATGTTTATGTAATAGGAATCACGACTTGCATGTCGATGAGTATGACAACCGACAGGAGCCATAGGAGCTGTCTTATTTTATTGTATGACCTGCGTGTCACTGAATAACGCTATGTAATTACTTTACTTTATTGCTAAACGTTAGCCATAGTAGTAGAAGTAATGTTTGGCGAGACGACTTCATGAAGACACAATGATGGAGATCGTGATGATGGAGATCATGGTGTCATGCCGGTGATGATGATGATCATGGAGCCCCGAAGATGAAGATCAAAGGAGCTAAATGATATTGGCCATATCATGTCACTATTTGATTGCATGTGATGTTTATCATGTTTATACATCTTATTTGCTTAGAACGACGGTAGTAAATAAGATGATCTCTAACTAAAATTTCGAGAATTGTGTTCCCCCTAACTGTGCACCGTTGCTAAGGTTCGTTGTTCTGAAGCACCACGTGATGATCGGGTGTGATAGGCTCTAACGTTCGCATACAACGGGTGTAAGCCAGATTTACACACGCAATACACTTAGGGTTCACTTGACGAGCCTAGCATGTACAGACATGGCCTCGGAACACAGAAGACCGAAAGGTCAAACATGAGTCGTATAGAAGATACGATCAACATGAAGATGTTCACCGTTGATGACTAGTCCGTCTCATGTGATGATCGGACACGGCCTAGTCGATTCGGATCATGTATTACTCAGATGACTAGAGAGATCTCTATCTGAGTGAAAATTCATTAAATTTGTTTAGATGAACTTAATTGTCATGAACTTAGTCTAAAATCTTTACAATATGTCTTGTAGATCCAATGGCCCACGCTCATGTTACCCTCAACTTCAACGCGTTCCTAGAGAAAACCAAGCTGAAAGATGATGGTAGCAACTATATTGATTGGGTCCGTAACTTGAGGATTATCCTCATAGCTGCCAAGAAATCATATCTCCTTGAAGCACCGCTAGGTGATGTACCCGTTTTCCCTGCAGCCCAAGACGTTATGAACGCCTGGCAGTCATGTTGTGATGATTACTCCCTGGTTCAGTGTGGCATGCTTTATAACTTAGAATCGGGGCTCCAAAAGCATTTTGAGCACCACGGAGCATATGAGATGTTCCAAGAGCTGAAAATGGTTTTCCAAGCTCATGCCTGAGTTGAGAGATATGACGTCTCCGACGCATTCTACAGTTGTAAGATGGAGGAGAATAGTTCTGTCAGCGAGCACATACTCAAATTGTCTAGGTTGCACAACCGCTTGTCTCAGTTGGAAATTAATCTCCCAGACGAAGCGGTAGTTGACAGAATCCTTCAGTCGCTCCCACCTAGCTACAAGAGCTTCGTGATGAACTTCAATATGCAAGGGATGGAGAAGTCCATTCCCGAGGTGTATTCAATGCTGAAATCAGCGGAGGTGGATATCAAGAAAGAACATCAAGTGTTGATGGTGAATAAAACCACTAAGTTCAAGAAAGGCAAGGGTAAGAAGAACTTCAAGAAGGACGGCAAAGGAATTGCTGCGCCCGGTAAGCCAGTTGCCGGGAAGAAGCCAAAGAATTTGACCCAAGCCTGAAACTGAGTGCTTTCATTGCAAGGGAACGGGTCACTGTAAGCGGAATTGCCCCAAATACTTAGCAGATAAGAAGGCCGGCAACGTCAAAGGTATATATGATATACATGTTATTGATGTGTACCTTACCAGCGCTCATAGTAGCTCCTGGGTATTTGATACCGGTGCAGTTGCTCACATTTGTAACTCAAAGCAGGAGCTGCGGAATAAACGGAGACTGGCAAAGGACAAGGTGACGATGCGCGTCGGGAATGGTTCCAAGGTCGATGTGATCGCCGTCGGCACGCTACCTCTACATCTACCTTCGGGATTAGTTTTAACCCTTAATAATTGTTATTTAGTACCAGCTTTGAGCATGAACATTGTATCAGGATCTCGTTTAATGTGAGATGGCTACTCATTTAAATCCGAGAATAATGGTTGTTCTATTTATATGAGAGAAATGTTTTATGGTCATGCCCTGCTGGTCAATGGTTTATTCTTGTTGAATCTCGAACGTAATGTTACACATATTCATAGTGTGAATGCCAATAGATGTAAGGTTGATAATGATAGTCCCACATACTTGTGGCATTGCCGCCTTGGTCATATTGGTGTCAAACATATGAAGAAGCTCCATGCAGATGGACTTTTGTTGTCTCTTGATTATGAATCATTTGACACGTGCGAACCATGCCTCTTAGGCAAGATGACCAAGACTCCGTTCTCCGGAACAATGGAGCGAGCGACTAACTTATTGGAAATCATACATACCGATGTGTGCGGTCCAATGAGTGTTGAAGCTCGCGGAGGCTATCGTTATGTTCCCACCCTCACAGATGACTTAAGTAGATATGGGTATGTCTACTTGAAGAAACACAAGTCTGAGACCTTTCAAAAGTTCAAGGAATTTTAGAATGAGGTTGAGAATCAACGTGACAGAAAAATAAAGTTCTTACGATCGGATTGTGGAGGAGAATATTTAAGTCATGAATTTGGCACACACCTAAGGAACTGTGGAATTGTTTCACAATTGACACTGCCGGGAACACCTCAGCGTAATGGTGTGTCCGAACGTCGTAATCGTACTCTCTTGGACATGGTGCGATCTATGATGTCTCTTACCGACTTACTGCTATCTTTTTGGGGTTATGCTTTAGATACTGCCGCATTCACTTTAAATAGGGCTCCGTCTAAATCCGTTGAGACGACACCGTATGAACTTTGGTTTAGCAAGAAACCTAAGCCGTCGTTTCTGAAAGTTTGGGGTCGCGATGCTTATGTCAAGAAACTTCAACCTGAAAAGCTCGAACCCAAATCGGAAAAATGCGTATTCATAGGATACCCTAAGGAAACGATTGGGTATACCTTCTACCTCAGATCCGAAGGCAAGGTCTTCGTTGCCAAGAATGGAACCTTTCTGGAGAAAGAGTTTCTCTCGAAAGAAGTGAGTGGGAGGAAAGTGGAACTTGATGAGGTGACAGTCACACCTTCCGAACCGGAAAGTAGCGCAGCGCAGGAAGATGTTCCTGTGGTGCCTGCATCGACTAGGGAGGAAGTTAATGATGATGATCATGAAGCTTCAGATCAAGTTACTACTGAACTTCGAAGGTCCACATGGACATGTTCCGCACCAGAGTGGTACGACAACCCTGTCATGGAAATCATGTTGTTAGACAACGGTGAACCTTCGAACTATGAAGAAGCGATGGCGGTCCCGGATTCCAACAAATGGCTTGAAGCCATGAAATCCGAGATAGGATCCATGTATGAAAACAAAGTATGGACTTTGGTGGACTTTCCCGATGACCGGCACGCCATAGAAAACAAATGGATCTTTAAGAAGAAGACTGACGCAGATGGTAATGTGACCATCTATAAGGCTCGACTTGTCGCTAAAGGTTATCGACAAGTTCAAGGGATTGACTACGACGAGACTTTCTCTCCCGTAGCGATGCTAAAGTCCGTCCGAATCATGTTAGCAATTGCCGCATACTATGATTATGAGATATGGCAAATGGACGTCAAAACGACATTCCTTAACGGCTTCCTCAAGGAAGAAATGTATATGATGCAGCCGGAAGGTTTTGTCGATCCTGAGAATGCTAACAAGGTATGCAAGCTCCAGCGCTCAATCTATGGGCTGATGCAAGCATCTTGGAGTTGGAATATTCGCTTTAATGATGTGATCAAAGAGTTTGGGTTTATACAGACTTGGGGAGAAGCCTGTATTTACAAGAAAGCGAGTGGGAGCTCTGTAGCATTTCTCATATTATATGTGGATGATATATTGCTGATGGGAAATGATGTAGAATTCTTGGAAAGCATAAAGGCCTACTTGAATAAGAGTTTTTCAATGAAGGACCTTGGAGAAGCTGCTTACATATTAGGCATCAAGATCTATAGAGATAGATCGAGACGCCTCATTGGTCTTTCACAAAGCACATACCTTGATAAGATATTGAAGAAGTTCAATATGGATCAGTCCAAGAAAGGGTTTCTTGCCTGTATTACAAGGTATGAGATTGAGCACAGCTCAATCCCCGACCATGCCAGAAGATAGAGAAAAGATGAGTGTCATCCCCTATGCCTCAGCCATAGGTTATATTATGTATGCCATGCTGTGTACCAGACCTGATGTGAACCTTGCCATAAGTTTGGCAGGGAGGTACCAAAGTGATCCCGGTATGGAACACTGGACAGCGGTGAAGAACATCCTGAAGTACCTGAAAAGGACTAAGGATATGTTTCTCGTTTATGGAGGTGATGAAGAGCTCATCGTAAAGGGTTACGTCGATGCTAGCTTCGACACAGATCTGGATGACTCCAAGTCACAAACCGGATACGTGTATATTTTGAATGGTGGGACAGTCAGCTGGTGCAGTTGCAAGCAAAGCGTCGTGGCACATTCTACATGTGAAGCGGAGTACATAGCTGCTTGCGAAGCAGTACATGAAGGAGTCTGGATGAATGAGTTCATCACCGACCTAGGAGTTATTCCAAGCGCGTCGGGCCCGATGACTCTCTTCTGTGACAACACTGGAGCTATTGCCATTGCCAAGGAGCCCAGGTTTCACAAGAAGACCAAGCACATCAAGTGCCGTTGCAACTCCATCTGGAATTATATTCAATATGGAGACATAGATATTTGTAAAGTGCATACGGATCTGAATGTCGCAGATCCATTGACTAAACCTCTTCCATGAGCAAAACAAGATCAACACCAGAACTCTATGGGTGTTTGATTCATCACAATGTAACTAGATTATTGACTCTAGTGCAAGTGGGAGACTGTTGGAAATATGCCCTAGATGCAATAATAAAATGGTTATTATTATATTTCCTTGTTCATGATAATTGTCTGCGATTCATGCTTGAATTGTATTATCCAGAAACAGTGATACATGTGTGAATACATAGACCACAATGTGTCCCTGGTAAAGCCTCTAGTCACTAGCTCGTTGATCAATAGATGTTTACGGTTTCCTGACCATGGACATTGGATGTCATTGATAGCGAGATCACATCATTAGGAGAATGATATGATGGACAAGACCCAATCCTAAGCCTAGCACAAGATCGTGTAGTTCGTAATGCTAAAGCTTTTCCAATGTCAAGTATCTTTTCCTTAGACCATGAGGTTGTGCAACTCCCGGATACCGTAGGAATACTTTGGGTGTGCCAAACGTCACAACGTAACTGGGTGGCTATAAAGGTACGCAACGGGTACCTCCGAAAGTATCTGTTGGGTTGGCACGAACCAAGACTGGGATTTGTCACTCCGTATGACGGAGAGGTATCCCTGGGCCCACTCAGTAAGACATCATCATAATGAGCTCAATATGTGACTAAGGAGTTGGTCACGGGATAATGTATTACGGAACGAGTAAAGAGACTTGTCGTGACGAGATTGAACAAGGTATCGGTATACCGACGATCGAATCTTGGGCAAGTATTATACCGATAGACAAAGGGAATTGTATACGGGGTTGATTGAATCCTTGACATCGTGGTTCATCCGATGAGATCATCGAGGAACATGTAGGAACAACATGGGTATCCAGATCGCGCTGTTGGTTATTGACCGGAGAGTCGTCTCGATCATGTCTACGTGTCTGCCGAACCCGTAGGGTCTAAACACTTAAGGTTCGGCGACGCTAGGGTTGTAGAGATATATGCATGCAGTAACCTGAATGTTGTTCGGAGTCCCAGATGATATCCCGGACGTCACGAGGAGTTCCGGAATGGTCCGGAGGTAAAGAATTATATATAGGAAGTCCAGTTTCGGCCACCAGGAGAGTTTCGGGGGTCACCGGTATTGTACCGGGACCACTAGAAGGGTCCTGGGGGTCCACCGGGTCGGGCCACCTATCCCGGGGGGCCCTATAGGCTGAAGTGGGAGGGGGACCAGCCCATAGTGGGCTGGTGCGCCCCCCATGGGCCTTCCCTGTGCCTACGGTTGGGAATCCTAGGGGTGGGGGCGCCTCACCTGGCTTGGGGGGGGG